>MU001515.1:775724-789831 GCA_010093485.1 Karstenula rhodostoma CBS 690.94
CTTAGTATAATCCTTTATATATATCTAAACTTTCCTATTAACCCCTATTATAAGGTATATCCTCCTATATACTAATATTACTAAAACTTTCCTCTTTAATAGTATAATATACTAGTTATAGACCTTTTACTAAGTTATATCTTACTAAGTCGCTATCTAATAATTCCTCTAGTAATAATTTTTTAGAAGGTAGTCTATTTATTATATAGGTAATATATATATCCTTAATTATTATAGAATCCTTAAATACCTCCTTATTATACTTTATAACTATATCTATCTAGAAGCTAAACTATACTATAGTTATACCTCTTTTAATATATATATTTAAGATAGTATTCTAAGGTAAGATTATAAATATTTTAATTCTAAACTTTACCCTTAGTATATACTACCTCTTTTCTACCTCTAGCTATTTTTTAAACTCTTTTTATATAAATAGGTCTATATACTCTATAGCTTCTTCCCCTTCTACTATATAATATAAAACTTTAAATAAGTATTCCTTTACTATAGTTATATAGCCTTTTTCTTACCTACTAGATAGTACTTTTTACTCCTATACTATTATTTTTACTACTTTAAATTCTATCTAAATTACTATTTATATCTATTACTACCTTATCTCTCTAATAATTCTAATAGCCTGGCCCTACTTTACTATTATATATAGTAATATAAACTTTATTATATTCCCCTTTATAAGACTAGACTCTATATATATATCTCTTAAATACTATAATAGTACTAGCTAGTCTTATTTTTAATTTATATTACTTTCTTTATTTCCTCTAAATAACGTGCCTTCTCCTATTATAAGTTTACTTACTCTATTTTCTATATTAGTAAAGAACTTCTTTCCCTCCTTATACTATACTCTCTATACCTATAGTACTATTTTTTAATTCTATAAATAGTTTACTACTTTAACTACTATAGCCCTACTAATTATACTATCTATTATATCTATACCTACTCTTAGTAAACCCTAGATAAACTTTCTATACCTCTATTCCTCTTTACTTATTATAATATTTTTGGCTATTATAGTAAATAAGTCTTATATACTTACTACCTCTTATATTATTACCTCTTTTAACTTTTACTTTAGTCTCTTATTTACCTCTTTTATACTAGCTTCCCTTAGCTACTCCTTCCTTCTTTTTTTTATATTTTAGTCCTTCTCTTTATTATTCTATTTCTTAGTACGCCTCTTCTTAGTACTAACCCTACTAGTACTTTTATATACTTCCCTAATATTAGTCTTTCTATTCTCTATTATCTAATTCTTATACTCTTATATAATAAACTAGGTAATATTTTTCTTTAAAGTATATTAATATATCTATTATACTATATCCTCTAGTATAGATACTATAAAGATATTACTAGTAGAGCCGTCCTTATTATATACTTCCCTATATATAGGGCCCCTAGAATATATAGCTTTATATATATACTATAGTATATCTAGTAAATTACTCTTAATTAGTTCCTTTTCTTTATAAATACCTAATAGTATATATACTATTATTACTAGTATATTTATTATCTAATACTAGTAGCTATATTACCCTTATTATATACTAATATATAATATTTTTCTAGTCTAGCTTAGTAGCTATCTAATTTTAGCCTAGACTATAGCTAAAATTAAATAGTATTATATATTCCCTCTACCTTAATAGCCTACTAATTTTAACCTAGATTAGGGCTAAAATCGAGGCTATCTCCCCTATCTATTATAGCCTAAGTAATATTTATCTATTTTAATAAAGCTTATAATTTTATATTCTATATATTATATTACTATACTTTTCTTTCTAATAAAGTATTCTCTTACTTTAGTAGAGAGTATTATAATACTACTATACCTAAATAAAGACGTAAAATCTAAGAGTTAATTAATAATCTATCTAATAACTATCCTCTCCTATAGAATTATAAGGATTTTATTATCCCTATTAAGGCTAAGGTACCCTATTCTAGTCTACTAGTATATAGTAATAGCTATTACTATAATATATATAGTTTAATTATTACTAGAGCTACTATAAAGTATAATATATTTACCTATCTATATAATAGTTATATAATCTATAGCCGTTTCTATAATAGTATAACTAAGTATTATTTCTAGTACTCTAATTATATTAGTATAGTTATAAGCTAATAGTTTTTTCCTTCTATCCTACCCCTATTTACCTATTTTAGTGTAACCCACTAATTTAAAGTACCTTCTACTAGTATTATAGGAACCCTACCCGAGTTATATAGTACCCCTATATTTCTAATTAATTTATATTTTAATTCTTATTACTCTTAATTTATATTATCCCTAGCTAAGCCTATTACTCCTACTATATAACTAAATTATAGTATAGCCTCTTCTCTAAAGTTCTAGCTATAATATACTTTAGTATAGGTATAGTATATATAGGAATAATAGCTATAATTTATATCTAGTATACCTTCTATATCTATAAACCTATAGATAATATATACTAGATTTTTAGAAGTCTTTACTAGTATTACTATATAGTAAGCGTGCCTAGCGTTTATTACTATACCTAAAGCTAAACTTAAATCTAAGCTCTTCTATCTATATATTACTATAAAGAGTATGGCTTATATATAGTAAAATATAGTAATAAAAACCTCCTACTTTATATAAATCTAAGTAATATAGGAGTATAAATATAATATTTCTATAGTCCCTATTAAATCTTACTAAGACTCTACTCTTTACTATACTAACCCTCTCTAGAAAATCTTCCTTTTCTTTTTTTATACTTTATCTCCTAGGGCTATATAACCCAAGACCCTTTATCTATAAAAATATTAGTAACTGGCTTAGAAGTAGGTTATAACCTACCTAGATATAATAAAAGTTCTCCCTACTATTAAAAAGCACTATAACTATATATATTTAAATCTATTTAAAAGATATTATTATACTTTCTAGCTCTCCTTACTAGAATAAACTAGCTAGTCTACTTAGTTTAAACTTATCCTTATTACCCTAGTAGCCTTTCTCAGTCTCTCCCCCTAAGGTAATAGATTTTAAAAGGCTTATAACTTTACTACTAATATATTAGCCCTTAAAAAGATATATAGGTTTACTAGTTTATAGTATCTCTAAGATATACTTCTCTATATAGTACCTATAGAGGCTCTAGGTTATTTTAATTCTAATTTACTAGTTTTTTAAGAGGAGGCTAACTTTCTTATTACTAAGCTAGATAACTATAAGGTAGAGGATTAGAATAGAGAGCTATATAATATATTTAAGATATAGGTATATAACTACCTTATTATAGAGTATCCTACCTCTATAAATTAGTTTATTAATATAACACGCTTCTTTAGTATCTTTTAGTATAGAGAGAACTTAAATACTTTTATTTACTAGAATAGAGATAATATAATTATTTATAAAATTAGAATAGACTTTACTTTATTCTCTTCTATAGTAAGTAACCTATTTAAGGAGGTATTTATCCTTTTCTACTAGCTAGCGTTTATATAGATATGGGTAGGGCTACCCTCTATCCTATAGAATATACTAAGAGAAAATCTAAAAAATATAACCCCTAGCTTTAGTATCTTTAATATAGATAACCTATAATTTAAGTATAGTACTAGTTTTATTATCTAATAGCTTTTATAGTTATTTAATATAAAGGGCTCTAAAGATTATCTACTTACTAGTATTAAAGATTATACCTAGATATAGTAGTACTATAACCTTATTTAAAAATTTTTTAGTATACTTTTAGGTCTTATATACTTTATAAGTAGCCAGTCTAACTATAGTATTAAGGTATTAAGCTTATAACTTAAAAATAATTATATAACTAGTATCTAGAATATATTCCTCTATAATAGCCTTATTACTATTATTCCTTAATACTATAAGGGCTATAATAGAGATAAGTCTATAAAGACTATCTACTATTTTTTTTTTTATAAAGTAGGTAGCCTTTTAGTCTAGTATATCTAGCTTATTCATCCTTTCTACCTTACTATATAGGGATAAATTAATAAGGAAATATATAACTATTACTATAATTAAGTCTAGAGCTATCTATTTTAGCTAAATCTACTTAGTAAGTAATAGACTACTTCTTAGGCTCTTAGTTATATTATAAGGTAGGTAATACTTTATTAAATAAAAAAAAAGATTAATATTAGTATAATATACTATCTCCTTATTACCTTTAGTAGAAAGCTTTTTACTACTAATCGCCTACTATAGAAACTATTAAAGGAGGAGGTTAATAAGATAATAAATAAAGTAGAGGTAAAAGCCTATAAAATATAAGCTAGCTATTTACTAGAAATAGTCTATATAGTTTATACTCTAGATATCTTAAGGATTTTTACTTATAAGTTTAATAATTTAGAGGTATATTTTAAGATATCTACCGAGTGGTATAAGGCCCTAGGGTTCCTCCTAATTTAAGAGGAAGAGGCCCTCTAGAAAGCTAAGAAAGCTATCTATCCTAATTATCTAGGTATTAATATAGTATAACTATTATAAGAGAATCTTAAAAAGTTAACCTAGTTTAGAGGATAATAAGAGTAAGCTCTCTATATAATTTTAATAGGGGAGAGTATAGTTATCTATATTATAGGTACTAGGTTTAGTAAAAGTCTCCTTTTCCTCCTTTCTACCTATTTTCTAGACTATAGTTAGACTATTATTATTATCCTACTAGTAGTACTCTACTCTAACCTTTTTTATTATTATTCTAAATTATAGATTAGAGCTACTATATAGTAGTAAGGAGTATATAATAAATAAATATTTATTATTCTAGTAACCCCTAAAAGTATCTTAAAGGATTCCTTCTAGGCCTATATTACTAGGTAGAAAGTATTAGGAGTATTAGAGAGAATTATAGTAGATAAGTTCTATTATATTATCCTTCTAGATATAGCCTATTACCCTTACCTTTATAATTTCTATATACTTACTAAGTACTATATCTCTTTTATACTCCTCTTTATAACCCTACTACCTACTAAATAAAGCTAAGTCTTTTAACTTTTTAGACTTCCTACTAATATTATAACCTTTAGGGAGTCTACTATTCGGCCTAAAATCCGGTATAAAATTTATACTTTATATATAATAAGTATAGACCCTATAATAGCTATAGTAGAATATATTAAAGAGGTTCTTTAATTATATAAAAAGGTCCTTATTTATATTAACCTTACTATAACTATAAATATACTAGCTCTATAGCTTAACTATCCTAAGTACTATAGAAAAATAAAGGAGGAAGAATAATTTATAAGTCTAGTATAATTCCGGGTCTTAGAGATAGGTACTATAGTAGCTATAAGTACCCTTATAGAAGGCCTAGACGTATTAAATATATATATAATACTATATTTTATACTACTAGTAAACTTCTATAGCCTTATCTAGATAGGTAGATAGATTAGTTAGAATAGTAAATCTAGCCTTACTAGACTAGTACTAGTAAACGCTATCCCTAATATATATTTTAATAAGGCTAGCAATATAGTAAAGATACCTATTCTTACCTATATATAATTCTAGTCTCTAAATAAAGTCTACTATTATATTATTATTAATAGCTTTCTAGATAGTAATACTTTAAGAATAATATATACCCCTTCTAAGTAACCTTATAATATTTATATACCGAGATTCTACCCTCCTATATAAACCGGCTCTATTTAGGTACTATAAACTCCCTAGCTAAAGAGATAACTATTAGTAGTACTAATACTAATACTAATATACTAGGGCCTATTACCCTTATATACTCTAATACCCTATAGCCATACTTATAGAGATATAATAATACCTATAAAATAACCTTCTTTCTAAGGTAAGTTTATACCTATATAGCTTTAGTATACTACTCTAATTTATAAATAGTAAGCTCCCTATTATATATACCTTTTACCTCTACTAAATAAAGGAGAGAACTCGACTTCTTTATATAAAATACTAATAATACTAGTAAGTTATATACTAAGTTATTCTATAATAAATTATTTATTTATATAGCCTACTAGAGGCTATACTATATTATCTACTTTATTAAAGGAGACCTATTTAAATATAGATAGGATTAGTATACTAGTACTAATAGTAGCTAAGCTAAGTATATTAGGGATACTATTATAACCTATTAGTATACTATAGATAATAAATAGGTAAAAGATAATTACTAGTTCTATTTAATACCTACTAACTACTACCTAGAGTAGACGTTTCTAGGAATAAGTAAAGTAAGGACTACTCTAGCCTAATAAGGTCTCTATATTAATAAATATATAATTTATAATACTTAGGCTATCCTTTAGAATAAATATAAAGCTACGCGCTCTAAATAAATTAATAAAATTAAGGAAATAGAGAGAGATAGATAGGATATAAACTTACTATATAACTTTAGGATATACTTTATAAAGGTAGTTAATTTTAGAGATAACTATAAAGTAGGGAGGATTATTTTAGAACTAAACTAGATTATAAAAATATACCTTATATTAGAATAGTATAACTAACTATTCCTATTATATACCTAAGATAGGGACTAGAATATAGGAGAACTAGATATATAGTAGTAAGGATAGTAATATTATATATCTATATCTTACTAAGCTAATAACTAGATAATATATAAGGGACACTCCTATAGGGAGATATAAATAAGTTAATACCCTACCTAATTCTAGGTAAAGTATAATTATCTCTTACTTAGGTCTTTTATCTAGGTAACGCGCTAGTTATATAATATAGGCTTAGTATAGGTAAATAAATAAAGTGCTTAAATAAAATATATACTACTTAAATTCTCTATCCTTTCTACTTCCTATTCTTACCTACTCTATCTTTTAATACCCTCTTATTACCTCTATTATAACTCCTATTCCTATTACCCTTAGTTACTATAGTATCTCTAGTATTATAAGTATAGTAACTAGCTAGATTTGGCTAGAAGAGATACTAGATACACTAAACTTTCTTAAGGACCCCTAAATAATATAGCCCTAGCCAATAGGCCACCTTTAACTAAATAAGTAATAAGCTAGAAACTTTCCTATAAACCCCTATAGTAACTACTAATTTAATATAGATTAGGACCTATTATAATAGAAATTAGTTTACTAATATTATTTAGTATATAGTTTCCCTTTCTCTTTACTATCTCTCCTTTTCTATCTATAGAACTATACTAGTTTAATATACTTACTATATTTACTACTACTATACTCCTATACTAGTATAGGGGGGATATTAAAAAGTTTCCTATATATTTTTATATACCTATAACTACTATACTCTTATACTAGTCTAAGGGGGATATTAAAAAGTTTCCTATATACCCCTATATACTTATAACTACTATACTTTTATACTAGTCTAAGGGGGGATATTAAAAAGTTTCCTAAATACCTCCTATATACCTATAATATATTATCTAATATAGAGATCTCCTTTCCTAGTATTCTAGATTTAGAGAAATATATTAATAAATTTAGTTTCCTAAACTAGTATAACCTAGACTCTAATTAGCCTCCTTTACCTTAACTAGACTTAAGTAAAGCCGGCCTTACTATATTTAACCTAGCTATAAAATAGAAGTATACTAGATTACTAAGCCTATATACTCCTATTTCTATAGTATAAGTTAGATATATAAATATTTTCTAAAACTTTCCTAACTATCCCTTTAGTAACTAACTACTAGATAATATACCTATTACTTTTTTTAAAAATAAAGTATCTAATAATAGTAATAGTAGAGATATAGAGGATATAGTAGTTAATAAAATAAAAGTAACCTTAGTTTATATAAATAGAACCCTATATATATTAAACTTAGTACTTTTTTTAAAATAGATTACTAGTCCTAGGGATTTTACTAATAAGATACTTACTATATTTTCTAATACTTTTATCTAAATATATATTATAAACCCGCTTATTACTTTAGCCTATAAAGAAATTATATAGTATATTAAACTTAGTAAGTAGTTACTAAGCCTAGATAGAGTAGTTAAAGAGGGTATCTTAAAAATAGATAAAGTCCTATTACTTACTACTCTATCTAAAATATAGTAGTTCTAGAGTCTAGTATTCTATTAAACCTACTTTATAAAGAAGGTAGAGTATATTCTTATCTAACCTATATAATTATTTTTTAACTAAGTAAAGATTAAGGGAGAAGATATAATCCTTATATACCTATAAATTAATTATAAGATTATTCTATAGCTAAACTAACCCCTTAATAAGGTACACGCCCTTAAGAACTTAGTAGTATTAATCTAAAAGGGTTATATAAAAGCCCTTACTATATAGATATAGTCTAGTATAGTTAGAATATAGGATAAAAAAATAAATATATAAGCTATATAAAAGGTAGCTAATAATATTAGCTCTTAAGGTATACCTTCTTATCTGGCTATAAAATAGTTAAAGGTTAGCGACCCTAATTTAATCTCTAAGCTAGAGGAGGATATACTTATATATAATAATACTACCCCTAGTATAGTAGAACTATAATATATCTAAGGGATATTAAATAAGAAAGTTTTTATATCTTTTCTAGCTAATATTAAAAAATAGGATATTTATACTTTATAGAATCTAGCTACTAAGGCCTGGCTAGAGAAGTCTATATATTCGTACCTAATAATAGTTTATATAATAAATATAGATACTATAAAGTACTAGTTATATAAAGCCTCTATTAATATACTCTAGAAATATATAAAGTACTATCTATACGATATTAAAATTATTATAGACTCTAATTATATTAAAAATCTAATTATCTATATAGCTAATAATCTTTATTAGAAGTACTTAAAGATTACTCTACTGGCTTTCTAGTCTATAGTAGAGGATAGTATATTAGTATCCTATATACTAGAAATAGTTACTAAAGAAGAAGTAGAAATAGTTTATAGGGATATTAAGAATACTATAGTAGAGGATAACTATAATATACTATAAAGGAGTAAATAGGGTAAGGTAACTAATATAGTATCTCTTTCTATTAAGTAAACTAATAACTATAGTATAGAAATTTTTAAAATAAGTAGTAATAATAGTATATTTACTTTAATATACCTTAAAGAGGCCTACACCTCTATATATATTACTAATATAAGGTATAAGTTAATACTATATATAATATTCTCTTTTAAATAATAGTAGATAGTTACTATAAAATAGGTAGCTAATATACTAGCTAGTATTAATAAAGTAGTACCTATTAAAGATAGAATTATTACTAATATAATTAGATTAGGTAAAACCATCTAAGTAGGGGTAATTATACTTAAGATATATCTCTAGTAGGTTTATAGAAAACTTTCTTATAAACCCCTTAATTATACTCTATTTTATTCTACTAATTTATTATAGGTTATACTAAATTATAAATACTACTTTAACCTAAAACTTATTAATATCTATAAAAAGTAACCTACCCGGCCTACTATAAACTCGAATTATAAGTAGTCTAGAGATAAATCTAGATCCTTTTTTTATTTTACCTTAGCTAGACTTTACTATTAAATAGTAACTAAGCTTATATAGATATTAATTTACTTTACTATCTTTATAATCTTCCCTAATAAGTTATTAACTATATCTGGTTTTAAAGTAGTTACTAGTTTCCTTAATACTAATTTAAGTATTTAGAACTATAAGGATCCTTATAACTAGTATACTATTTTTATAGCCTTCTATAATTATATAGCCAAGTTTACTAGCCCCTATACTTTCTAGTCCTATATTAAAGAGAATATTAAATTATTTACTAAGGAAAATAGCTTTAAGCTAGATAAGTTTAACTTCTAGAACTATAAAATATAGCCTAATTCCCTACTAACTAAACCCCTAAGTAAGTATATCTATACTTTTAATTATAAGTTTAGGCTAGTATTTTATAATAAGGTATAAAACTTTCTATAAAATTAAAGCTCTATATAGAGGACTATCTTATAATTATATCTATATAGATTATTTCTATTATTAGGCTATTCTATATCTAGGGGTATAGAAAATATTAGGAACTACTTAAAGCTACTAAAGGATCTAAACCTCCTTAATAAGTTTACTAAGTAGGAGGATAAATACTATAAGAAGTTAGCTAAGACTAGCTATATTATAGGGTTCTACCCGGGTTATAATAACCCCTACCTACTTAATAAGGAGGATTCTAAGTAAGTTCCCCTATAGGAAGATTAGGAAACTTTCCTATATTCCCCTCTAATATATACTAATAATATATAGCGCGCGCTTTAGGTTTCTATATAGTAATTAGGTAGAGTTTATAATAAATATTCTAAGCCCTACTTATAATAAATAGATTACTTAAGGAAAGCTTATATAATTAACTATAGTATATTTCGTACTTAGATATAACTTTAATAGTACTATTATCCCTAAATCTAGAAATATTATTAGTTAGTCTATTTTACTAAAGTACTATTATACTATTAAGTAAGTATTTACACTATTAAATAAATATATCTATAATAACTAGTTTATATACTAGTCTAAGTATATATTTATAATATATAAGAGCTCTAGTAGTTAAAATATTCCTATAGTTAATACCTATACTTAGAAGACTATCTAGATTATTAAATTTTACCCTTTCCTTAGGTACCTATATATTAAGGTTAATATAGAGAAGTAACCTAAAAACTCTATATATAGATATAGTAATAATTACTTTAATCTAAAGTATAATCTAGACTATAAATTCTAGTTCTATAACTAGTCCCCCCTCTTTAAAAAGTATAATATACTCTTTAAGGGTAGTCTAAAAGGATATAGTAATTATATTTAGTAGTTATTTAAAAAGGTATTAAATATAGGTTATAATACTATCCCTACTAATATTAACTAGGATAAGCTTAATAATATCTAGTTTACCTATAAGTTCCTTAAGTACTTACTAAAAATATAAGTAATTATAGCCCTTATTATAGACTAAACTCTAGTTTATAATAAGAAGATTATTCTATAGTTTTTTATACCCCTAATTTAGGAGCTTATCTAAGAGATTTTTAAACTATTAGGGTATATACTATTTTTAATTTATTCCTCTAATAGCGCGGTTTAGTATAACTAGATTTAATCTCTCTAGAATAGTATTAAGACTAAAATTTATATCCTCCTTATATCCTTCTAGATATTTAGTACTAGCTATAACCTCTAGAATAATAGTCGCGTTAATACTTTTATAGATTTCCCCTTAAACTAAAATATAGAGAACTAGGCTCTTAGATATTAATACTAAAATAGCTAATATTTAAATATATATTTCTTCTATATTACTATTTAAGGAATATATAGTATCTAGTAATATAGGTAAGTTAATTTACTTAGGGGTACTCTAGAAACTTTCCTATATACCCCCTATATAATAACTATCCTTATTAACTTTCCTAGTAAAAACCTACTTACTTTACTAGTATTAGTATCTATTTTCTTTAACTATACTATTAAGGAAAATAGTATTAAGGAGTTTACTAAAACCTTTAATATTCTAGAGAATATTATTACTTAGATATATAAAAATATACTAAATACCTTTATTAGGAGGCCTAAGTATAATATAGCCCTTAATAATACTAACTATAAGTATCTCTTTATCTTTAGTAAACGTGTTATAAAGTTTATTAAGGAGAAGTATAAGAACTATAAGTACCCTTCTAAATAATAGTCTACTCTAGTTTTATTTTCTATTATAATATATACTCTTATGGCCTCTACTTCTACTAGAACTATTACTAAAATATCTAGTTTTCTAGATAACTTTACTAAGAATATTATTAAATTAGAGTAGCTAGAGTTAGATATATATAAAGTAGTCTAAATAAAGGAATATAGTTTTAATCTAGATAATATCTTTTATACTAAGTTTATACCTAAAAAAAAGAAGAAACCTAATATAATCTACCTTATAGACTATACTTTAAAAATAAGTAATATACTATTTAGAATATAGATAGAGCTTAATAAGTATATTAAAAATACTAGAATAAATTTATAAAATACTTACCTAATTATTATTCCTATATAATATAATAGTTTTTAGATATTTAATAATACCTATATAGAAGCGCTTAAAACTACCTAAAAAGCTAATATAGAATAGAGTTCTAATAAGTAAGTATTAAATATTAAAGAGTATCTAGATAAGTATAGTATATAAAATATACTTAATTATATAAAGTAATATCTAATATATTATCTACCTCCTAGTAATCTTATACCTCTAAATATATAAGAACGCGGTTAGATTATAAAATAAGTTAAGGCCTATAAGGGTCTAAAGGATATAGACTATTTAATTATAGTACTAAAGAAGTCTAGTAGAGATAGTAGGAAGAGGAAATAATAAATAGTAGAAATTAAAGTAGGGGATAGAAATTAAAGTAGGGGATAGTAATTAAAATAGGGGATAGATATTAAAATAGGGTTATAGTCTAAAACTATATAATAATAGTTAGTATAGATAGTCCTAATCTATAGATATATTTTACTATTTACTTATATTTTTTTACTATAGTATTAAGAATCTACTATAGTAGCCTTTACTATAACCTTTATTTTAGGTAGTATAATCTAGTAATATCTTATATACTATTATATAGGTAAACCTACTAAAATATTTATTTATAGTTTAGTAATTACTTTATAACTTCTTTCTCCCTTTTTTCTTTTCTCTCCCCTTTCTTCTCTCCTCTTTTTCTCCTTTCCCCTCTCTCCCCTCTCTACTACCTTCTCTAAACTACCTTTTTACCTACTATTCTATAATATAAGTATATAATATATTTTAACTCTTCTATAGGTTATTTAATTCTAATAAGTATTTTACTAACTAATCTATAAAAGAGACTTATAATTACTAATAGTAGAATAATATCTATACTATTATTAGTATAATTTATAAAGTATAAGAGGCTTCCCTTTTTAATAGTATATATTACCTATCTCTTCTAAATAACTAGATAGAGTTTAGCGTTTCTAGAAATATAATAAAGAATTAAGAAGTAGCCTTCTATATTACTAAACCCTAGTCTAACTAATTAGGGGTATTTATAGTTTTAATACCTCTAGATCTACCTATATAGATATAGTACTAAGTAGTACTATCTATAGAGAAAAAGTATAGTATTACTTTACTCTTTAATAATATAGATATTAAAGCTAACTAGAATAAGTTTATTTATCTTTATAATTATAAGGAAGATAGTCTTAAGTAGGTAATACTATAAAAGAAGTATAATAAGTATATTATAGGTATTATAATAGATATAGTCTAAGTAGCTAAGAATATATACCTTACTAATCTAGTAAACTAGTTTATATAGTTAAAATTAGGTAATCTAAATAAGAAGTAGATATAGGTACTTAAGGAATATATACTTAAAAAGGGAGAAAGGAAATAGTTATCTAGATACTCTAGTAATCTACTATTTATAATAAACGAGCTTAGTAACTACTCTTATAATAATACTAGTAATAACTTTAATATATATAAGTATTTTAGAGTATATACTATAGAGGACCTAGATACCTTTATAGGTAATAGGTAGACTAAATATAGTTAGGGGGCTTATAGTAAACTTTCCTATAAACCCCCTATTTAATTCTAAGTATAATATAATAATATAATATATAGTATTAGTATATAGATAGTATTAGTATTTAGAATATATATAGGTATAGTTAGTATATAGTATTAGTATTTAGATTATAAATTAGTAGGGGGTAATTATTCTAGTAAAAGTAGAGAAGATTATATATAGATATTAAATAGTATAAACCTATTAACCACGTTCTATATTATTATAATATCCTATATAGCTCGAACCAGCCACTAGTAAGGAGATATAGGGCGCGAGGGTCGCTGGAGGTGACCCGTAGCGCCCGTGGACCCACCGGCGGGATATCCCAGGGTTAGGGTTGGCAAGGGTTAGGGTTGGCAAGGGTTAGGGTTAGGGTTAGGGTTAGGGTTAGGGTTAGGGTTAGGGTTAGGGTTAGGGTTAGGGTTAGGGTTAGGGTTAGGGTTAGGGTTAGGGT
>MU001516.1:0-15409 GCA_010093485.1 Karstenula rhodostoma CBS 690.94
TTTTTAATATAAAGCTACTATTATTGAACTCCCTAGGAAAAGTAACTTCGTGTTTCGCGGACACTGGACCTAACCTAAGTACTAAAATGGCGGTTTAGTAGTAGGGTAGGGGACAAGATCGCCCTAATAAGGAGGTATTAAATCCTATTAAAGTTAGTCTATTAAATATAACTTTAAAAGTTTAAAAAAGTAAGGTATTACTTTAATTTATACTAGTCTTTATTAGGGGACGAAAAATTCCTAATTAAGTTCGAGATAACTTATAAATAAAAATATCTAAAAGGGAAAATAGGGAAAGTTAACCTAAAATAGGCTAGAAACTACCTAATTAGGAATAGTTTAATTCCTAAATAGGCTAGCGTGCCGAACTAGCCCTAAATAGGAATAAAACTAGGCCTAAATAGAAAGGAACTAGGCCTAAATAGGTAACTTATTAAAAGGAATAATTATAGAGCTAGCGATAGAATTATATAGGATATCTAGATATTTCCTTAATACTAGGTAGCTCCTCCTAGGGGTTTATTTTTAAAAAAAAAAAAAAAAAAAAAAAAAGCTACTATTATAACTACCTAATAATAAAAATATATTTAAATATTATTAGAATTCTAGTATTAGTAATATAGCTTTAACTTTAGAGGTAAGTAAAGGGTATAATATTAAATAGATAAATTACTACTATATTCCCCTATTAGTATTTATAACTATATACTCCTTACTATTATATAACCTCTTTAGCTAAGTATAAAATATCTCTAGTTATAATATTATCTTTCCTTAAGGGGGATTTTTATTCTAAAGGTATTAAGTTTTACTAATAGTATACTTTATAAGTCTATTAGAATCTAGTAAAGTTAGATAAGACTATTTAGATATAAATAAGTATTAATAGACTTAAACTTAACTTTTTAATTATATAATATTAATAAGTAGTAATATATTTATTCTATATTTAAGTTACTAAAGTTATAACTAGCTTTTATTTATACCTTTTACTTAATATATATATAGGCCTATACTAGTAGACTATATAATATAATAAATTATAGATCTTAGTATAACTATCTTACTAGAAATATTATATACTAGTAAAATAAATCTAATTAAATAGTCTATACTTTTTAATTAAATAAGTTTTATTAACTTTACTATTTTACTACTACCTAGTTAAGCTAATACTTATAAAGTTCTTTACTTAACTACTTATAAGGCTATAATATCTATAAGTTTTTATTTACTATAAGTATTTTCTAATTAATTAGGCTTTAAATAATACTATTTAGTACTAATTAGTATAAGTAGAACTATTCTAACCCTTATTAGTTCCTATTAGTAATAATCTTTAATATTTAACTTTTTCTAATAGTATTTAATTTTATTTAGTATTATTTATACCTATCTAGTACTATTAGACTTTATTAAAATATATTTAATTATATCTTCCCTTACTATATATACTATAGCTTATTATTTATAATAAATATAGTAAGGAAGTAAACTATTATAGTAGAGCTTCTATATAGCTAGCTAAACCTTAGGTCTATATATTACCTAATTAGGACACTTTTTTTAAGCCTTCTTATTAGCTAAAAAAAAGCTATTTAAGCGTTTTAATTAGCTCTTAAAATACGATATAATAATATTAATCTAGGCCAGGAATATCTAAACTAGGCCTAATTAGGAAATCTAAAATATTAAAATTACTAAGTAAATATTTCTCTTTAAATAGAACTAAAAATTATATAACTAGCTTTAATAATAATTAAGTTATAGCTATTTCTAGTTTTAAAGAAATAAACACTAAGATTTAATTACCTAAATAGGAAGTTTAAATATTTAAGTACTTTAAAATCTAAATATATCTACTCTTTAAGCCCTACTTAATAGTATAAAAATTACAGTTCTAGCTTATATATTTATAGAGATATTTAAGATTTAAACTTTCTAAGTTTTTTTAAAATCTTTAAGTATATTAAAAAACGTTAACTACTTAGAAAAAAAAATTTATAAATTACTATTAAATTATACTACTAACTATAAGTAGTTTAGTCTAAAAACTATTATAATTAGATAATTAAGTAAAAAATTATAAAGTATTAAAATATAGAGTTCTACTAAGAATTATCTTTATAGAAAATAATAAATTTAATATTAGATTTTTATTAAAATACTATATTAGTACTAACCTAATAACTATATTAGAAAGAAAAATTATAGTACTTTTTATTACTTACTTATTTAATAGTTTAATTCTCTTAACTATCCTTAATTATTTTTAACCTATACTTACTTAAAACTATATATATTTATAGTATATTCTATTATATTTAATACTTTTATAGTATAATATACCTAGGAGTTTATTTATATTTAAAAATTACTTTAAAAACTATATTATTTAGCTTAATATAAACATTTTATTTATAAATATCTATATTTCTATAACTTATAAAAAATAGATATTTTATAATATATTATTTATTTAAAATATATATTTAAGGTATATAATATATTTAAAGTAGATAATTTAAATATACTATATTTCTAAACTTAAAAACTTTTAAGAATTAATTAATATACTATCTTTATTAATATATCTTTTTTTTCTTTAAATATATACTATAATTTCTATAATAAGCTATTTAATAATACTTTATTAGTATATTTAGAGTTTAATACTTAGAGTAATAACTAGACTAATATCTAAACTAATACCTAGACTAATATATATACTAATATCTAGACTAATACCTATTTTAATCTTTATTTATTTAAAACTATTTCTATTTATAGTATATTCTACTATATTTAATTTTTTTATAGTATATTATATCTAGTACTCTATTTATATTTAAAGATTACTTTAAAAGCTTTATTATTTAGCTAAATATAAATATTTTATTTATAAATATCTAGATTTCTATAACTTAAAGAAAAATAGATATTTCCTAATATACTATTTATTTAAAATATATATTTAAGGTATATAATATAATTAGAGTATAGAGTTACTTTATTTATATTATTAAAGTAGTTAATTTAAATATACTATATTTCTAAATTTAAATAAGTCTTTATTACTTATTTATATATAAAATAAGCTAGTTTATATATATACTACTCTATAGAATACTAATATATATACCTAATTTACCTATTTTTAAATTTAATAATAAGCTTATAAATACTAATTTAAAACCCTTTTTATAAATATTATTAATTAGTAATATTTAATAAATATAAAGGTTAATAAGGTATTTATACTATATTAAATTTAATATTTCTTTTTTAATTAATATAAAAACCTTTCTTAAAATTAAATAAATAAGAAGTAATTTAGTTATTAAAAATACGAAGTTTATTATAAATATACTAATAGAGTTTTACGTAAATTAGTAAGGTATTTTTAAATTAATCTACTATAGTTTAGTAAAGTTTATATAGTATTCTATCTATTCTTATTAGAGTTATATAAACTCTATATAGATAATCTATACCTATATAGTTTAATAAAAAACACTTTATATTATTTTAGGAATAATATCTATAATATTAACTAAATAGTTAATAGGTAATAAAGAGTAGATAGATAATAGAAATATTTAATTAAATAGTTAAAATATAATAATAAAGAGAACTTTTAGAAACTAAGTACTTTAATAAGTAGTAATATATTAAAAAAGTATTAGAAGAAATTAAAAGTCTTTTTAAAAAAATATATATTAATAATTAAACTATAAACTAAGTAAGGTTAAGGATAATTTCTAAAAAAAAAGGGAAGTAAATAAAAATAAAGTTCTATTTAGCCCTATTTAAACCTAATTAGTTTAAAATTAATTCTTTTTAATTATTTCTAGTCCTAATAAAGTATAGGCCTAGATTCTAATCTAGGCCTATAGGACTATATAGTATACTTATAATAGAAGAGAGCTTTTTATCCTTCTTTAATACTTATTTTATATATTTTTATACTTTTTTAATTATTAGTATAATACTAACTAATAGTTATTTAAATACTAACTCTTCTACTTACTTATACTTACTAATATCTTTAACTTTTATTTATAGCTTATAGCTTATAGCTTATAGCTTGCCCTATTACTATTAATATTAATATTACCTACCTATTATTACCTACCTATTATTACCTACCTATTATTACCTACCTATTATTACCTACCTATTATTACCTACCTATTATTACCTACCTATTATTACCTACCTATTATTACTATTAATATTACCTACTACTTTTTACTTTACCTACTATAAGGTAGCTATTACTACTTTTATATTTATTAACTATATAGACTTCTTTAACTTCTTAATTATAATTACCTTTACTATAAAGTCTAGCTTCTTTTAGCCCTTAAAAACTATTATAATTATCTCTTACTATTTATATATAAAGTTTTTATTCTTAACTAACTATTATAGTATTATTTCTATATAGCCTAGATTAGTAATATTATATTAGTAATACTATATATATATATAAGAAACTTACTAATAGACTTTATAATTATATAGTCTATAGTTATAACTTATAGTATTTATATACTAGATTAATTATTATATTAATAAAAGTTAATTTATTAGATAATATATTAAATTTTATAATATATATAGTTAGATATATTTAGGTTACTAATAGACTTACTACTAGTATATACTATATTATATTTATTACTAAAGATTAGTTACTTATTATTATTAGCTATTTTAATAAAGTAGAATATAGTATAAATCTCTTCCTATAAAAGCTAGCCTTTATATATAATACTATAAATTACTTATTACTAGTAAGTAACCTCTTTTTTATATTCTTTTTTAAATTATAATATTATTAATATTTTATAATATTTCTAATATTTTATAACTTCTTTATAATTATATATTAGATATTAGTAAATAAGGAGTATACTACCTTACTAGTATTATATAGTATTATAATATTATAGTATTATAGTATTACTATATTATATAATATATATAGATAGGTTAATACTTAGTTAATTAAGCTTAATACTATAGTTACTCTTCTTTCTCTCTTATTATAAATAGTACTATCCTTTAGAGCTATTTAATAGAACTATATAGTATCTTTAGATATTTCCTTATTACTAGGTAGTTATAATAGTAACTTTATATTAAAAAAAAAAAAAAAAAAAAAAAAAAAGTATATTATTTAGGAAATAAATATATATAATCTATAATAAAGTTATTTATACTTTTATTCTTTTAAAATCTATATATATCTCCTACTAGAAGTTTAGTAGTAGATAATACCTTACTAAGTAAAGATATTTTAGTAAAAGATAAGTTATAAAAAATCCCTAAGTATAAAATTTTCCTACCTATTAAAAATAAGTTATAAGAGAATAAAAAAATTTAGAATAACTAGTTTTATTTATATAGTCTACTTCTAGAGGGAGAATAACTAGACTAATTTATACTACTTTATACTAAATAACTCCTACTAGTATTAAATATATAAGAGTAAGTATTATCTCTATAAATATTAAGATAAAAAACTAAGAAAAACTAATATAAAAGCTATAAAAATACTTTTTATAAAGGAATTAACTAGAAGAACTATTATATACTAACTATATCTTTATTATATTAAGTCTACTTTTAGGCTATTAGGTCTAAATAGAGTTTAATAATAATAAATAAAACTAATTAGGCCTTTATATACTAATTCTTACTAGTAAGAATCTTTTTAGCCTTAGTAATATTAGTATATATCTAATACTAGTTAGGCTCTATCTAAGTAATATTATATTTAATTTTAAACTAGTAATAAGTATAATAGTATATATTTAATTTTTTAAATAACTTCTTAGTAATTAGTTTATAAGTATTAGAGTAATACTTATTCTTTTTAGTAATATAAATATAAGGATTATCTTTATAAAGTAGGGAATATATATTTATAATCTTTTTTAATTTAGTTTCTAACTTAGCCTTATAGATATCTTCTATAGAATATAGTAGAGTAACTAGAGTATAAACTAATAGATCTTAAATAAAATAAATAGTACTAGTTAGAGTCTAGTAAAGCTTTTTAAAGTTAATTAATATATTCTAGTAGATTTTTTTAAAAACTTATACTAATTAGCGCCTAATAGGTCTAATTTAAAACTTTTAAATTTTAAGGAGATATATTATTTTCTTTAGGGAGTTTTTTTTTTTTTTTTTTTTTTTTTTAATATAAAGCTACTATTATAACTACCTAGTAATAAGGAAATATCTAGAGGTACTATATAGTTCTATTAAATAGCTCTAAAGGATAGTACTATTTATAATAAAAAAGAAAGAAGTGTACCTATAATACTAGGCTTAATTAACTAAGTATTAACCTATATAAGTATTATATAATATTAAAATACCTTACTAATTTATATAAAACTCTATTAGTATATTTATAATAAACTTTATATTTTTAATAACTAAATTACTTCTTATTTATTTAATTTTAAGAAAGGTTTTTATTTTAATTAAAAAATAAATATTAAATTTAATATAGTATAAATACCTTATTAACCTTTATATTTATTAAATATTACTAATTAATAATATTTATAAAAAGGTTTTTAAATTAGTATTTATAAGTTTATTATTAAATTTAAAAGTGGGTAAATTAGGTATATATATTAGTATTCTATAGAGTAGTATATATATAAATAAGTAATAAAGACTTATTTAAATACTAAATTATATAATAGTGTAGATACTAGATACTCTCTAGTATTTTAGTCTAGATATAAGTCTAGATATTAGGCTAGGTATTAGTCTAAATATTAGTTTAGATATTAGTCTAAATATTAGACTATAACTATACTAAAAGCGATATAGGCGGTGGCACTTACCTATATATATTTTTCTCCTAGTTTTAATAAGAACTATCCTTTTTAACGCCTTATTAACTCTCTATAGTTAGATTTCTTATATATTAGTAGGTACGCGCTAAGTCTATTTTAGATAGCTTAGCGCTATACCCTTTTTAGTTAGCCTATATATAGATACTAGGTAAGCCTTAGCTACTTTTTTAGTCCCCCTTTATTTATATATTAGTAAAGTATAATATACCTTTTTATCCCCCCTACTTTATTAAGTTACCCTACCTTATAGTAAATCTCTATAATATAACTATACTAATAAAATATAATTAAGTAATATAATATAGAAATTATATTATATATTTAAGTAAAAAAGGGATATAGTAATAAAGATAGTATATAAATATATTTAAAAAACCTTTTAAATTTAGAAATATAGTATATTTAAATTAACTACTTTAATAATATAAATAAAGTAACTCTATACTCTAATTATATTATATACCTTAAATATATATTTTAGATAAATAGTATATTTAGAAATATCTATTTTTTTTTAAATTATAGAAATCTAGATATTTATAAATAAAATATTTATAGTTAGCTAAATAATAAAGCTTTTAAAATAATCTTTAAATATAAATAGAGTACTAGATATAATATACTATAAAAAAATTAAATATAGTAGAATATACTATAAATAGAAATAGTTTTAAATAAATAAAGATTAAAATAGGTATTAGTCTAGATATTAGTATATATATTAGTCTAGGTATTAGTTTAGATATTAGTCTAGTTATTACTCTAAGTATTAAACTCTAAATATACTAATAAAGTATTATTAAATAGCTTATTATAGAAATTATAGTATATATTTAAAGAAAAAAAAGATATATTAATAAAGATAGTATATTAATTAATTCGTAAAAGTTTTTAAGTTTAGAAATATAGTATATTTAAATTATCTACTTTAAATATATTATATACCTTAAATATATATTTTAAATAAATAATATATTATAAAATATCTATTTTTTATAAATTATAGAAATATAGATATTTATAAATAAAATATTTATATTAAGCTAAATAATATAGTTTTTAAAGTAATTTTTAAATATAAATAAACTCCTAGGTATATTATACTATAAAAGTATTAAATATAATAGAATATACTATAAATATATATAGTTTTAAGTAAGTATAGGTTAAAAACAATTAAGGATAGTTAAGAGAATTAAACTATTAAATAAGTAAGTAATAAAAAGTACTATAATTTTTCTTTCTAATATAATTATTAGGTTAGTACTAATATAGTATTTTAATAAAAATCTAATATTAAATTTATTATTTTCTATAAAGATAATTCTTAGTAGAACTCTATATTTTAATACTTTATAATTTTTTACTTAATTATCTAATTATAATAGTTTTTAGACTAAACTACTTATAGTTAGTAGTATAATTTAATAGTAATTTATAAATTTTTTTTTCTAAGTAGTTAACGTTTTTTAATATACTTAAAGATTTTAAAAAAACTTAGAAAGTTTAAATCTTAAATATCTCTATAAATATATAAGCTAGAACTATAATTTTTATACTATTAAGTAGGGCTTAAAGAGTAGATATATTTAGATTTTAAAGTACTTAAATATTTAAACTTCCTATTTAGGTAATTAAATCTTAGTGTTTATTTCTTTAAAACTAGAAATAGCTATAACTTAATTATTATTAAAGCTAGTTATATAATTTTTAGTTCTATTTAAAGAGAAACATTTACTTAGTAATTTTAATATTTTAGATTTCCTAATTAGGCCTAGTTTAGATATTCCTGGCCTAGATTAATATTATTATATCGTATTTTAAGAGCTAATTAAAACGCTTAAATAGCTTTTTTTTAGCTAATAAGAAGGCTTAAAAAAAGTATCCTAATTAGGTAATATATAGACCTAAGGTTTAGCTAGCTATATAGAAACTCTACTATAATAGTTTACTTCCTTACTATATTTATTATAAATAATAAGTAGTTAGTAGTAAACTAATATATTCCTTAACTACTCTAGATTTTAGAAATTTTTAATCTAATTTCTTATTTAGCTTTATTAACTTTATATACTAATTTAATATCTATACCTTATTACTTACTTTTAATTTTAGCTTAAGCCTCTTTTTATCCTAAAAAGCTTTCTAGTACTTTTAAATAGTTTCTAGCTTTTATTATATATTTATATAAATTTAGAAAAGTATTAAAGTAATTATAAACCCTTTAGAACTTTTACTATTACTTAGTAGCTATTTAAGCTAATTAGGGTTAGATAGGTTATACCTAAAATAAACTTAATAAGAAGTATATCTAATAGATATATATTTACTATTATTATATATAAACTTTACTAAAAAGATCTATATAGTCTAATTATTTTATTCTAAAGAATAAAAGATTTAAAAATATTATTTTAGTATTTAGTTCTATTATTTAGTCTACCTATCTATTTATAGATAGAAAGCTAATATTAAAATATATTAAAAGTTTAAATAGTAGTAAAAAGTATTTTAATACTTTAATTTTATAATTATATCTCTATTTAATAGTATAGTCTCTAGATTCCTATAAAGTCTAATAATTTTATAAATCTAAGCCTAAGCTAGATTAGTACTATTCTAGTCTATTCTTATAGGTATATAATAAACTATCTTTAAAAAATAGTTAATAATAACTAAAATTATATTATATATAAGTCTAGTAAAGTAACTTAGAGGTAGATTAGTAATAAAATCTATTATAATATATTACTATAGTTAATTTAGAATATATAAAGGCTTAAAAGGGCTATATAGCTTAGCCTATATATAGACACTAGGCGCGCCTTAGCTACTTTTTTAGTCTATCTTTATTTGTATATTAGTAAAGTATAATATACCTTTTTATCCCCTTTACTTTATTAAGTTACCCTACCTTATAGTGAATCTCTATAATATATAGCTTATATTTTTTTAAATTTACCTACTAGTAATACTTATAGTTATAGATATAGTTAAATATATTTTTAGTTATTTTAGTCTAGTAATACTTTTACTATATATACTCTAAAGTATAAAATATACTAAAGTATTTAAAAAGTAGGCTATTATAGTAGCTTTTAATTATATCTATTTACTTTAAGAATATCTTAAGTTATATAGGGCTAGATTACTCTAAATAGGGCTAATATAGACTATTTTATACCTACTTATTCTTATTATTATCTAATAAGTCTAAACTTTTTACTTAAGCTCTTCTTAATTCTTAAATAGTAGAAACTTACTTAGAGTTTCCTTATTTATTTTATAAAAGTATTAAATTTAAACTTTTAGCTCTTAATTCTACTTTTACTTACTATATATATAAATAGTAATTACTAAGATAAATATTCTATTAATATCTTACTTAAATAATACTTTAGTAAATAGTTTAATAAAGGTTTTATTATTCTTATACTTTAATTTTTAAGTTATAAGTATATAATCTAGGTAATAAAATAGCCTATCTACTAGATTAATTAATTTAATTTAATATATTATTATAAAATTATACTTAGAAAGGGTTAAATATAACTAAATATAATATACTATAAATATTTTAGTCTTTATAAACTATTATAGGTTATAGTAGTCTATTAGAACTTTAAAATATTAACTCTAGAAATACTAGTATTAGTATTTAACTACTTTTATAATTATAAGTAGTTTCTTATTATATATATTATAATAATACTATACTATATTTAATTTTTATAAAAAAAAATTAATAGGCTACTATAAGCTCTTTCTATCCCTATTTAAAACTAGTTAGCTATAAATAGTATTAATTACCCCTTCTAAAGTATTAGTTTTAAAATATATCTATTTTTTATCCTTATAGTATATAAAAATAGGTACTATAAGAAATATATCCTTAAGCTTCTAAAATACTTTATAATCCTTTAGTTTTAAGTCTAGTATTATACTCTTCTTCTTTTTTATTATTATACCTTATTTAGCGCTATTTAGACCCTTTTTAGTTAAAGTAGTTAAAAGTAGAGCTAAATAGAAGAAATTAGTAATAAACCTTCTATAGTAGTTTATAAAACTAATAAAGATATAGATATTATATATATAAATTAGTATTAGCTAAGACTAGATTACTTTAAAATAATTAGAATTAATTAATAAGCCTTTAGTAGTAATAATAAAGCCTAGATACTTAGTAGCCTATATATAGACGCTGGGTAAGCCTTAGCCGCTTTTTTAGTACCCCTTTATTTATATATTAGTAAAGTATAACGCACCTTTTTATCCCCCCTACTTTATTAAGTTACCCTACCTTATAGTGAATCTCTATAATATATAATATATACTTAGTAGTACTAGTATATTATTTATAGTTCTTTAGATTAATAAATAGTTTTACTTTATATAAGTATTTAAAAACCTCTTTAATATAATACTTATAGTCTTCTTTATTATCTAAAAAGATTAAAATATTATCTAAATATATAATATAGCTAATATTAACTAGACCTATTAGTATTTAGATAATAAGTCCCTAGAACTATACTAGTATATTAGTAAGCCTAAAAGATATTATTAAATACTTAAAATAGCTATAATATATATAAAAAGTAGTCTTTTACTTATCTCCTTCTTTAATATAAACTTAATAATAGACTTTCTTTAAATTAAGCTTTATAAAAATCTTTACTTACTTAAGCTAATTAAGTAACTCTATAATTAAAGGTAGTAATTTATAGTTTTTAATTATAACCTTATTAA
The DNA here is from genome assembly GCA_010093485.1 of Karstenula rhodostoma CBS 690.94. NCBI lineage: Eukaryota > Fungi > Ascomycota > Dothideomycetes > Pleosporales > Didymosphaeriaceae > Karstenula > Karstenula rhodostoma. The sequence goes on from MU001516.1 coordinate 11,634, forward strand.
GCCCTCTATAATTAATATAGAAATAAAGACTACTATTTTTCTTTTTTATAAAGAGAATTAGTACCTTAGTAGATAACTTAAAGTAGTATATTAATCTTTTTATAAAATACTTCTTTATATACTTCTAAAATATCTTAAGTTCTAATACTAAAAAGTTATATATAGGGAAATAGAAAAGTTACTTTCCTTCTTTAAAATCTATATATAAATTATACTTATTATAGTCTATAAGTACCTTATAGTCCTTACCTATAGTAATATTAGTAAACTTAAAATAATACTATAGTATTATAGTTAAATTAGACCTAGTAGGTCTAGATAGTAATAGTTAGTTAATAACTAATATAATATAAATATATACTACTATATATAAATTTTAAAAAGTATAATTAAACTATTCTAGTTTTTTTTATACTAATTCTTTTAAAAGGTTACTCTACTTTAGTATAGTATCTTTAAAAGAGGATATACCTACTAGTAATATTAATTTTTAAAATAGATTTATTAAACTAAGATAACTTTAAGAAGATATTATATTTAGTAATATTAGCTATTATAAAATATATTATCTATATTTACTTATAGCCTTATAAATTTATAAGGACTATTTTAATATTATTATACTATATACCTTTATTCTAGAGCTATTTACTATCTTTAATAGTAACTCTATTAAAAGTATAATATTAGTTTTAAGCCTTATTACTACCTATAATAATACTAGATTAAGTACTAATACTAAGTTTATAAAAGTATTAAATAGTTCTTTATTAACCCTAGCTTTAATAGTTAATATCCCCTTAGGCTAGTTATATAACTAGTTAAATAGAGAGCTAATATTCTTAACCTCTAGAAGTTAGTTAATATAATTTATAATTATATTAATATAGGTAGAAAAAGTAACTATAATTCTATTTACCTCTTACCTTTTTCTAAATTATATAACTTATTTTTAGTAAACTATATATTATTTAAACTAGTAGTAGTAGGCTTATCTAAAAAAGAATAATTATATTTAATATATTTTTACTTATTATAATACTAGTATATTATATACTAATTAGTATTAGTAACTCTACTTAATATTATTTTAGACTAATTAGGGCTATTTTTTTACTTTCTATTCTATTTATTCTTTTTTTAGAGTTTATTATCTCCTTTAAAATCTATTTTATATTATAAGCCTTTATTTACTTAATTTAGCTAATAACTACTTTTAGTAGTTATATAGTTTAGTTATTTAATATAATAAATAATAGAGGCCTACTATTTAATATTAGTAACTATTATTTTAAATTTAGATTATATAGCTTATAGTCTTTATTAAATATAGGGTAAAAAGTACCTTATATACTAAAGTTTCTACTATTTATTATAGACTAGTAAAAGTTTTCGTCCGTGCTTTTTTATTTCTAGAACTAGAATATAAAAGAAAAAAGTAAAATACTAGAACTAGAGAACCTTAATAACTAATTCTAATTATTAAAAAAAATTTAAGATATATTCTATTTTTATAGAGATATTAGCTAACCTATACCTAACTCTACCTAACTTTTATTTTTAATTCTAATATTACTAATAGATAATATATTATACTTATAACTTAAATATAGTATAATATATATATAGTTCTAGATATTAAATATTTAAACTTAATTTATTATAGAGTATTAGCTTAAATAAATAAGAAAAAGGGCTAACCTATAGGCTAACCCAGACTAACCTATAGGTAACCCCAACCCTATCTATTTAACTAGCCTAATTTATTATTAGTTATTTTAAGTTCTTCCTAGTATCCTTATATATAATCTAAAAGGTTAAGAGGTAATTATATTATAAATAGTATTATTCTTTAGGGCTATTTAATAGAACTATATAGTTCCTCTAGATATTTCCTTATTACTAGGTAGTTACCTTATTACTAGGTAGTTATAATAGTAACTTTATATTAAAAAAAAAAAAAGAAAAAAAAAGAGGTAATTAACTTAACTATTATTAATACTTTTTATACTAATTATATACTAATTAGTATTATTCTTTAGGAGATTCTAAAGCTTATAATATTTTTATTTATATAGTTATTTTTAAGTTAGTAGTTATAAAAATAGGACTCTTAATACTATAGCTTATAATACTATACCTTTTATAGGCTTAAAGATAGTTACTAAGTTCCCTACTTTAATATATTACTATATTATATTAATATATTAAAGTTTATTAGTATTTTTTTAGTTTTTAAGCTAGCTCTAGACTTTTTCTAAGTTATTAAAATAGCTACTAGCTATTTAGCTTATTCTAGATATATTTATTTCTAGTAGACTTAAATAGTTATAAAGTAGTACTATCTAATATTAACTAGTAAAAAGTATTAGTAGTTATACTAATAAACTTATAATAGAAGAAGAAGAGGTAAGGTTTTCTCTTTTTTTTTTTAAATATATTTCTATTATTTAGCTCTTCTATATAAGTATTAGATAGTAAGAGATTATTAGTTATTATATCTAAATATATACTATTTAGAGTAAATAAAGCTAGACTACTTATAAATAAAAAAGAATAATTTAAATATTAGAATTCTAGTATTAGTAATATAGCTTTAACTTTAGAGATAGGTAAAAGGTATAGTATTAGATAGATAAATTACTACTAAATTCCTCTATTAGTATTTATAACTATATACCCTTTACTATTATATAACCTCTCTAGCTAGATATAAGGTACCTCTAGTTATAATAGATAATACTTATACTAATATACTTAGTTAATAAAAATAAAATATAGAAAATCTTAAAAATATATAATAAGATAACTAGTTTTAAGTCCTATTTAGTCGCTATTATTTTATACTATATATTAATACTAAATTAGTTTAAAAGTATATTAAGTACTAGATAAATACTATTATTATAATTTAGATAGTAAATATCTTAGTAATAGACCTAGATTTATTTATACTAATTAACTAGCTACTTAAGAAAAATAAAAGTTAATTTAACTCTAAATAATAAATACTACTAAATAGTTACTAAGTTAAGGATAACCTAGTTACTTACTACTAGTAGATAACCTCTCTTTTATATTTTTTTTAAATTATAATATTATTAATATATAATATATTGTAGAGATTTACTATAAGGTAGGGTAACTTAATAAAGTAGGGGGAATAAAAAGGCATGTTATACTTTACTAATATATAAATAAAGGAAGACTAAAAAAGTAACTAAGGCGCGCCTAGTATCTATATATAGGCTAACTAAAAAGGGTATAGTACTAAGCTAGCTAAAATAGGCTTAATATATAATATTCTTAATATTTCGCAACTTCTCTATAATTATATATTAAGTATTAGTAAATAAGGAGTATACTACTCTACTAGTATTATATTATAGAGATTCACTATAAGGTAGGGTAACTTAATAAAGTAGGGGGGATAAAAAGGCGCGTTGTGCTTTACTAATACACGAACAAAGGGGGACCAAAAAAGTGGCTAAGGCGCGCCCAGCGTCTGTGCGCAGGCTAACTAGAAAGGGCGTAGCGCCGTCTCTAGTATTATATAGTATTATAGTATTATAGTATTACTATATTATATATTATATATAGGTAGGTTAATACTTAGTTAATTAAGTCTAATACTATAAGTATCCTTCTTTCTCTCTTATTATAAATAGTACTATTTTTTAGAGCTATTTAATAGAACTATATAGTATTTCTAGATATTTCCTTTTTACTAGGTAGTTATAATAGTAACTTTATATTAAAAAAAAAAAAAAAAAAAA
>MU001516.1:15752-35563 GCA_010093485.1 Karstenula rhodostoma CBS 690.94
AAAAAAAAAAAAGTAGATAGTTTCTATTCCCTATTATAAAATAATTAATACTAGAAGTATAACTATCTTATTTATTTAGTAGATCTACTAATTTAGATATATACTAGAAACTATTATATTTAATTAAGGCCTCTAGTTTATTTCTACCTTCTAGTTTAAATTCTATTAAATTATAAGTATAAAAATTAAACTATCTACTATTTATTATAAAATAAAAATTAACTAAACTAAAATTATAAATAAGTATATTAATTAATAGCTCTAACCCTTTATTAACTTCTATTAGAATAACTAAAGTACTCTATTACTTTTAATAAACTATATTTAGATAATATTATTTTATTCTAGTATTAAAATATCTTTTTACTAGATTCTATATAGATTTAAACACTAATAAAGTTAGGACTAGAAGTAAATACGCTAAATTAAAGTCTAAAATTTTAATATTATAGAAGTCTATAAATTAGCTATTTAAATATATATAGTCTAGAAACTAGCTAAAGTATATATAGAAAAAGTTTAAAACTAGATATAAACTACTATTAATAAATACTATAAACTAAATAATTAGATAGTAAGAGATATAGTCTAATTTAATACCTAAAATTTTAAATAGCTTTACCTAAATTAAAAGCTATTTAATAAATAAAAAGGACTATTTAAAGTTCTAGAATAAGTAAGTTACTTATATTAACTATAACTACTTTTTAGATTAATAATTTAGAATATCTTTACCTTAGAATTACTATTTAAGAATTTAAAAAAAAAAGTTTTAGAATAAAATTCTTCTAAACTATCTATAATTCCTATTAATAGAGTTAAAAAGTAGGAGGTAAAGGAAATTCTAGCTAGTAAATTTTATTTATAACTTTTAAAATACTAAGTAAAGTAAGTTAGTTATAATTTAGATTTAACTTAGTATTTTACTATAAATTCTTAGAACTTACTCTATAAGTTTTTAAAATTTTATAAATAGTATTTAAACTAACTTAGATTTCTAGAAGTACTAGCTAAATAGCTGAAAAAACTAGTAAAATAATTATATAGAAGATTTTAAGTTACTATAAGTTAATAAAATTAGAGAAGAAAATTAGAAATCTATAAATATAAAATAAAAGAAAAAAAAATCTATTTAAATTATATTTTACTTCTCTTTATTAGACCTCTATAATATATTATTATTATTATCCACTAGTTTCTTATTTTTATTTTTTTTATAATTAGTTACTTTTTATACTTAACTCTTTTATTTTTTAGCTTAAAACTACTAAATCCTTCTTTACCCCCTCCCCTATAGCTATTCTAATACTTAGCTAAGGTAGTAATATAAACTAAATTTATTTTTAGTATTATTAAATTTTCTTTTACTTATTTATATAACTTTTACTATTTTAGCTAAGCCTAAAGTATATTACTTTATAGTTACTTATATTATAGAGATTTACTATAAGGTAGGGTAACTTAATAAAGTAGAGGTAATAAAAAGGTGTATTATACTTTACTAATATATAAATAAAGGGGGACTAGAAAAGTAGCTAAGGCGCGCCTAGTGTCTATATATATAACTACTTATATATTATTTTTTAATAGACCTAGATCTATATTTACTTATACTAATAGTATTTAATAAAAGATTTTAAACTCCTCCTCTATATATTCTAGTACCTATTTAAGTTAGATAATAAACTAAAACTATACTAAATAATATTTATAAATTTATAAGTCTTTTTTAATTTAATATAGTATTTATACTTCTTAGAGTTTAGTATAAAGTTACTATCTATATTAAAACTATATATATAGTAGTATATATTAAATATATAGTAGAGTTAAAAAGTAGTTAGTAGAGTACTAAAAGAAGTATAGATAAGTATATTTAAAATTAAAACTATAATAACTATTACTAATAATAATACCTCTAATTCTAATTAGTACTTAACTTATAGAAAAGTTAAGAAAAGCTAAAAAAATAAAAAAGAGTAATAATAATTAGTTTAAATACTTATTAATATAACTTTATACTTCTAGTCTAGATTCTAATCCAGGCCTATAGGACTATATAGTATACTTATAATAAGAGAGAGACCTTTTTATCCTTTTTTAATACTTATTTATTTACTTTTAGACCTTTATTTATATAATTTAGACCTTTTTTTTATATATTTTTATACTTTTTTAATTATTAGTATAATACTAACTATTATTTAAATACTAACTCTTCTACTTACTTATACTTACTAATATCCTTAATTTTTACCTATAGTATATAGCTTACCCTATTACTATTACTACTACTATTAATACTATTTACCTATTATTACTTACCTATTATTACTATTAATATTACCTATTACTTTTTACTTTATTTATTATTATAAGATAGCTATTACCTACTCTATATTTATTAACTATATAGGTTACTCTAACTTAATTATAATTACTTTTACTATAAAGTCTAGCTCTTCTTAATTCTTAAAAATTATTATAATTATTTCTTACTACTTATATATAAAGTCCTTATTCTTAGTTAACTACTATAGTATTATTTTTATATAGTCTAGATTAGTAATATTATATTAGTAACACTATATATATATATATATAAGAAACTTACTAATAGACTCTATAATTATATAGTCTATAATTATAACTTATAATATTTATATACTAGATTAATTATTATACTAATAGAGGTTAACTTACTAGATAATATATTAAATCTTATAATATATATAATTAGATATATCTAGGTTACTAATAGACTTACTACTAGTATATACTAGATTATATTTATTACTAAGAATTAGTTACTTACTATTATTAGCTATTTTAATAGAGTAAGATATAGTATAGATCTCTTCCTATAAGAGCTAGCCTTTATATATAATATTATAAATTACTTATTACTAGTAGGTAACCTCTTTTTTATATTCTTTTTTAAATTATAATATTATTAATATTTTATAATATCCTTAATATTTTGTAACTTCTTTATAATTATATATTAGGTATTAGTAAATAAGGAGTATACTACCTTATTAGTATTATATAGTATTATAATATTATAGTATTATAGTATCGCTATATTATATAATATATATAGGTAAGTTAATATTTAGTTAATTAAGCCTAGTACTATAAGTGCCCTTCTTTCTCTCTTATTATAAATAGTACTATCTTTTAGAGCTATTTAATAGAACTATATAGTACCTCTAGATCTTTCCTTATTACTAGGTAGTTATAATAGCAGCTTTATATTAAAAAAAAAAAAAAAAAAAAAAAAAAAAAAAACTATAAGAAAAGAATATAAAGAAATATACTATTTTATATATACTATTTTTTATATTTTAATATATAAATTTTAGAATATTACTATATTCTAATAATAATAACCTATTATTAATATTTATTAAACTATAATATAAAATATCACTTTCTTTAGTAGATAGTTTAGGTAATAAGTATATTTAAGAAACTAACTAAAAAACTAGATAGAAATAAGTAAATAAAATAAAAGTAAACTCTATAAGAAACTAGTTATAAGTAAATAAAAGAAATAAATAAAAACTCTATAAAAAACTAGTTAGAAAAAAAGAAATTCTATAAAAATTCTAAATTGTAGTAATATTATATACTAATTTTATTAATATTATTATTAAAAATAACCTTTTATTACTTATAGAGGTCTTAATCCCTTTATTAATGCCCTTAAGGTATAAAAGTAATAATAAGGAATATTAAAAAATAAATATCTTTAGTAATATATTTATAATAGTAATAATATAGTTTTATATAAGTACTATAACCTAATAATACTAAGTTTAAGATATTAAAAAATAGCTATTACCTATACTAGATTTAATTATATAATCTTTTTAGATTTCTTACTAAAAGTCTTTAGAACGTAAACGCCCCTAAAGAATTATAAAGTTTTTATAATAGAATTATTTATATATATATAAATAATTATTATAATATTATTAGTATTTTTATTAGTATAATTATATATTTTACTATAGTTCTATATTTTAAAAATCAGTTAGTATATAAACTATATTTAATTATATAGTCTTTTTAAACTTTTTACTAAAACTATTAAAGTCTCTACTACTCTACAGTAATTATAAAGTATTTTTTAATAAATTTCTTTTTATAACTATAAGTATTTTATAAATAATAATAATTATTATAAGTATTAGTATCTATTATAGCTTATTATAATATTTTAAAAGCTAGTTAGTATTTAGGGTATTTAATTTATATAATCTTTTTAAGTTTTTTACTATAAGCTTAAGCGTCTTTAAATAGCTTAAAGAATAATAATATTTTAAAAAATACTATATATTAAAGCCTTTAAAGTATATATAATACTAATTAAAGTTTTATCTTTATTTATAATAACTTTAAATTTAGTTATATATTTAAAAATAATTACTAAATATAGTAATTAAGTAATTACTTAGTTTTTTTTTTTTTTTTTTTTTAATATAAAGCTACTATTATAACTACCTAGTAATAAGGAAATATCTAGAGGTACTATATAGATCTATTAAATAGCTCTAAGGGATAGTACTATTTATAATAAGAGAGAAAGAAGAAAGGGCGCCTATAGTACTAGACTTAATTAACTAAGTATTAACCTACCTATACACGTTATATAATATAGTAATACTATAATACTATAATACTATAATACTATATAATACTAGTAAGGTAGTATACTCCTTATTTACTAATACCTAACACGCGATTATAGAGAAGTCGCGAAATATTAAAGATATTATATATTAATAATATTATAATTTAAAAAAAAATATAAAATAGAGGTTATCTACTAGTAATAAGTAACTTATAATACTATATATAAAGGCTAGCTTTTATAAAAAGAGACCTATACTAGAATATCTCTATTAAAATAGCTAATAATAAGTAACTAATTATTAGTAATAAATATAATCTTATATATACTATAGATTTAATATATAGTATAAAGCTAAATAATATAGACCTCTATAAGGTTAAATATATCCTTTATTAAATTAACTTCTATTAGTATAATAATTAATCTAGTATATAGATACTATAAGTTATAGCTATAGACTATATAATTATAGAGTCTATTAGTAAGTTTCTTATATATATATATATATATATAGTATTACTAATATAATATTACTAACCTAGAGCAGGATTACCTCTATAATAGTTAACTAATAATAGGAACTTTACTAGTAAGTAGTAAGAGTAGATTATAGAAATTCTTAAGGGTTAGAAGAAGCTAGACTTTATAATAAAGGTAATTATAATTAAAGAGTTAATAGAGGAGCTTATATAGTTAATAAATATAGTATAGGTAATAGCTACCCTATAGTAGTAAGTAAAGTAAAAAGTAGTAAATAATATTAATAGTAATAATAGGTAGGTAATAATAGGTAGGTAGTATTAATAGTAATAATAGGCAGGTAATAGTAATAGGGCAAGCTATAAACTATAAGCTATAGGTAAAAATTAAGGATATTAGTAAGTATAGATAAAAAGAGTTAGTATTTAAATAACTATTAGTTAGTATTACACTAATAATTAAAAAAATATAAAAATATATAAAATAAGTATTAAAGAAGGATAAAAAGCTCTTTTCTATTATAAGTATACTATATAGTCCTATAGGCCTAGATTAGGATCTAGGCTAGAATTACTTAGTTACTATTTTATTTTTTTAAGTAATTAGTAATAGTAATTAGTAACTGAGTAATAGTAACTAAGTAATAGTAATTAAGTAATTACTTAGTAATACTATATAGTAATTACTTAGTTACTTAGTAATACTTAATTACTATTTTTTATAATACTACTCTACTTTATTATAAGTATTAGTTATTAGTATCCCTAAATAGATAGTAATAAATAAGTATATTACTACTTATCTTAATTTATTATTAGTTAGGTTAATTCAAAGGTATAAGTAATATATTAGTAAGCCTAAAACTATAAATATTATACTATTAAATAGAATTTATAGTATACTAGGGATAAGTATTTTAATTATATTCTTTTTTTATATACTATTAATAACTAATAGAGTATAGGGTAGGAGAAAGTAATATAAGTAGTAGTACCTATCTATATATATAATCTTTTTAATTTTAATAAAAATTTTTTTTTTTAATATTTTATTAACTCTCTATAGTTAAATTTCTTATATATTAGTAGGTATATACTAAATTTATTTTAGCTAGCCTTATACTAGTCCTATTTTAGATAGCTTAGTATTATACTATTTTTAGTTAGCCTATATATAGACGCTAAGTAAGTCTTAGCTATTTTTTTAGTTCCCCTTTATTTATATATTAGTAAAGTATAATATACCTTTTTATCCCCTCTATTTTATTAAGTTACTCTACCTTATAGTAAATCTCTATAATATATATATAGAGTATAGTAATAGATATAATTTAGAATTAGCTTAAATATTTAGAATATTCTAATATCTTTTTAAATATTTTAGAATTTAACTAGTCTTTTATATAACTATAATTTATAAATAATAGAATTCTATAAGTAATAGTCTAATCTATTACTAAAGATATCTAGGTATAAAATAAATATAATATACTAGAACTTATATTTTAAAGTTATTTTTTTATAGTTATATAAATATTAACTTATTCTTTTTTATAATTTTATAATTTTCTACTATCCTTTTATATAAGACCTATAAGTAGTAATTTATTTTAGAATCTCCTTAAACTAATATATACTTCTATATACCTTTAACTATTTTTAGACTCTTATTAGATAATTATTTTACCTACACTAATATAGTATAGGTCTCTTTTTATAAATACTAGTCTTTATATATAGTACTATAAGTTACTTATTACTAGTAGATAACTTTTTTTTAATATTTTTTTTTAAATTATAATATTATTAATATATAATATTATTAATATATAATATTATTAATATATAATATTATTAATAAATAATATTATTAAAATTTTATAACTTCTCTATAATTATATATTAGGTATTAGTAAATAAGGAGTTTACTACCCTATTAGTATTATATAATATTATAGTATTATAGTATTATAGTATTATAGTATTATAGTATTATAGTATTATAGTATTATAATATTATAGTATTATAGTATTATAGTATTATAATATTATAGTATTATAGTATAGTATTATATATTATAATATTATATAATACTTATATATATTAATACTTAGTTAATTAAGTTTTATACTATAGGTACCCTTTCTTCTTTCTTTTTTATTATAAATAGTACTATCTCTTAAAGCTATTTAATAGATATATATAATATCTCTAGATATTTCCTTATTACTAGATAGTTATAATAGTAGCCTTATAAAAAAAAAAAAAAAAAAAAAAAAAAGGTTAACTAGTATTTTCTAGCCTAAATCCTAATCTAGGCCTATAGGACTATATAGTATACTTATATAAAAGAGAGACCTTTTTATCCTTCTTTAATATTTATTTACTTACTTTTAGACCTTTATTTATATAATTTAGACCTTTTTTTTATATATTTTTATACTTTTTTAATTATTAGCGTAATACTAACTAATAGTTATTTAAATACTAACTCTCTTTATCTATACTTACTAATATTCTTAACTTTTATCTATAGCTTATAACTTATAGCTTATAGCTTATTCTATTTCTATTACTATTACTATTACCTACTTATTATTACTATTAATATTACCCGCCACTTCTTACTTTACCTACTATAAGATAGCTACTACTATTTCTATATTTATTAACTATATAGGCTTCTTTAACTCCTTAATTATAATTACCTTTATTATAAAATCTAGCTTCTTTTAGCCTTTAAAAACTATTATAATTATCTCTTACTACTTATATATAAAGTCCTTATTCTTAGCTAACTTATATTTTAGTACCCTACCAAGTTTATTTATCGAGTTTTACCGTGGCTTACCTAAGCTCGCGAAGTATTATATTTAATTCTTAGCTAACTACTATAGTATTATCTCTATATAGCCTAAGTTAGTAATATTATATTAGTAATACTATATATATATATAAGAAACTTACTAATAGACTCTATAATTATATAGTCTATAACTATAACTTATAGTATTTATATACTAAGTTAATTATTATACTAATAAAAGTTAACTTACTAGATAATATATTAAATTTTATAATATATATAGTTAGATATATCTAGGTTACTAATAGACTTACTACTAGTATATACTAAGTTATATTTATTATTAAGAATTAGTTACTTACTATTATTAGCTATTTTAATAGAGTAGAATATAGTATAGATCTTTTTCTATAAAAGTTAACCTTTATATATAATACTATAAATTACTTACTACTAGTAGGTAACTTCTTTTTTATATTCTTTTTTAAATTATAATATTATTAATATATAATATTCTTAATATTTTATAATATTCTTAATATTTTATAACTTCTCTATAATTATATATTAGGTATTAGTAAATAAGGAGTATACTACCCTACTAGTTTTATTATTTATAATAAACAAAGTAAGGAAGTAAACTATTATAGTAAAGCTTCTATATAGCTAGCTAAACCTTAGGGCTATATATTACCTAATTAGAATAAAGGATTTTAGGCTTTCTATTAGCTAAAAAAAGGTGTTTTATATATTCTAATTAGTCCTTAAAATATAAAATAATAATATTTCCTTAAATACTAATATAACTAATATATTATCTATAATTACTCTAGTTATAAAATATTAAACTTAGCTATATATTTCTAAATATTTATTTAGTATATAATTCTTCTTTAGGTATTAGTCTAGCCTAATACTAACTAATACTTTAAAAACTTAAAACTTTTTTTTTAATTTAATTTAACTTTATCCCTTATTTATCCTTTTATTATAATATTATTATAATATTTAACTTTAACTATACTTTTAGTAATTTTATACTATCTCTTTTATCTACTTTAACTTCCTCTAAAATATTTTATACCTATAGAATACTATCTATATTCTTTATTTCTATAGTACTTCTTAATACTTTTTAATAGAGTAGAAGTCTTTCTAGTACTAAAGTACCTATTATATATAATATAGATATACTTATTTAGAATAATATTATAACTATAATATATAAAATAAAATATAGATATCCTTTTTTATTATTATTTTAACTAATATTAATAGGGATTTATAGGCACTATTACCCCTTAAATTTACCTACTCTAAAGTTATAATACTATACCTTTTTATATTAAAAAGTATACTATTATCCTATATATCTTTACTAGTAAATCTACTATATACTACTATAGATACTATATAATACTCTCTTTATAATATCTTACTTCTTTATTAGTATACCTTTTTTAAGTACTATATAATTATTATAGGATAGTATTAGTAGTATAAGAAATATTCTAATAATTTTAACTAAAAGTATATTTTTTTTTATAAAGTTCTAGAACTCTAGAAATAGACTAAGTAGTACTTCTAGCCTAGATCCTAATCCAGGCCTATAGGACTATATAGTATACTTATAATAAGAGAGAGACCTTTTTATTCTTCTTTAATACTTATTTACTTACTTTTAGACTTTTATTTATATAATTTAGACTTTTTTTTTATATATTTTTATACTTTTTTAATTATTAGTATAATACTAATTAATAGTTATTTAAATACTAACTCTTTTACTTATTTATACTTACTAATATTCTTAACTTTTACCTATAGCTTATAGCTTACCCTATTACTATTACTATTACTATTAATACTACCTATTTATTATTATCTACCTATTATTACTATTAATATTACCTACTACTTTTTATTTTACTTACTACTATAGAGTAGCTATTACCTACTCTATATTTATTAATTATATAAGTTATTCTAACTTAATTATAATTATCTTTACTATAAAGTCTAGCTCCTTTTAGCCCTTAAGAACTATTATAATTATCTCTTACTATTTATATATAAAGTCCTTATTCTTAGCTAACTACTATAGTATTATCCCTATATAGTTTAGATTAGTAATATTATATTAGTAATACTATATATATATATATATAAGAAACTTACTAATAGACTCTATAATTATATAGTCTATAGCTATAACTTATAGTATTTATATACTAGATTAATTATTATACTAATAGAGGTTAACTTACTAGATAATATATTAGATCTTATAATATATATAATTAAATATATTTAGGTTACTAATAGACTTACTACTAGTATATACTAGATTATATTTATTATTAAGAATTAGTTACTTACTATTATTAGTTATTTTAATAGAGATATAGTATAGATCTCTTTCTATAAAAGCTAGCCTTTATATATAGTATTATAAGTTACTTATTACTAGTAGGTAACCTCTCTTTTATATTCTTTTTTAAATTATAATATTATTAATATTTTATAATATCCTTAATATTTTATAACTTCTCTATAATTATATATTAGGTATTAGTAAATAAGGAGTATACTACTTTACTAGTATTATATAATATTATAGTATTATAGTATTACTATATTATATAATATATATAGGTAGATTAATACTTAGTTAATTAAGTCTAGTATTATAGGTACCCTTCTTTCTCTCTTATTATAAATAGTATTATCCTTTAGAGCTATTTAATAGAACTATATAGTACCTCTAGATATTTCCTTATTACTAGATAGTTATAATAGTAGCTTTATATTAAAAAAAAAAAAAAAAAAAAAAAATAGTATTTTTATAAGGCTAAGTAATTTAACTTTATTATAGAAGATATTATTCTCCCCTTTTTTTAAAATTATATAGATAATAGTAAATAAAAATATTTCCTCCTATAATAGATTATATTTCTAAATTAGTATAAAATAAACTTTTAAAGTAGATTAGTTATATATAGCCTTTTTTTTTTATATATATCCTTATCTAATACTTAGACTAATACCTACTTTATAGATATATTTTTATATTATACTATTTATTCTAGCTATATACTATCTCTCTATTAATTAGTAATAATAGGCTAAGAATCTATACTACTCTACTATAAATATAGTTATCTACTTAATCTAGTTTTTAATATCTTTATAAATAGAAAACTAAAGAAATACTATATATATTATAAATAAAAATATTCTTTACTAATTTTTATTATATTTCTTTTTAAATACTATATTATTAGTAGGCTTATTAATACTATAACTTAACTATATTCTATACCTTATATTTTATTATCTTTATTAAGTCTTTTATAGCTCTTTACCCTAATAAGACTAACCTTATAAAGGTTATCTTAGAATAGCTATTATTTATTATATAAGGCCTATTAAATCCCTCTTCTAATATTCTTTCCTAGGCTAAATATAATATAATTAATACTATATACTCTTTTATTATTATATATAGAGGATTTAGATATAAGATCTATTTAATTTATAATAATATAAATACCTATCTAGCCTACTCCTATATCTCTAGGTCTATAAGTATAAAGTAAAATATTAGACTTTACCTCCTCTAATAGTCTTATACCTAATTATAGTAATAAAAGTAATAGAGATAAATTTAATAATAGAAACCTCTTTATAAAGGACTTTATAACTACTAAAGACTAAATATATTAGTAAAATCCTTCTATTTAGTAATCTTTAGATCCTATAAACTTAGATTATTTATAGGAACCTATACTTCTACCTAAAGAATTAAACTATATATTAGTATTCTATTAGAAGTTTAAAAATATTTAAATAAATACTTATTTTATTTATAATTACTAGTAGTTTAATCTCTATATTATTTAGGGAGAGTATAATAAGTACTACTAGAATTAAATAAAAAATAATAAACTAGATTTTATTCTATTATATAAAAATAGAAATAATATAAATCTAAAGCCTTTATCTTTATTATTACTACTTCTTACTAATATAGAAGAATACCTACTTACTTAGATCTAAGTTACTATAGAGATATATATCTATAAGGGGGCCTAATACTATTATTATAACTATATTTATAACTTTACTATTAATATAGTAATACCTTTTTTTTAACTTTTATAGTTTCCTTAAGAGGTTAAGATTATTATTCTAAAGCCTACTTAAATTAAGAAGAATAATCTAAATTAGATTAATTACTAATTTTAAAAGAACTATTATATATATTATTTTATTATATAGTAGTAGCTTTTATTCTTAATTACCTATTATTCTAGTTACTAAAATATTATTATTAACTATAAAGCTTTTATATCCTTTCCTATTAATAGTTTTATTAAGTAGTAATTAGAGGTCCTTTATTTTAGTTCTAAAGACTCTAGTTTTAGTTAAATAACTAATATTATATTTAATACTTCTTTTAGCTAGTAATTTTAGTTTTTAAATATAGGTAATATATTACCTAGTACTACTTCTATATAAAGAGAAGATAAGAGTATATATAATAGTAATAAAGAAACTAGTACTAAAAATAATATATATAAAAATAAAAATAAGCCTCTAAAGGTTTTAGCTATACTTAATTTAAATATAGCTACTTTTAAGTTTAAATTTTTTTAAAACTAAATTTATTCTTATATTAGCTATATTTACCTCTCTATAAAAGCTATTTATTTAATACTAATTACTAAGTTTACTAAAAGTATTTACTATTTAAGTTTTATATTTCTTTTACTATACTTTACTAGTATAGGTAATTATAATAAGCTTTATCTATAAGAAGTTAATTTTATTACCTATATATATTACCTTTTTTATTATAAAAATAGATATTTTACTTACTATCCTTAATTTTAATTTATTCTATTTAATATAATAATATAGAAGGTATTTATAATATAGGCTAGTTTTATAGCTAGATAAAGTATTAATAGTCTTCTATTATAGGCTAAGGATATTTAGACTACCTTTTTAGAGTCTATTTAAAAAGTATTACTAATTAACTCTATTATTTATATAGGTGTCTAGCTCTAAGGAATATAGCTATACTAGTAATAAAAAGATAGGAAGCTTAATACTATAATAAGTTATTATAATTTTAACTATCTAATACCTACCTAATACTTTCTAGATTAAGTAATTAAAAATTTTTATTTTATTTATTACTTTCTCTACTACTAATAATTTTTAGTATAATCTCCTTTAATTTATACTATAATTTAAAGAGTAGTAGGTAGTAACTTTAAATATATAAAGAAAATTTATTTAAAACTTTTTAAAAGAATATTCTTATATTATAGCTTACTATTTCTATATTTAATTTACTATATTTAAAAAGTATATTCTTATCCCTCTTTTTAATATTTAGAACTTTTAGGATTACTATAAATAGTAACGGTATAGGAGTACCTATAACTATAGACTCTACTATATTAGTAATACTCTAAATTTAAACTTAGAATTAGGTCCTTTAGTTATAGAGACTAATATTAAATACTTAGCCTAATACTAGTTTAATACTATTTTAGTAACCTATTCTAATCTAATATAATCTAATAATACTATTATTTTAATTAATACTATAATACTATTATTACTTCTTTTTATAGAAATAAAATTTAATAACTAAGAACTATTATTAATTTTTACTTAGTATTATATATACTAATATATTTCTAATTACTATCTTTAGAAGAATACTATTATAAGAGAGAATATCTATAGGTTTAGGGCTTTTTAGCTTATTTATTTATACTCTACTTTTATTATTCCCCCTAGAAAGTAATATAGATACTTTAAACCTATCTATAATTATATATAACTTAATCCTTTCTATTTTATATTAGTATTAGGCTAGAGGGCTAATACTAATATTTAAGTCTATACTAGTATAACTAGTATAACTTAGTATATAAATATATATATCTTAAAGACTAAAAAATATATTATTTTTTATATAAACCTTATAGTATTTATTCTTCCTTATTTAAGTAAAAATTATACTTTTACTTTATTTATATTTAAGCTTATAAATAAAATAATTAGAAAAAGAGACTATTTAGTCTAAAAATTTATATATATATTATTTAGCCTTTTACTTATATAGTCTATATAGGTTATAATAAGTATTAATTACTAGCCTAAAAAAGTATAATTTATTATATTCTTTTTTTACTAAGTCTAATAGATAAATAAGGAAAAGCTTAATTCTAATAATACTTTATTCTAAAGTAGAAAATTAATACTTTAGAAATATAAGGAATACCTATCTATATTTAATAGTCTCTATTATATTAATTTTCTTTTATATTTTAATTATAAGAGTAAGATCCCCTCTAGATAACTTAGAACTAAACTATATATTCTATTTTATTATTTATAGTACTTTTTTATATTAGATTTAGCCTATTTTTATTATATTAAGCTTATACTTTATTATCCCTTCTAGTATATAGATAATATTTATAACTTTTAAGGGTAGTTATTTAAAACTAATATTAAGGCCTATTACTATTATTATATATATTATACTTATAAGTATATTAATTATTATAGAGATAATCTTAATTATATAAAGATAGAGAACTTAGAACTTAAAGAAATACCTATTTAAAACTAATTTAAGTTAAATAAGCTAGTAGTTTAAGGACCTACTATTAATAGTAAACTAGTTAACTAAGATATATTAAGGTCTAGACCTATTAATTATACTAAGGACTAAGATACTAAGGAATATAATAACTACTAGGATTTAAGTAGTTTAACTTACTAGAAGTAATTAATCTAAAAGTATTCTATTACTAGAGTAGAATAGTCTAATACTAACCCTAATATTCTAGTTATTTAATAAAGAATTATCTTTAATATAGTAATAAACTATTTTAAGGTAATTTTTAGTAAAAGGGTACTACTATAGCTTTTTATTAATCTTAATAAGAAAGCTAGTACTAGTAAAACCTATATTATTAAAATAATTTTAACTTACCTTAATTAATTAGCTAAGAAAGTAGGTATATTATCTTTTATTATCTAATCTATACCTATTAGAGTTACTATATTCCTAATTAATAGCTAAATAATTAATAGGTTTTTCTAGATTCTAATTATATATATAGGAGGGATTATACTACTACTATCTACTACTATTCTATAGTAATTATAAATTACTTTCTTATTTATATACTATTTTATTATTAATAAGAAGTCTATAGTTAGTTTTAATATACTAGCTTAGATTAGTATTTAATTTAGTAAGATCTATCCTTAATTTATATACTTTCTTTTTACTAGCCTAAATATTATTATATCTAAAGACTTTTACTAGCTATTACCTATTATCTAGTAATCTTTATATAATTTATTACTAAGTAAAAGACCTATTAATACCTATATAAAGTAACTCTACTAGTAATTCTTAAAGACTATTATTTTTAATACTATTTAATACTAATAAGAAAATAGTAAAACTAATTTTTAGAATACCCTTTTATAATTTTAAGTTAATAAAAGTACTTAGTAAAACTAGTTACTATTCTAAACTTATTATAGGGCTATTCTTTTAAATTTAGAAATAAATATTTTCTATAATTCTATATATCTTTATACTAAGCGCTATAAGGTTAATATAATTAATTATAATTATCTTTAGAACTAATACTACTTAGTATTAGCCTACTATACTAAATATAATAACCCTATATATATAATAATACTATTAATAGAAGCTAGTAATCTAAAAAGTAAACTTCTCCTTTCTATTAGTATTAAAATTATATTTTTAGCTAATACTTAAACTAAGTATAGTTTTATTAATAGAGCTATTAGTAAGGTTAATAATATTATATAGTATCTAGCTATTATAAATTATATAAAGGAACCCCCTTTAGTTATTCTTACTACTTTTAATTAGTATATAGGGCCTAGTCTATATACTATAAAAGTAGATAAGATAGCTATACTTATTTTCTCTATATTTTATAAGTTCCTTTATAACTAGATAGTTATTATATAGGTCTAGTTTTCTCTCTACTTAGTATAGGCTATTATAGTATATAAGTTCTAAGGTCTTAGTTTTACTTTAGCTAAAATATTTATATCTAGGGAGAAAAATTTTATTACTAATTTATTATATATTACTTTATTATATATAAAAAGTATTAAAGGCTTTATATTTAAGATTTTTTTTTTCTAGTATTTAAGATCTAAAGATAGGAAATATATAAAAGTAAAAAAGAAGAATAAATAATAAAAATTAAATTAATTACTTTTATACTTAGAGACTATCTTTTAGTTATTATAAAGTTTAATACCTTTTAATATATTTAATACTATACCTCTTACTAATTTATTACCTAGTTCTTATTTTTAATACTATAAAGTATATTTATAATCTAATCTATATTATTAGATAGATCTTTCTTATTACTAAATACTATATTTAGAATATAAGTAGCTTCTTTACTAGTAAATTTATTT
Organism: Karstenula rhodostoma CBS 690.94; assembly: GCA_010093485.1. Classification (NCBI taxonomy): domain Eukaryota; kingdom Fungi; phylum Ascomycota; class Dothideomycetes; order Pleosporales; family Didymosphaeriaceae; genus Karstenula; species Karstenula rhodostoma. Next base: position 32,195 of record MU001516.1, read on the forward strand.
ACTCTAAATATATAGTTTCTAACTTATTAATAATACTTAATATTATAGCTAATACTTTATTTATAAAATAAAGTATAGTATATACTTTTTATATAAACTAGAAAGTAGTAAAGTAATACCCTCTTTATATATATTCTAGTATACTATATAGACTATAGATTAGTAGAAGAAACTAGTAAATTAGACTATATAGAATAGACTAATAAGTACCCTTTTCTACTTAGACTATAAAATTATAAATAGTAGATAGGTAATTCTTAAAATTTTATATATAGAAAGATATTATATAGCTAATAAGATTACCTTATATAGTATATAGTACTATATTAAATTAATTAAAAATATTATAATTTAAATAAAAACTTACTTTTATACTTTTTTAAGCTAATATTCTCTTTACTAGAATTAGATTCTAAACTTATATATCTAATCTAGCTAATATTTACTTAATTTATACTTAATAGATATTAGTAAGGTATTAGTTTTAGAATATTTATATACTTATAAATAGAAGATTTTTATTTTATAAATTATTAAAAAAGGTCTTAAAACTCTAGTAAAGATAGTTCTACTTCTAGTATAGAGTTTTAAAGTATTTAATAGTCTTATCCCTTATAATAATCTAGATATTAAGTATAGCTATATTTTTAATACTAATTTTAGTATTAAAAACTTTTTATTTAAAGGCTTTTTAGTCTATTTTAACTTTTTTTTTTTATTTCTCTTAAAAATAGTAGATAGGTTAAGTAATTACTAGTCTAAAATCTTTAATAATAAGACTCTAGTATTAGTTAAGGTATTAGATAATTAGATAGATATTAGTATTATTAGAGTTAGAGTAAAAAAACTAAAAATATTAAAATACTAAGCTTACTTCTTTATAAACTACTTAGCCTTAATTTTATTAATATTTTAGTTAGTATAGACTACTACCTTATAGTACTAAGTAGTTTTAATATTAAAGCTATTAAATATATTAGTACCTAATACTATTTAATATTTCTTTAACTTATTATATTATATTATATATATTATTTAACTAGATATATAATTACTTTAATATATTAGACTAGTCTCTTATTAGTAACTAATTAATAATTAGCTATATAGCTAATAGAAAGGTATTTTTTTAGAACTTAAAATAATATATATTATCTACTATTTTATTATACTCTATAATAAGCTCTTTATTAGTTTTTTTTATTTAAATAGTTATATTTTTTTTTATATTTTTATTTAAAGAGTACTCTCTAGTACCTTTATATTACTTAATATTAAGTAGGTCTACTATAGTAAAAGTATTAGGTAAGTATTAAATATAAAGTAATAGGTAAATATTAGATATAGAATAAGTAATTATATAGTTCTATAATATAGAGTATAGAAGAAAAATAGTAAAAATAAATAGAAAAAGTTATTAATTAATATTATAAATAAACTTTATATAATTAAACCCTATTATTATATATCTATTTATTAAGTATTTATACTATAAATACTAAGGTACTTTTACTTACTTAAGTAAAGGTAAATATACCTTACTTAAAAATAGGAATATTTTATTACTTTTTTTACTATATAGACTAATATTATCTAATACTTTATATATACTTAAAATAGCTTAAATATATTAAATTTTTATAAAATTAGAATATATTTACTTTTTATTTTTACTATAAATACTAAAGTACCTCTATAATTTACTTACTAAAATAAAAGTAAATATACTTTATCTAAAAGTAGGAATATTTTATTACTTTTTTTACTATATAAACTAATACTATCTAATATCCTATATATACTTAAGATAGCTTAAATAGATTAGGTTTTTATAAATATAGAGTTTTTTTTCTAATTTATTATCTTTTACTTTTACTTTTTTTTAGTTTACTTTTACTTATATTATATATATATACTAAATAAGCCTATTATATAATTTATATAAGTACTATAGTTTTTACTTTTTTACCCTCTCTTTTCTTTACTTTAATACTATAAACTATTAACCTTTTTTAATTAATCCTATCTATAAATAATTTTTATAAGTTTACTAATATAATACTATATAAAAAGATTAAGCTTTTATACCCTATTAGTAGTAAAGGTAAAGGTAAGGCTAAGGCTTAAAGTAAATTAAGTATTAATTCTAAGTATTAGCCTTATACTTATATATTATAACTAGTTTATCTAATTATTTAATAGCTACTAAAACCCCTTATAAGACTACTATTTCTAGTTTATCTACTAAGGTTTAGTAATTTACTCTAACTATTAGTAGTATTAAAAAGCCTTATTACTATAAATTTAGTAGTAAGTATAGTACTAGTATTAGACTAGTATTAGGCTAATATTCTCTAGTTATAGCTCTTTATAAAATTTACTAGTTTTAGAAAAGTATTAATTTACTTATCTCTAAGCTACTATTCTAGTACCTAATAAAAAAAGTAATTATTAATTATAATATTTTTTACTTTACCTACTATACTCTCTTTAAAACTATTAATAAAAATTTAGTCTATAGCCTTTATTTTTAGTTTAGTACTATTATAGCTTTTTAAGAAATCTCTAAGGTCTTTCTAGTTTATTTCTTTAAATATAAGTACTAGTCCTAGTATTAGGCTTTATTATATTTATTAACTAAATTTAGGTATATTACTAGCTTATATCTATACTAAGTATATTATTATTATAAAGTATAATATCTAATATATTTACTAACTTACTAGGGTAATTAGTTTTTACTAGAATATATTATTTTAGTTTACCTATTACTAGACTTATATATAAGTATTAGGCTAGGTATTAGAATTAATACCTTTATTTATTAATTATACTTTAGAATACTTATATATAAAGAATAAAGTTTATAGTAGTAATAAGTTTTTATTAATTAGATTTTTAAAGAAAATACTACTCTCTAGGGTTTAGTAGGTAATTTAATACTACCTTAATAGTAGTATAATACTAGGTAAAATACCTCTTTAGTATAATTAGGTAGTTCTAGCTTATTTAGTCCTACTAACTATACTCTCTTAAATTCTTTTTTTTTATACTATAATTCTTATATAGTTACTATATACTTCCTCTTTTATCTTTATAGATAATAAGGGTTTATTATAAATATACTAATTTAGTTTATATAAATTAGTAATATATTTTATAGTATTATAGTATTATAGTATTACTATATTATATAATATATATAGATAGGTTAATACTTAGTTAATTAAATCTAGTATTATAGGCGCCCTTCTTTCTCTTTTATTATAAATAGTACTATTCTTTAAAGCTATTTAATAGAACTATATAGTAATTCTAGATATTTCCTTATTACTAGGTAGTTATAATAGTAACTTTATATTAAAAAAA
>MU001516.1:36503-447358 GCA_010093485.1 Karstenula rhodostoma CBS 690.94
TTTTTTTTTTTTAATATAAAGTTACTATTATAACTATCTAGTAATAAGGAAATATCTAGAGGTACTATATAGTTCTATTAAATAGCTTTAAAGGATAATACTATTTATAATAAAAGAGAAAGAAGGGCACCTATAATACTAGACTTAATTAACTAAATATTAACCTATTTATATATATTATATAATATAGTAATATTATAATACTATAATATTATATAATACTAGTAGGATAGTATACTCCTTATTTACTAATACCTAATATATAATTATAGAGAAGTTACAAAATATTAAAAATATTATAATTTAAAAAAAAATATAAAAGAGAAATTATTTACTAGTAATAAGTAATTTATAGTATTATATATAAAAGCTAGCTTTTATAGAAAAAAACTTATACTATATCTTTATTAAAATAGCTAATAATAATAAGTAACTAATTCTTAGTAATAAATATAATATAGTATATACTAGTAGTAAATTTATTAGTAACCTAGATATATCTAACTATATATATTATAAGATCTAATATATTATCTAGTAAATTAACTTTTATTAATATAATAATTAATTTAATATATAAATACTATAAGTTATAGCTATAGACTATATAATTATAAAGTCTATTAGTAAGTTTTTTATATATATATATATATATAGTATTACTAATCTAGGGCTTATTAGGATTACCTTTATAATAGTTAACTAGAAATAGGGACTTTACTAGTAAGTAGTAAAAGCTAATTATAATAGTTTTTAAAAGTTAAAAAGAGTTAGACTTTATAGTAAAAGTAATTATAATTAAGTTAGAGTAATTTATATAGTTAATAAATATAAAGTAGGTAGTAGTAGTTTTATAGAATATATAAAAAAGTAGTAGATAATATTAATAGTAATAATAAGTAAGTAATATTAATAGTAATAATAGATAAATAATATTAATAGTAATAATAGGTAAGTAGTATTAATAGTAATAGTAATAGTAATAGGGTAATATACTAAGCTATAAACTATAAGCTATAGATAAAAGTTAAAAATATTAGTAAGTATAGATAAGGAGAGTTAGTATTAAATAATAATTAGTATTATACTAATAATAAAAAAAGTATAAAAATATATAAAATAAGTATTAAAGAAGAATAAAAAGCTCTCTTCTATTATAAATATACTATATAGTCCTATAGGCCTGGATTAGGATCTAGACTAGAATAAGAAACTTATTAATAAACTTTATAATTATATAGTTTATAGTATACTAGATAAGCCTTAGCCGCTTTTTTAGTCCCCCTTTATTTATATATTAGTAAAGTATAATATACCTTTTTATCCCCCTTACTTTATTAATTTACCCACCCTTATAGTAATTATATATAATATATATATATAGTTTATAGCTATAATTTATAGTATCTATCTATTAGATTAATTATACTAATAGAGGTTAACTTACTAAAGGATATATTTAACCTTATAGAGGTTTATATTATTTAGATTTATACTATATATAGAATTAGTACTATTAGTATATATAAGGTTATATTTATTACTAATAATTAGTTACTTATTATTATTAGCTATTTTAATAGAGATATTTTAATATTAGTTTTTTTTTATAATAGCTAGCTTTTATATATAATACTATAAGTTACTTACTATTAGTAGGTAATCTTTCTTTTATTTTATTTTTTAAATTATAATATTATTAATATATAATATCTTTAATATTTTATAATATCTTTAATATTTTATAACTTTTTTATAATTATATATTAGGTATTAGTAAATAAGAAGTATACTACTCTACTAGTATTATATAGTATTATAATATTATAATATTATTATATTATATAATATATATAGATAGGTTAATACTTAGTTAATTAAGTTTAATACTATAGGTATCCTTTTTTCTCTTTTATTATAAATAGTACTATTCTTTAGAGCTATTTAATAGAACTATATAGTATTTTAAAATATTTCTTTATTACTAGATAGCTATAATAGTAACTTTATATTAAAGTTTTATTCTATTTTAAATTCTAATTATAGAGCTTATAGGGTAATATATAAAAAATAAAAAATAAAAAAAAAATAAAAAATAAAAATAGTAGTAACTATATAAAATTAGTATTTAAAAATAGAGTATTAAAGATATATAGTATATTTAATTATAAAATACTAAGTATAGGAGCTTAGTATTATATTAATAGTAGAATAAGATAATAAGAATTATAATATAAAATTAACTAGTATTTAGCTATAATTAGTAGCTTTTAATAGATCTTAATAACTAGTTCTAGAGAAAGATAGTAATTAAATAAACTTAATTTAGTAAAGTAAGAATTCTAAATAAATAAATAAAGAGGTAACTAACTACTCTAGTCTAGATTCTAATCTAGGCCTATAGAACTATATAGTATACTTATAATAAGAGAAAGACCTTTTTATCCTTCTTTAATACTTATTTACTTACTTTTAGACCTTTATTTATATAATTTAGACCTTTTTTTTTATATATTTTTATATTTTTTTAATTATTAGTATAATACTAACTAATAGTTATTTAAATACTAATTCTTCTATTTATTTATACTTATTAATATCCTTAACTTTTATTTATAGCTTATAGCTTACCCTATTACTATTACTATTACTATTAATACTATTTACCTATTATTACTTACCTATTATTACTATTAATATTACCTATTACTTTTTACTTTATTTATTATTATAAGATAGCTATTACCTACTCTATATTTATTAACTATATAGGTTACTCTAACTTAATTATAATTACTTTTACTATAAAGTCTAGCTCTTCTTAATTCTTAAAAATTATTATAATTATTTCTTACTACTTATATATAAAGTCCTTATTCTTAGTTAACTACTATAGTATTATTTTTATATAGTCTAGATTAGTAATATTATATTAGTAATACTATATATATATATATATAAGAAACTTACTAATAGACTCTATAATTATATAATCTATAGCTATAACTTATAGTATTTATATACTAGATTAATTATTATACTAATAAAAGTTAACTTATTAGATAATATATTAGATTTTATAATATATATAATTAGATATATTTAGGTTACTAATAGATTTATTACTAGTATATACTAAATTATATTTATTACTAAGAATTAGTTACTTATTATTATTAGTTATTTTAATAGAGTAAAATATAGTATAAGTCTTTTTCTATAAAAGCTAGCCTTTATATATAGTATTATAAGTTACTTACTACTAGTAAGTAACCTCTTTTTTATATTCTTTTTTAAATTATAATATTATTAATATTTTATAATATCTTTAATATTTTATAACTTCTCTATAATTATATATTAAATATTAGTAAATAAGGAGTATACTACCCTACTAGTATTATATAGTATTATAGTATTATAGTATTATAGTATTACTATATTATATAATATATATAAATAAGTTAATACTTAGTTAATTAAGTCTAGTACTATAGATACCCTTCTTTCTTTCTTATTATAAATAGTACTATTCTTTAAAGCTATTTAATAGAATTATATAGTACCTCTAGATTTTTTCTTATTACTAGATAGTTATAATAGAAGTTTTATATTAAAAAAAAAAAAAAAAAAAAAAAAAAAAAAATAAACTACTACTACCCCTTATATATATATATCTATAAAAATATAGGGCTAGCTAGTATATACTAGATATCTAGGGTATATAATTATATATAAGTATATATAGGACTATACTAGCCACCTATATATACTAGTAAGATAAAAACTATTTATAATATATATTAAAAAAAACTATTTATAAATATAATAAATTATATTAGAAAAATTAATACTAGAACTTATAGTTTCTTACCCACTACACCACCCCTCTATAAGGCTTATTATAAATATACTACTTAAGTCTATATATATTCTCCATCTAGATAGGAGCGTGGCCTTTAAATGAGTCACGGTAATCTAAGCTATTATTCTGAGTTTCTAGATTATTCCAGTGCTCCCTCAGCCCATCTATATATTCTCTTTGTCCAATTTTCTGGAATAGGAGGCGTAGCTTAGGCTGCGGTTGCCAATTACCCACCTTCCACCATATATTACGAACCGATTTGTCATGCTGTCTGGACCACGTAACACGATGTTCAGCTTCTGGAGCTGTATATGCTACTCCCCATGCTAGCTCTAGGCTCGCATGTTCTGTTGCGTCTTTCGAAACCGTCTTTGGATCCAGATCCGGATATTCGTCCTTGAATTCATCAACGTCGAGATTGATAGGTGTCCAGACCACAAAGTGACTTAAGAGAGGCATACGTGCTGCCGCCTTAGCGAACGCCTCCAGGAATTTCACTAAGCTGTAATCATGGGGAAAGACCCGCGTGTAACGCATCGAAAACGCGTCGCCCGAGCCCCAGCTCACATACTCAGTCTCCTCGTCCTTATCGTTCGCGCGGTCTCGGTGTGTTTGTTTCAGAGGTGGGTAATGCTCAGGTGTAATCTCGTAGCCTGTGGTGCCACTGGAATGGCCACCGAAGTACCATGATCCAGAGGGGTGGGAGTTGTTGAACATAATGTTCATTTTGCGCATATTCGGCCATACACACTCATCTTCACTGCCACCAGTAGGCCAGAATAGCGTCTCGTCAGCAACAACACGTAGATCCATCGTGCGAAGTTGATATGATAAGCTCCTAAGGGCAGAGCTGAAAGGATCAAATAGGCCTGGCTTAACCAGATCAGGGAGAGCGAGGTGGTGATCAAATTCTTCCACCCATCTAAGTGGGTATAGGAAGTTCAGCTGTATATAGCGAAGATGAGGAAGTGCCTCGTTGATGTTATGAAGTGCTTTCGCAAAGTCATGGCGAGAGTCCCTGCGGGGTCCTGCCCAATCTGAACAGCTTTCTCTCATGGCGTGCGAGTGGAAACTGCCGAGCCACTCTCTACCGCCGAGTCTGCAAACGAGTGTGTCGAGATTAAGACATTTGCGAGCGATGTCTAGGAGGATACGGTAATCGACATGACAGGAGAATGTCCCGCCCTCGTTGGGATACGAGATGTCATCAGCTGGTACTTCAAGCGTGAAAGCGCGCACACTCAATAGACGTGGAATTGTAGACGGTGACAGCAGGTGCACGCGCCAGCTCATGAACTTGCGGTGGTAGCATTCCCCAGCGCACAAATATCGTGTCGGTGTGTAAATCGTAAGATGTATATTTCCAGGACCATATTCTGCGCACACCTGACTCTCGAGCGTGCTAAGTATGCTGAAAAGTATATTTATCTGTTTCGTAAACTCCTCGTCCATGTTCTGTAGTACTTTTTCGGAATCCCGGCAGGGCTGATATAGGGCTTCGTCGGTCTCGTCGGTCTCGTCCTCGCTTTGAATACCCGGAACCCACGTGTCGAAGAATATACTGCGTAGATACAGGAAGCGGTGACTGTTGTACGTCGCGAAGAACTTTTGTGTCGTAGCAAGGTCAGACGTAAGCCTTGCATTGCAGAATGCGCCAGAGTAACGTTCGGCAGCGTGCTGGAATTTGCGAGAGAGTAAAAGTGTAGCCTTGAGGTCCGTTAGGCTGAGAGAGCTACTGATTCTTTCAATCAGTTCTAGTGGTAAAGTGTCCATGGTCGCTAGATTTTTTTGTTCCCTAACGGGCTTCCAAGCTCGGCACTTGAGGTAGCAGAGAGTTCTGGGATCCACGTCGCGGGCAGGCCTCTAAGTAATCGCGGGCAGGCCTATAACTAAATTAGGCTAAGTTTTATACAGGCTAAGGAGCTATTTTAGAATACTACTCTATAGGGTAAATTACTATAAGGTAAAGGTTTTTTTTAATAACTAAGCTATAGGTAATATATATTAATTAATATATAGATCCTTAGTATTAGTATTATTTTAGCTATATACATCACAGAGCTTTCTTATATAGCTATATTTTACCCTATTAAGTTAATTTTTACCTTATTAAGTTTTACCCTATTAAGTCCCTAGTAATAATATAGTAGCTCTACTATTAAGAAATACTATATATCTATAGTAATTTATACTATTATATAGTTTTTCTATATAGCTCCTTAGCCTATATAAAACTTAGCCTAATTTAGTTGCAGGCCTGCCCGCGATTACTTAGAGGCCTGCCCGCGACGTCGATCTAGAGTTCTGGAGGGCAAGGAGACATTTAGTTTAGTGCAGGTGCACAGGCCCACGTAAAGTCGGTGCCAGGAATGGACTAGTACGGATGGGATCTTTGTGTTCCCTAGCGCCCTTTCTACGCCGCAACGTAAGCATACATCGCCGTTCTAATACATGCAGTACTGTGCCACGCAATACTCACTGTGCAGCAGTCTGTCTCTTGATCGGAAACCGACAGTCCGACGCGCGGCTACCACAAAGACGTTCCTGCTTGGCAAAGCGGCGATGTCGGCCACCAAAATCTATGGATGCCTAATCTGGAATACCGATAGAGTCGCAAATGAGCTTTTAGGGAACACGGAGACCTAGATCGCTTATAATCATCAGACTATCGGGAATGGATACTCCCGAGGTCGGGCCTCGGATATCGATATGTATGTTTTCGTTAATCACGCCCACACACCTCCGTAATTACATGGTCATGCTGTGTAGTATGTGAGAATCCATACAGCTCCCCGAAGTTCAACATAGAACCCTGAGAATGGAGACAGTCCGATCAGCTTTAAAGACATCTTCAAATCAGGATCCAAACACTCCTGAAGGTGAATTGAGGTGCGCACGCGCGACATAAGTCGTTGGTTTTAAACGTGAATACGTAGACAAGTACCGTAATATGGAGGAAACTAGGGACATGGAAGTCTTGAGTTTACAGAGAATGGAGAAGATCATGATGTCGCAGGACAGTACACAGAATTCCCAAGAACGATGATTCTCTCCCGCAGCTATACGCGCCTCACAACGGTTCCCACTTGGCAGATTAAGCTGATGCGGAACTTTGCCGCAATTCCGCTTAAGACGGTACTCCACCACAAGCTTACATCGCTCGGATTTTATACATGTATTGGCAACACCGGGAATACCTCCTATTACACGGGGTTAGTATAAGAACAACATCAAACTGACGAGTGTACCGATGCAAACATCTTACAACGAACCGTTGCAATCTTCATCTTATTGCTCTCCTACACGGCCGCTCAAGCGTCCCCGTGGATTATTCCGTCTTGTTTACTCAAATAATAACCGTCTCCATGCGAGCAGCTAGCTTTTTTATCCTTGCACAGCCGCAAGGGCTTTTGGTCCTAACTGGAGCAATGAACCTCACCTGCTACTGTGAGAGTTCTTTGACAGTGTGGTCTGTCCACCAACGAGTTGAACTCCAAGCTACAGTTGGAGATTCCATCCCCGAAATATGTGGAAAAGCGCTCGATACCCCAAACAATCGCTCTTTTGGTCTCAAAGATGTTCCTGTTGTAATCAACATCCTGGGCTATGTGGTTGAACATAGTCAGACCTCGTGCGAAACGGCATTGCACGAGATTGTCTCCGATTGCTTCGGTAGACAAGGATGCATCGGAGGGAGTGTGAAAGGCCAAGGTCAACCTACGTATGAGGCTTATTATCGCCCCGGGGCTTCAAACCCGTTTCAAGACGATCATTCCAACCTGGTGTCTCGAGGTAGAGGGACGGAAAAAACTAGGCGTCCGAGCCCACACACTACCAGGCCCAAGAAGTCAAAGACTAAACCAAAAGACAAATCGAAGACCACCCCAAAGACCAAATCACACAATGGGAAGCCAAAACAGAGACAGAGGCGTCCCAAATCGAAGGTGGACGTTGAAACCCCCACAAAATCCGATAAAACAGTTGGGAAGCATACGAAAGCCCGAGCTTCCGCAAAGATTGTGCCCACCAAAACATGTAAGCAGCTCTACCACCAGCAGCTCAGGGAAGCCAGTGTTATCAGACAGATTCCTAGAAGAGAATAACGAGACCTATCTCCTCTCGAGAAGCGAGCTAGTCATAAGAGCGCCGTCGCTTGTTCGGATGCAACTAAAGCTATGAGGAACGCAAAAGGTTTTGCTGCTGGGTCCAGCGTCAAACTGAGTGCTTTGGCTTATCCGGACAGAAAGGATATGGCTAGACTGGTAAGTGGACTCTATTGATTACCATGAAGACATTTGGTCGCAAACATTACGTTGTTCTATCAACACTGACTCCGTGGAAATAGCGTCCATCAGCAAGGTACTTTGGATATACTAAGCCTGACGCCTGCACGAGTTTCGCATTCCGACAGCAGGGAATGTTACAAAATGAACCAAACGTAAACCCGAAAGACTATCAGGTTGAGCACGTACTCGAGTGGCAGACAGTGACGGACTTTTTTACATGGGTAAGAGATAAAAAGAATCACCGGTTCCCTGACCCTACAGATCCGCAGAAGGATGTGGACTTTTGCAAATTCTGGAAGACAACTTGGACTGGAGCACACCCGCAGTCTTTCTCGCTGGTTCCTGGTGGTCCTGAAAGGACGGCTGTCGATCATTTGAAGTGGGGGTTCCCAGGCCTGGAGAACCGTGCGCACGAATTTGCATTTCTACACAAAACGCTCAGCAAGTGGAAGGCACAGGCACGTACTCTGTACACCAATGGACATAGTGTCAACCTAACGCTTTGCAGATGTGGGCTTACAAGTACGGTAACATGAAAGCTGGGATATTCGGTGATGACAATCTGCGCACCAAGATCGCAGGCAAAAGTACGACGCGACCAAAAAAACCCAGGCTTTGGATGATGCCAGATTAGCTTATCTGGATTTGAGGGCCCTTATGGGAGCACGAAAATACATGAGGAGCTCAAAGGTTGCCAAGGCACTTGCTAAAGAAGTGAAAGAAATGGAGAAAGTCATCAGAAGGATCGATGAAGTTCTACCCGATCATGCTAGACCAGGCAGTGTTGCTTAAGTAAAACAAGATTTGGGCAAACGGTGGATGGAATATATGGACGAGCGATTCAGGATCGCGCATGACAGAACAGCAACAGACATGGACCAGTACATCAAGCTAATGCACGCGACTTGGAAAAAAGTCAACAATGGCCAGAACAAGAGCCCAAGTCCTGGTGGTCGAGGGCGCAGCAACAGCAAAGGCAAAAGCAAGGCTCCCGTCAGACGTTCCGGGGGCCCCAGTAAAGGCGCCAGCAGGAGCTCCAGCACCAATTCAGAAGATGCACAGATCGAGGCCTTCGTCCGACTGGTCAAACAGCTTGAAGCAGAGTGGAAAAGGGAAAAGAACATGAAATGGAGAAGACCTCGGTGAAGATACATCCGCGGCTCGTAAGGGACAGCTAATCAAGAGCTAGTCTCCAAGACTCTCATACCTAGACAATGCTATAACTTCTTTGCAAAGAGTCACGTCCGCCGACACCTGTGCCACAGGAGCTGCAGGGTCCAGTTAAGGACGAGCCACAACTGACTCCCTAATGCACATGAAACATAAAGTCATGAAATATGCTCAGCAACTAACGACTAATGCAAACAACCCATATCTTTTTACAAAACGAGCTTGAACGTAGCAACCTCAAACGCTCTGATACCAATCTTCGCGCCCTTCTTTCCAGCCACCTCCGTCATGACAATCTCCTTCTCGCCCTCTATATCGTCCTCGAGCGCATTGACCTTGACCACTTTTTTGACGTGCAAATTTCCCCAAGTGAGCACGGCTTTGCTCTTTCCGCCCAGCGCATCGTAGATGCGAACGACGACGGACTGTCCTTTCTTGACAGGCAGCTCGCCGCGCGAGACGTCCTCGTCGTCTTCGCCACGTTTGATGGTGTCGAGGACGAGATTCGGCGCACCGTGGATCTGGAAGGAGTGCAACAGAGAGGGATTGGAGCTGGCCTTACGGCCCACGATGCGAAGTGGGTTGTTGAACTCGAAGGCCTTGCGGACGGTAGCTTCGTTCAGGGGCCCGGTGTGAGGGAAAATAGCGTAGCGGGTGCGATGGCGGCCCATGTCGGCGTGTGCATCTGGAGCCTTGGGTGCGCGGAGAAGCGACAGCCTCATGACGTTTCCTGCGGTTGCGAAACCGAATTTCGAGTCGTTGAGGATGGAGACACCGTATGTAGCTTCCGAGAGATCGGCCCATTTGTGGACACAGACCTCGAACTTTGCCATGTCCCAGGTTGTGTTATAGTGGGTTGGGCGGCGGACGATACCGAATTGTGTCTCGTAGCTGGCTTCCGTGTTGACAATATCGACTGGGAACTCCACCTTGAGGAACTTCATCGTTTCCTGCCATTCGATTTCTGCGTCGATCTCCACACTTGTTGGGGTGTCGCCGATCGCTGCAGGCAAAGATATGGTGGTCTTTATCCACGACTTATCCGATATCTTAGTTTCTACGTCGAGCGACACACGATGGGGACCATCCTCTGAGATGACCACCTTAGATGGGGGCAACTCCTGGCGCGAGTCAAGATGGTAGACCTCCACGTCCCAAGCTTGCCAATACAACGGCTTATCGTCGAACAACACAAGTTGCGCCGCTTTTGCGCCCTTTGGAATGATTTCGCGATCGGCTTTGATATCGTACAGCGATGTGATGGCGCCGTTGGACACCTCAACCACGAACTGGGAGTTGCGAAGCTCAAACACGTTTGGTCGGATCTCCTTGACCGATGAAGTGGCAGCGGAGTATGACGAGGCGAGAGGGCGAACTTCCAAGGCGCTCAAACTACTTCCATGAGCGAGACCATACGTTGGAAGACCAGCAACCGGCGGAAGCGTCACAAGTTCTGTTCTTGTCCAAGGAAGAGTGTTCAAAGCAAAAAGTTCGCTGTCATGTTTGACGTCCTGATCGAAGCCAAGTTCCGACAGTGCATCCGAAAGTAACTTCTCACCAGTGGCAAACACTTTAGCATAGATCTGAGTCGGGTCAGCATGACTTGATACGACGCAAAGAGCGCGGCACTTACTTCATCCGAATCACGGTAGCACATCTCGATCGAGCTACCAGGCAGGCAATCATGGAACTGGCATAACAGGACGCCTTCCCACATGTCATCCAAGTCCTTCTTTGGGTACCTGTACGAGCTCTTCTTAACGAACGCATTTTGTACTGTGGCAAGCGTTGCCAGATACTCAATATCTCTTAGCATGATCTCAGACTTTCGGTTATTGCGCTTGTTGTTCGCTTGCGTAGTGTATGTTCCACGATGTAGCTCAAAGTAGAGCTCGCCGTACCAGGTTACGAGTTGGTGACCCTTCTCGACCCTTTTCTCGAGCTTGTCGAACCAATCATCAGCGGAGTCGCCAAGTTTGACGCGTGGCAAGCGACCACCCTTGTTATCACTCATTCCGCGGCATCGTCGAAGTCTTTCGAGCATTTCCCAGGTGGGGCCACCTCCTCCATCCCCCTTGCCAAAAACGAGGAGCGAAGTGTTGTCTCGGTCAAGAGACTTGTGCTGTGTGACACTCCTCTTAACATCGCCAAAGTGTGCTTCAGCAGTGTAAGTCTCGCAGGGCGGCATGTGACAAAGGACCTGGCTGTTATCGAGAGCTACCCAGTTGAATGTGGTATGCGGGAAGTTGTTGATGTTGTTCCAGCTGAGCTTCTGTGTCAAGAATCGCGTCATACCAGAAATGCGACAGATCTGAGGAAGCTGCGTAGAGTAACCGAACGTATCCGGGAGCCAGAAGGTCTTGCATCGCTGTCCGAAACGACTCTCGAAGTACCGTTGGCCGTAGAGGAACTGCCTGATCAAAGACTCTCCACCCGGGAGGTTGGTATCATGCTCTACCCAGCTCCCTCCAATGGGCTGGAAAGAGCCCTCCTTGACCTTCTTCTTAACGCGGTCGAAGGTCGACGGGTATAGTTGCTCCAGCCACTTGTACTGCTGAGCCTGTGAACAGACGAAACGTAGCTCGGGATATCGATCAATGAGGTCGCATTGGTTCGACCAGGAGCGGGCGACCTTGCGCTTGGTCTCGGCGAAGGGCCACAGCCAGCATGTATCAATGTGGCAATAGCCGATGCCGGTAACAAGAGCTTCATTGTCGGTCTCGTAGACTTTGTGCGAGTCGACATCGCCGAGATACTCGCGCGCGATCTTGCGGCCTTCGAGTATGCTCTCCTGGCTTCCACCACCGGCAATGAAAGCATTTATGATGCGATTGCAGACCTGCTGCGCCTCGTGCTTTTCGACCGAGTCATCTGGGAACTCCCTCGCTGCATCGCCCAGCTCCCAGAAGTCGTAGCGCAGAGCTCGTGCTTCCAGGTTGATGGCTTGAATCTCGACTACGTTCAGACGGAAGGACCTGTTTGGGTCTGGCGGCTGGATGGAGCCGCCGTTGCCATTGCCGAACATGCCGTTGCAGGCAACCTCGACGTAGAAGGTATGCTCCTTGCCGTCCCTAAATGCGTCGGGAAGGATCCATTCGGTGCGCTCGCCGCCGCCGGTGAGGCCGTGAACGACGTCACCGTGTTCGGTCCATATCATGCCCTCGCAGTCGGCGTCCCATTTGAACTCGAGGTGCTCGTACTCCAAGAATTCTTTGGGGACGGTGAGCTGGATCTTGACCCAGTGCGTCGACCAGCCGGGGCCGAACCAATGGCCGGGGACGATTGGTTTGAAGTCGTGCGAGACGGCGTCGCTGAAGGCCGGGCGCGCGAGGTTGGGCGGAGAGTAGACGGACAGCTTGAACGGGCCCGGGTTCGCGCCGACTTTAGCATACACGATCTTGCTGCATCGCGTCAGTGCGAAGGGACGTGGAATTGGGAAGCAGAAGCACCGTACGGCAAGAGGCCCTGACCGTAGTACTGCCCGCCGTCGGTGAACTGGCCCAGGCGGTCGCGGTAGATGCGGTCGATGTGCTTGCCCACGGGACCAGCCGCGAGCGTGGGGTAGTCGGAAGACACGGGGACGACGCGCTGTTGGCCGCCCATGATGAAGTGTTACAAGGTGGCGTGCGTGTTGAGGTGCAGGTGCAGGTGCAGGTGCAGGTGCAGGTGGAGCTGGAGCGGGAGCAAGCTGGAGCTCCGGGCCCTTGCATGAGCTGCCTATCTATTATACACCAAGTAAGCTGGGGCCCCGCATAGGCTGCCGGCCCTAGTAGCTAGTAGCCCACCTGACCTGGCCACCCGCCCACCATTGTGATTGCAATTCATTCGTCCACGCGCAATTGCCCTCGACCGACTGACAGATGCGCATCGTCTCGGTCACGGTGATTTGTTTTGCATTCTCCACAGAACATGGCGCTTCTGTCTGCTCTGTACCAGGGCAATCCATTCTCTATACAAGGTACTCCAATCCACGAGCATGTGGAGACCATCCAACGCCGGACCGAATTTATCAACACTGCAAGGAAATTGATCAACACTGTAAAACATCCCAATCCAACCCTCTAGGCGTCCAAGATACCGAGTGCCGTGCTCGATTTTAGCGGATGCGGTCCAGACGCGCCCTATTCATGGCGACCTGGTCATCCACCTTGTCCGTCTTTTGCGTGATACGATCGATGTGTTTGTTTTGAGTGTCAACCTCTTGGCCCATGGCTCTGCCAAGAGCATTCAACCGCTTCGCCGCCCCGTGAAGCTGGTCCAAGTTGTTGTCAATTTCGTTTTCTGTCCAGTGTAAGCATGCCTGCCGTGTTCCGTCTCAACAGAAAGCACCACCACTCACCCATCTCGTCATCCTCACTATCAGCCTCGAACTGGTACTTTGCGCGGTCGGCTAGCGTCGATTTGCCGCCCGTGTTTCCGGCGCCCTGCACGCCTCTCTTGTACTCGTCTTGCCTTGCCGAACTCTGCCATGCGGCCGCACGCGTGGCATCTCTCTGAGCACGCTCGTTCTACGACTGTTAGCCGAAACCTGAATGCATTCGCTCAAAGACTAGCTCACCTGGTGGTTTTCCATGATCTTGCGGTCTCTATCCTCGCGTCGTGAATTGCTGGTGAAAGGGTTGGACACGTGCACCGCAAACATGCTGCGGTTAAGCGTTTTCAATTCACGTGCCTTCTCTTCTGCAATCCGATTTTGCGAAGATGCGACTGTCTTGTTGTTAGTAACCACCTCATATTGTAGATAATCACTATGAGGTAGGGTGGTTCGATCAAGTAGGGGGGACAAGAAGGTGTTGTGCTTTGCCAAGCAAAGGGACCAAAAAGCGGCTAAGGCGCGCCCAGCGTCTGTGCGCAGGCTATAACCCTCATTGCGCGAAAAAGTACGTACGGTCCAAGTTGCGTTCTGTATTATGGATCCTCTCTGGATTCGACTGTCAGTGGACTATCGTTACAGCTGGCAAACGGCGGAACATACCTCCTTGGGCTCCGAGGCGGGCAAGGGTATCACGACCAGTCTCCTCGGCCTGTTGCGCGAGCCTCAGCGCATTGCGCGTGCTGGAAACATCCTGCTGCTTCATGAACTTGATTTCGTTCTTGGTGGCTGTGATGTCCTCTTCTTCTTGCTCCTCTGCAGTCAATTGGCGATCCTCATACGCCGGTCCACTACCATAGCCTCCTGGCGCTCCGTATCCACCACCAGAAACGCCCGACGGGCCGTAGGAGCCGCCTCCTGGCTGTCCATAGCCGCCATCCTGCTGAGGTGGCTGTTGCTGTTGCTGTTGCTGTGGTGCCTTCTGCTGTCTCTGGGCTGCCCCTCCAAACAGGGCAGAGCGGTCCTCGTCGAGGTTTGGGTCCGAGTTGCCCAGGCCACCGTAGCCGCCAGCGCGACGAGGAGCACCCTGATCTGCACCTCCGCCGTACTGGTTGCCGCCGTAGCCGCCGGATGCACCATAGCTGCCAGAGCCAGAGCCAGAGCTTTGATAGCCACGGCCTCCGAACTGTGCGCCCTGGCCCGTCACAGCGGGGGTTTTCTCTTGGCGGAACGAGTCGTTGCCTCTCTGGTAGGCTGGAGGCGGTGCATTCGCATACGGATCGTTCTTAGCGGGCGCAGCGTAGGGGTTGGCTCCCGCATCGGTTTCCTTGTTCTTCTTTTTAAAGAGCCCCATGGTGTGCAGGTGCGGGTGCGGGTGCGGTTGCAGGTGTGGTACGGGCGTTGGGCTGGAGCGGGCAGTCGTGTGTGCGTGCAGGGCGACACGCGCTTGTACGCTCAGGTGGTCAGTTGCGGGTATCTGGTTGCGGGTGTCTCGAGGTGTAGTAAGACACGAGGTTTCTTCGGGGGTGTCTCTGGGTATTTGAGTGTTTGGGCCAGTGTCGGAGGTCGAGCGCTGGCCGTTTCGCAGTAAGCGCGGTCCGCATGCTGGGCAGCTGGACCGCGCTTACTGCGAAACGGCCCCACGACGGCGGAGTCCCATTCACTGCCCCAACGACGCGTGTAGGCTTGGATCAACACCCGAGTTCGCCTTCGCCAGGGCGACGACTGTTTGTTTGAATCGAAGGGAATTTCCACTGCTTGCATCGTCCAGCGGACCGGGGTTGTAGAAAGCATTGCGGAGGGCGTTAACTGGACCCTGCATCCGCTGATGGCGCTAGCATTGCAGCACAAGGAGTTGCACTGTGAGAAGTGTACAAGAGCCTGCTCTAACGTCTACAGCTTTGCCTTTGCCGACCACGCCTCGACCTTCTTCTCCCGTTCTGCAGCTTCCGCAGCGAGCCTGTCACTCGCCTTGCCCAACCGCCCAGCCTCGCGCTCGTCATTCTCCAGGAAGTCCACCGTCTCCCGCCACATCTCCCTTTTGAGCTCGCCGACTACTCCCTTGTCGGGCTTGCTCGTCAACTTCAGCTCTTCGATGAACTTGAGCACCTCGTCGATTCCACCCAGTCCGTCGATGATGTTGTCCTTCAGTGCATCCACCGACTGGTGCCACCGTTAGTACAGTCTACGCAGTAGTGAGATGGAACTTACCTTGAATCGCTTGCCCTCGAGTACCAGAGTCCGATATACAGTCGGCGAGCACTTTTGACGGAAGACGGACGACATTGCTGGTCGTAATGGCACACCCAGGTCAACCTCGTTCAAACATACGAAACCTTTGGTTGCGTTCATGATGCGATAGTCGTGCATCATGGCTGTCATGAGAGCGCCAGCAAAGCCGTGACCGTTGATCAGCGCGATGGTAGGCATCGGGTAGCTGGCGTGTGTTAAAATGATTGCGCCCATCATATCTAGGGATATCTGGTCGTGCTCACATCAAGATGCGGCGCCATAGCTTGTATAGAACATTCGCAAAAAAACCGGGCTGCATGGCGTGCTCCAGGTCCAAGCCATTGCTGTAGAACTTGTCGATCAACGACGTGGTAATGACGACTCCGTGCTGGTACTTGGTCTCGAGAATGTCCAGTGCCAGCACAATAGCCTCGCAGAAGTCCGTCACGAGGCGGTTGTCCGGCGGCGAGCCAAATGCGACAACATACACCTTGTCAACGGGCGAGGTGACCTCGACCTCGCCCTTTGTGCCAATTGGGACCGTGAAAAGTGGTTTACCGCGCGACATGATGAATGTTGAAGAGATGTGTACGGTGTTGCAGGTGGGCAATCGATGGCGTAGACGATTCACGTGCAAACCGCCCGGCCCGAGTATACCTAGGTAAACTGCGACCAACCCTTACGATCAGTAAACATAACATTCGCCCACCTCATCCTGCATAGTCTTGCGATTTTTACTTCCTTTCGAATTTATGTTACAGCTGCAAAGGTCGCCTCGATTTTCGCTTCGTGGACACTCTTGTTGAGCAAATGCCCACTGCTCTTGATGCTGCCTATACTGAACCTTTTCACACCAGAGCATGTGTACGTGACGAGTAGACTGCTGTTTTGCGATCCCACGATTCCACGACAACCAAGGGGTTGTCTGAAGTTCACTCTAAAGCGCCGGGAAGGGTTCTCGTTTGTATCATACCATCAGCCACATTGTCAACGTCAAGCAGAACCCCGTCCTCCGATGGCAGCGCTTCATGCTCCTCCTTGGTCCAGATTTCCGTGCCCTCCACCACCGGAAAGGATGTAAGTACGCGGCTGATGTCACCCCACCACACTTCGCCGAATTTGCGATACCACTCCACCGTCCGCCTCAGGCCATCATCAAAGCTTGTCTTTGGGTGCCAGTCTAGAGCAGCGAGCTTCGTCCCGTCGGTCGCATACCGCTGGTCGTTGAAAGGTCGATCTTCCGTATACTGTACTGACTTCTCAAGGTTTGTTGGTGTTTCGTGAGCGAGACCGAAGAGACCTAGCAACTTGTGGCAGATGTCTGTATTCGATATCTCATCTGTAGTCGCAATGTTATATATCTGACCGATATCGCCTTTGTGAAAAATTGTGTCCAACGCGTCGACGATATCGCCAGCGTAGAGATATCGTCGCGTGGGTGAACCGTCGCCGTGGACTAGAAGCTTCCTTCTGCGCTGTAAAAGCATGATGAATTTGGGTATGATCTCTGTGACTGGTCAGCAAGAAGCGGAGACTATGCATGATGCCAACGTACTCTCCGGAAACTGATGGGGCCCATACACGTTGTTGGACCGCACGGTGATCAAAGGCAGCTTGAAGCTCTTCCGATATGCGCTGACCATCATTTCCGCCGCCGCCTTGCTCGCTGAATATGGGTTTGTTGGGGCAAGAATGCTCGTTTCGCTAAGGTCTGCTGCACCTATCGGTACGTCTCCATAAACCTCATCTGTTGAGATGTGTACAAAGCGCGAGATGCCATGTTCCCGCGCTCTTTCGAGCAAAACGTGCGTCCCGTATACGTTCGTGTTCGTGAACTGGTATGAGTTTCCGAAACTGAGATCAACATGCGACTGGGCTGCGAAATGGAATATTGTGTCGATGTGGTGTTTGCGCAGGACTCTTTTCACATCAGCAGGAGACGTGATATCGCCTTGCTCAAACTTGAAGTTGGCGCGGCCGTCAAGGATGCGCGTGTTGTTCAGCGTCGCGCAGTAGTCGAGCTTGTCGAACGAGACAATGTTGTAGTGGTCGGGATACGTCAGGGTCAAGTGTCGGACGAACCAACACGCGCTGTGAGGCTGTCAGTCGCGGCTTTACCTACGCGCATGCCATGTCGCACATGAAGCCTGCTCCGCCCGTTACAAGGATGTTGCGCGCATCCTCTCGTGGTTCGAAACGAGTCGTCCCCGTCAGAATCGGAGCTTGCTTCCAGAGATCTTCTGTCAGGTAGGATCTCGGATTGAGAACGGTCGAGTTCCTCCGATCTGTGTAACGTATTAGCGACCGGGTACGGCCCGTCGGAGGCTTCGCCCGCCGAAGTGGATATGGACGATGTGTAGTCCAGAGGCGATCAAGTTCCAGCATCACTTCTAGCGGAGTTCGCGCGCGGCGAAGATGCTGAGGGGGGTGTGCTACGGCTGGCGTGGGGAAGCCCCGCAGGACGACATACGTTTGAGGCCATTGGTAGCCGGTGCGCAATCCGGGCTCTCGAAGGCGGACATCTCGATAGAAGCCGCCAGCAGGAGCTATACATGTAGGGCAGTCGTACAAACAACGTCGCAAACATCTCAAGCAGACATTACGAATCCATCGATATACGAAGCCTCCCACAACTTTTGTTCCTGAACTAGTACCACAACAGGAAGCGCTTCCGACGCGTCATGTGACGTCACTGTACGTGCAACACTAAATTTTCAATCTAGATGGACTGGTTGAGGGAGTCCAGGAAGGAAGTTTGTGGGCGACGTTGCAAAGAGGGAAGGGCTGGTTACCCTCCTGTCCTTCAGGATTGTTCCCTGTCTCCTCGGGCACATCCTCAACATAGAACAGCATGTCAGGATGTCTCTTGTCCATCGGGCTCTTGGAATTCTCGTTTCCAAAGAATATCCGAGCTTTAGTGATCTTCTTGTTGCCCAGCTCCTTCTTGTGGCTGATCAGGAAGTACCCAAAGGATATAGCATTGGGCGATCCGAGCAATGCCAATCCCTCGTCGGTATCCATGTCAAATGTTGCGCCTGGCCAGCCGGTGAGTTCTTTCCCCCGCATCTTTAGCACAGAAGCGACGATCCTGGATGTCTGGATGTTCTGAACGTTTTGTGCCCAGAAATAGCGAATGTTCCTAATGTCCGGATTGTCGCGGTACCAGAATCCCCAGAGGAGGTCGGCAGAAGTGCGTAGTGCAGGGAGCTCGGTCCCATGCGGTTTCCAGCCCCAATTATCCTCTGCGGCGTGGGCGGGGCTCAGACGGTATTGCGCGGTGACAACTACAAGACCATGTTAGCTCGAAGGTGAACACAGACGGAGGAAACGACTTTACGTACCACCGCCGACTTGGTTGATGGCAACTTTGTGGTAGGCGCCCGTTTTCTGTCAAGTCGAATCGTATCAGCGAGCGTTCAAAGAGTCGCAGTGGAAGTAATCTGGGCTCACCGAATACTCCTGGCCGTTCACTTTGTACTCTTGCTCCACGTAGCGTTTCTCGTGATCATCGTTCAGGCTTTTGTCGCCATGCCAGAACTCGTAACATACGTTGTCTCCGCCATCTGGGCTGGGCCGCTTGGGGAATCCCAAAAACTTGGGCTTTTTGTTCAAACCTAGCGCATTGTAGGGCGTGTTGTACTGCCAGAACGTCTCGAAGTCGCAAAAATGCTCAGCGTGTGGATTTGTCTCTTCCCATCCCCACTTGGAAAGGTCGTCTATTGCAAAGTGTTAGTACGTTAATCCAGATTCGGTACTATGTCAATTCAAGATATACCCTTGAGATCGCCCTGCCACTGATTCCGCATCGTGGGTGGACTCGCAGTGGATTTGAAGATCTTGCCGGCTTCCTCGTCACTACCCGGGAAGGCTTCCACGAACTGGCCGCCCTTGCAGACTGCGTTGGACCAGATTTCATCATTCGCAGTGGCGGATATGTCCCAGCGGCGTGTCAGACCATCCTGCCAGGGTATAATATCAGCCGGGGAAGCGGCGATCGGCTTGCTCAATACGGCGCTGGCGAGGGCCACGACGACCGCGAGAAGCGTGGGCATCGACCTCGCGTTGGTGAGGGTACCGTTTCTGTCGAGTGGAAGGTCGGCTTGTAAACGCGCCCAGGTGAGTGACCTTTATGAGAAGGTCACTCAACTTGGAAGGCACGGGCGTTTGCAGTCTTGACGCTGCATTCAACGCGAAGTATAATTCGACACCCAAAGATCGCCGTCGTGCCTTTCAGACTCCACATGTCGAGAAACTAGCCGCAAGCCAATACCCCGGACAACTCTTACTTTCAACCCCAGAACAGCCCGAACGCCATACATTACGCAGTGCCTTGTCAAAAGAATGGTACCCTGTGTTACCCCGTGATGAACGATGCCGTTTTGGTCGTTTCAACCTGCTATAACTGTGTGCTTAGCTTGTCCTCGGAGCTCCGACCGTCGAGCGGTTCAGGTTCGCCCCGGTAGTATGGACATAAATTCCAACATTTACACCGGGGCAACATAGAAAGCGCGCGGGTTGTTGTGATAATAATATATGCATAAGTTGCTTCATACATGTCCCCGCTCTTCCTCTCTCGTCATGGATCTTTACTGGACTTGGCTACCTAGCGCGCCTTGTTTGTCCAGAGTTCGTGCACATACTCGCTCGGTGGAGGTGTTCGAAAAGTCCATGTGATTAGAACCCAATACCAAAGCAAACCCAGATATCCTAGCTCCTTGCTCGAACACAAAACACCCCAAACATGGTATCATTCTCTTCTCGTGTCCAACCTTACTCTTGTTTCCAACATTCTTTTCGGTTCCAAACTCTTCCCAGCTTCTCGATGCCCCTTCACGTGTTCATGTGTTGGTAACAATGCAAGCACCAAGGCTCCCCATCTTGTCCTAGTTCCACGATGCACTCCTTGCAAATGGCTTTTCGACACCCCAAGCACTCCCTCGCGCATATGTAACAGGTTCTTTCAGTGCATCGCTCGCAGTCCATGTAGCCCTCGAGGTCTCGTTTTCGTTTGGGTGCAGTGCTGCAGACATGGCAAGGACTGAGGTCTGATTTGGTATGAGAGTCCACCTTTTGTACGGGTGGTGAGCGTGGCACAAAGTCGGGTTCGGTGTCCATGAGATGCGAGGGCGTCTTGACAAGCAGACGCTTCATGTGCTTGACAGGCCGGCGTTCCGAACTTGGAAACCTTGGTGATCTTGCGGACATGCGCTGTAGGCTCGCTTCGTGAGACGCGGGGTTGTGGCCGTACAACCGGATATGGCCTTCGCTTGTAGGTGATGTCCGTGAGGTGCTGGAACCGAATCGATCGACGTCTGCAGAAGACATTGAGATGTGTTTGGGGCTCGGCATGTCCTTGTCATCCTCTGGCCGCCTCTTCCTCTTGCCGAGGCCGGCTGCAACCTGCGAATCGACCATGTGGTTTTGTATGTGGGCGTGGGTTGACGACGAGAAGATGGGATGGGTGTAGTCGTGGCCGAACAAGCCGGGCGTAATGTACACCATGGCGGGTGGTCGACGGTGGAGTGTAGGCGGGCGACGAGGAGCGCAGGCGGCAAGCGCTCGGGGCTCGGGTGGGTGGTCAGACACGGAACGCTCAGATGTGCATAACGCTAGAAGCACAAACGACGCGATATCATGTAGGAATGAGCGACGTGTGCAGCCAGGCGACGTGAGAAGCGAGGTGGAGGAGATGTTGTTGTCGTCCTGGCGGGAGACCGTGGACCTTGGTTACCCAGGCATCTAACTCGATGCATCTTAGTACGATACATGCAGGGTTCACTGAACGGGGCGCGACTATCTCACGGGTCGCCAAGTGCCCTCCGCAATCGAGGCGCAACCCACCAAGCCGTCTCGTGTATACATACACATTTCTACGTCTTTTGGGGGGGGCTTTCTGTTTGCGCTCGGGGAGGCGCATTGGCTACTTGTTTTGCGATACCCAGGGGTGCAATCGCGCGATAACTCCCTACGATCATTATTCTCCTTCACTTTAAGGGAAACAGCACCACGCCGTTGCTGCCATGGAGAACCTCAATGTCTCCGAGCTGGTCGAGCGGCTTGGAAGTGATGAAGAGTCGGTGCGAAAAATGGCAGTCTTCAAGCTGCAGAGTGCCATTGGCGACCCCTCGTTCGCTGATGTCTTCATCCAAGAAGGGGGCCTGCCCAAGCTGCGGTTCCTGGCTCTGCATGCGACCGGCAACACACTAGCATACTGCCTCACGTCTTTGTCGCGGCTGCTGGAACTCGACAAAGGATGGGACCACGTCACAGACGACCTCACCAAGAGGGTCAGTACAAGGAAAGCGCGATCGAGTATGGCGCATCCGATCTAACAGTGGACAGATTGTCGGTCTCGTAGTCGCGCAGCCGCTCGTCAACGTAAATCGCGGTGCCATGTCTGTCCTCGCTGCCATCGTCGGCAATCCCTCGCGCCGCAACTCGCAGCCCGGCGTCACTGGCTTTCAGCGTCTGAAACCGATCATCGAGTCGCACAAGCAGTTCCTGCCTTCCCTGGTCGAAAAGATGACCTCCGCCGACCACGCTCTTTGCGCCAACTCCCTCCAGCTCATAAATGCTCTTATGCGAGACACCATCGCGAACGAAGCAGATTCAGAATGGCCACGGTTCATAAAGCAGCTGCAGGAATTAGGCGTCATCAAGAGTGTGTACGGGTTGATGCAGAGCTCGGCAGTGCAAGATCTTGCGCATCCGTTGCTGGACTTCCAGTCTCTGACCAAGATCTTGTTGCGGAGATGGAGAGAGGAGAAGGTGGATTTGGAAAAGGCAGACCACCGCAGAGCCCTGAGAGGGCTGCATGTTGCAAGCAATCCTGATCAGACAGGAACAGATCCTAAAGGTAGCAAACGACAGCATCCTGCTAAGTGGAGGCGGCTTGGATTCGAGAGCGAATCGCCGGCATTTGAATTCAATCCAAGTGGATTCCTAGGCTTGATGGACCTCACCGATTTTGTCTACAAGAACGAGGATGGCTTCCAAAAGTTGTTGCTTGAGCAATCAGCAGTACCGCTTGACCAGCGTTGCCCGATCGCTCGCGCGAGTCTTGCGGTTACGTCGATTCTATACGGCCACTTTGATGTCGACAAATCAGACGAATCAGAATCCAACAGATACACGGTACTTGACTCACGAGCAAATTTTGAAAAGGCATTCAAACCTCTGCTGTTACATTGGTCAAGACTACACACGAGCGGCTTGAATGCGTTCATTCGGCTTTGGAAGGCTGCAGGAGCACAACTGGAAGATTTCGAGAAGATCGAAGAGTTAGTGCGGATCCTGACCGAACAAGTTGTGGGGCAAGCGCCTCGCACGAAAGAAATCAAGGATGTCGAAGAGGAGTTGGCCGAGTTTGACATCCAGCGGCTACGGGAGCTTCAGATGGAGCTGCTCGAACTCACATATGAGGATGCTTGGGGCCATCACCTACGGTTTGTGCCTAGCCCTGCGTTGGGGGTCTTTAGGCTAACCCATACATAGACAAGTTCGAGACGAGCTCAGTCACGAAGCTCTTCAATTCATCAAAGAGCAGCGTATCAGGTGCCTGCTTCAGGGCGCCTGGTTTCCTCAGACCATGAATTACAGCACAGAGGCAGGACCGGTCACGAGCAAAACCCTCAACCAAACTGTGCCCTCGTCGTGGCGATTCATCCGACTCTCGCACAACCGGCGATATTTGCACTTTTCGGACTTCGATGAGAGGCTACCAACGGAGCCTAGGCTGGATGCCCTGCAGGACAAGAGTAGGCCCCCCGCGACCTTGTGGAATAGTGTACACGGCGTAGCTGACATGCATCTGTAGTCGATCTTTCCATCGTGTCTTCGGTTGTCAGCAACGTGTCGGCGTCGGCCCCATCGACATCATCGTCTGACAGCACGCTCAAAGATGCCGGGCAGGCGAACACATCAACCAAAATCACCATCCACGGGTACTTGCCCGGGACGAGCCATTCGCGGCAAAAGTCGGATGGTTCGAAAGGCACGCAGAAAGAGTCGGTTCTTCTTCAGCTGCATCCGCAAAGCCACACGTTGGCGTCGGAGTGGCTAGACGGATTGCTGATGCTGCTCAACCAGCAGCCAATCACGGCCGACACCAACAAGCTCGTCAACCTCATCGGCGGCTACGGACTGAAGATTCGACTGCTCAACGTGCGATTTGAAGATGTGGGCATGGAGGAGCCGATCCTTCCCAGCCGCGAGGGACTGGACGATGAGTACTATTACGACATTGGCGGCATGGAGGCCGGGGTGTGAAACTACCGCGACAACGTGGCTGCATGCATGTGGTCTAGGATGGCGTCGTTGTTGAGAACAGCAACGTAGGATCTAGCGCAGTCGTGGTTCAGGTACGGACCGCGCGAGGGTTCTACACTTGGATCTGGCGCTATTTTGGAGGACGAGGGCTTGGCAGCGGTGACCACTAGGCCTGAAAGGGAGTCGTCTCGCTCTAGGCCACGGTGCTCTGAGCAGCAATCTGTCGATGAAGAAGCCACAAGGGCTGGCGGCGTGCGTATTCGAGTATCAGGACTCTATTTAGATACCCATGGTTTTACGGCAGCGTGGCACCACAGGCTCGCGAATGTTGAAGGCTCCAGTTTCCTATTGCGGCTAGATCCCCCGCTCAGCTCCAGCTCCAGCGGAGGCCATCTGCACGACACTTGCACGGCGTCTGCTGGCGAGGCTACACGGTGCGGGCAGCAATGGTTTGCGGGCGGGCAGCGGGAGCCTGGCTGGCGGGCGTCGCAGCACCTCGGACGGTGGCTCTGGTTGCGGGCGGGTTGCGGCGGGCTGGTGGCGGGCTGGCGCAAGACGACGGCGTCTATCACGCCTGCGTCGTGGGGAGGGCAGTGGGGAGGACAGTGGGAGGCGTAAGCACTGAGCGCTGAGCAGAGCGGGCCTCTAGGCTCTCACCGCGTTTTGTTCCTGAGCAACCCCGGCCTGAAACAGTGGGCGGCATCGTGGCGGCGGCGCACACTTGCGCAACCACGAAGCGCGCTGTCATTGGTGAGGTGCGCCTGGGCCCGCCAGCCGACAAGAGGGCCTGAGGTGAAGATATCCGCAGCATGCGCGAATGGCCTCGTGGCGATACTTGCTGGCCGCGTTCCCGTCTCCAGGGATGCTCCAGACACGCCGACGCAGAGGGCCTCGAGGGCCTTGAGTGGGTGACCTGGAGACAGCTAGTCACGGATACTGACGAACCGCCGGTGGAGACGAGGCGCTGGAGAGCTCGCCGTGTATGGCGGCGCAGTAGTCGGTAGTCGGTAGTCAGTCGTCGGTCGCCAGTAGTCGTGGATGGCTGCATATGTGGTTCGGATGCTCTCTGCAGCCGCCAGCGCCGTGCTCCCTTGGTGAATTCATTACCCATCAACCGACCGCCGCCGCGCTCCAGGGACGCCGTTTGCTTCTTCTTCTTCTTCTTCTTCTTCTTCTTATTATACTCGGGCTGCCTGCCTTCACCAGGCACGGATCCCCTCCACCACGACGACCAGCCTGCGGTCCGGCTCCGCACCAACGTCTCGTACTGCAATACCGTATGGCCCTGCGCAGTGTGATTTGACCAGATCGACTTGCCCATCCCAACAACGCTCGACCGCTTGTACATACCACACAGGGCCCCAGGGCTAGAAGGTCAGGCGCAGGTGCAGCTTCTACCGGCTTCCTTCAAATGTACCTGAGAGCCCGCGAGGACACGCCGCTTGCCCGCACCGTCCACCTTGCTCGCCACGCCGGCACCATGAAGAAGAAGGCAAAGGTCGTTCCTCCGTGCTCGCATGCCGAGTTTGAGTCGCTGCCTGAACCGTTGAGGTGCGTACCGCCGTGCACCATTTGGTAGTGCTGCTGCACCCGTGATTTGCTGGCCAAATGTGATTGTGATAGGGGCGCATAAACCTCTTCATCTCCAACCGCACCACGGGCCAGGTACCTGAGAACGACGAGCGCCACGATGCTGACGATTGCGCCTGCAGACGAAAGTACTTTAGCTCGCTCGAGCGGCTGCGCATCGCTGAGGAGCACGCCCTGCACGAGCAGCAAGGGGAGCACAAGCACAAGCACCAGTACCAGCACCAGCACCAGCACCACCACCCGTTTCAAGCGCCGCCGTCCCGCTCGAGATCCACTGCCATCCATCGCTCCATACTTCCGCTAGGATCGTCACGTCGCCGACTTAAACGAGCCGAAAGCCTAAAGCACGACCATTACGTCGCGCAGGCCGACGCCTCGTTCTTCCTGTCGCTGCCGCCAAAAGTCCAGCGCAGTGCCTTTTCTCGTGAAGAGCAAACCGTTCTGGTCGGACGCTGCGAGCTCTCCACCTCCACGACCGGGTCGCCCTTGCCTCCCGCCCGCCGCACGCACCTGCACCACGACGAGGAGCAGCGCCTGAGCGACTTCCACTTTGGCTTCAACAACGACGGCAGTGACGACCACGACCACGCCCACGCCCACGCCCACGACAACCGCTCCGCTCTCCACCGTGGACGCTCCCTCCGGCGGCGGTCCAACGTGTCTTTGGCCGACATCTCCCCCACCCGCAGCTCGCCCTACGGCCCTGTGCAAGAGCTGGACGCAGACACGCAAAGCAGCCTGCTGTATCTCGACACCATGAGCCCTCCCTCGCGGGCCAGCTTCAGGCGGACCTTGTCGCTCACCAACATTCCCCTCCGCAGCTCCATCTCGTCTGCGCCCCTCGCTCCAGAACCCCTCTCCGCTCGTGGAACCGCGCCCTGGCATCAGAGGGCCCACTCGCAGTCCCTGTCTGGCCGGCGCTCCTCGCACACTCCTCAGACCCCAGTCTTCGACCCCGAGGCCACCCATTACCGAGATGCCGAGACGCGCAAGAAACTGCAGTTCCTTGCTTCCCCGCAAAAGTTTGACGAGGCCGTCGAGTTTGGGTTCCCCTCCACCAGCGGTAACGACACCACGCCGCCCCGCTACCAGCTCCCTCCCATCAGCACCGACGCCCGCAACTTCAGCCGCGATATGCAGAGCTTCCTCAAGGACGACCGCATGTCTTTCTTGGACGACAACGAGGAGAACAAGGGTCTAGAGTCGGATGCTGAGTCTGTTGCCGACTTTGACTCACCCGTCACCCCCTCCAGTGTGGGACTTTCCTTCCGATACCATGCTCGGAAGCAATCCTCCAACTTTTCGTCGTCTATCGACTCCAACGGCGTCCCCCTGATTCACCCGGTTACTGGCCGACTGAACCGCGAGATGACGCTGCGGATGACTCTCACTCGGCCGGACCTGCGGGCAGACGAAGAGCAGCTTTACGGTTGGCAAGGGCAGAAGAACGCCAAGGACGACCCCTTTGCCCTTGAAGACCTTCCGCTCTCGGACGACATGAACGGAACTAAGGGTCCATTTTACGTCAAGCCGAAGCCTCACGGCAACCTCGTCAGCCGCCTCTTCAAGCGCAGCAGCAAGAAGGGACGCTGAGGTTCACGACATGTCACTCTGCACGATTTATGAGAACCCATACGATGCATGTGTTACGACACAACATCACACCTCGACCAATATTTCTTTCTTAATTCCTTCTTCAAGAATACCTTTTACTAACGGTCTTCACACTTTTTTTTTCGATGTACTTTAGCGGGCGTTGATCAGAGACGAACTTGGTTCAACAGTTAGCGTTCATACGCAGGCCTATTTCCTTTCAGTGTACAATATACCATTTAGCATGCATGCGACCGAGACGGGACGAGACGAGATGAGAGGAGAAAACTGCAAATGACGGTTCATGCGCTCGGTAGATCTCGGGTATAGCATAGCTTGTCGTTGCTATGGCGGGATAAGGGTCTGGTGCAGATTCGGCGAGTAGATACCCCCCAGTTCAGACCAGGCTGGTAAATGCGAAAACGACAAAAGTTCTTCATACGTATGAAACGTTTCCAATTCGGCACTTGTACGACCTATTCCAGATGGCACATCTCCACTTACGACTGCATGATTCCGTTACCAACTCGCCGCACTTGGGTGTTAGCAAGCTTCGTGTTCCGTCCGAGCAGTGAGTACCTTCGCAAACGGTGGGGCGCTTCCCAAGGACGACTCCTGTTCGTATTCAGGGACTACACTGTACATTCATTCATACACTACACGCCTTACTCTATAGGAAGGTGTGAGTACTATGCGTGTCACAGGAGAGAATCCACTCGACGAGGCGGCATGTCATATCCAGATCCAAATTCGACAATGCTCTTGCATACGCGCATGAACGTGATACATCTCCACGGGTCGTCGTGCCGAAGGATATTGCCGATACGAAGCAGGGTGAAGGGTGGGCTGGCTGAACGGCAACGCAACGTGCATGCCATGTGCGGTCTACCTACACGCGCCTGGTTCGAACGCGCACGCGGTACGCTTCGCGAGTCAGGAGGGATAGATGCGGACGGCGGACGCTTCCATGCGCTCGGGGTGGTTCGTGCCTGGCGTCTTCCCCAATCCAATCTCCGTGTACAATGTACATACATAGTTACTCTGTGGTTTTCACCGCGCAGGCTCCACACGCGCGCAAAGACACCTCGCAGAGCCAGCGGCAGCTTCGGTGTTTCTACGCCCGTTTCAATAACGCACCACATAGTGCTTAGCGCACGCTCCCCGCTATCGCAGCCGTAGCGCCGCAGCCATGCGCGACATCTCGTTAGGTTCTCTTCGACGCTAGGCGCAAGCGCGTGGGGCGGATGTGCCTGCGTTAGTAGGGGTTGTGGCGACTGCTTGGGTGCCGGGTTGGTGAGGTGCCGGGACGGGGGTTAGTGTTTTGCGTGGGTAGGCGGATGGGACGTGCACGTTTGTGATAGATGGGGTGTGTGTGTGGTGGTGTTGAGGGGTGGAGGATAAGGTCGAGACAGCGGGTGCAGCGAGCGTGGGAATATATCTGGCAATGTGCTGTGTTGCGCAGGAGAACATCCCTCCATCAGGCTGCAACGATAACGACATGTATGCGAACCATGACTGGTCCATACATACCACTCACCACAGTACGTGACCAGGACCTGGTCATACTATCAAGAATCTCCTTGACAGCACTTGCAGGATTCATACATACGCCTGAGAAATGGGTTGAGCAGGCGAGTAATGGCAATACATGCACCTTCCGTGGCTGGTCTTCTGGTACGGTGATTCCGCCGATTTTGGTCATGAGAGCAGCAGACCAGTACGTGCAAGGGTAAGATCTCCATTAACAGTACATGTATGATAGCTGGACTAGACCCTCTTGTCCTTCGAATTGGCCTTGTCCTTAAACGACTAGCTTTTGTGTATACCATGTGTTGACCCAGAAGCTATCCATGTGTACCCAAAGGAGAGAATAGCATGCAGGTCCTTGACTAAAGTTCCAGTTGGGTAAGCTCCCTTGCTGGGTCTGAGAATCTCATCAACGTGGACCAGCTGCTGCTCAGTGAAAGCTTCGAACCGATGAAAGCAAAGGGTATATGTCATTGTCGTCTCATTGCTCTCGTGGTATTTTCACTATCGCAGCGCTAGTCTATACACATGACCCTTCAAACGCGCGTCTACCTCTACCTTGAAAGGGCAATGTCGTCGATTCGCAGTATCATCTTGACCGTCTCCGCGGCCAGCTCGATGGCGCTTGTGCTCACTAGCAGCGGCTGCAGCACGTTCTCTTCTGCGATATCGTTCTTCACGCCCCCGCTCTTGATACTTACACCGGCGTTCCTCTGGTCCTGCGCATGACGATGCCTCAGCTCAGTGACCACCTTAATGCTGTTCAAGCCCGCGTTTTCCGCGAGAGTGGTGGGGATGACCTCCATGGCATCCGCAAACGCTTTCCAGCAGATAGCCTCGGTACCTGTGAGTTCGCGCGCCTTGATGGAAAGTCGGTGTGCGATCTCTGTTTCAGGCGCGCCGCCACCTGCAAGGAGGGCCTTCTTCTTTACAAGCGAACGGATGGCGCAATGTGCGTCGTGCAACGAGCGCTCCGTCTCCTCGAGAATCAACGAGTTTGCGCCTCGGCAAACGATGGAGACGGTTTGGGCAGCGGCCTTCACGCCTGAAACTTTGACGTATCTTGCGCCCGATGCCTGGACCTCCTCGATAAGATCGGCGGAGCCAAGCTTGTCCTCTGTGAATGAGTCGATGTCGGCGATGGGCTTGCAACCAGTGCTCTGCGACCAGTCAGTGGAGACGTTCGTGCCTTGGGTGCTATCCTTACCTTGCAGATAAACTCGATCTCCTCGCGCTCGATATCCTTGACGACGAGGATTTTGAGTTTCGACAAGAAGTGCAGACTGAGGTCGTTTACTGCGTCGCGCAGAATAGACTTTTGGATAAAAAGCACATTGCACTTCGCCTTTTGGATTTTCTTGACCATGTTGAGCAGATAGGTTCGCTCCTCCTTGAGAATCTTGTCCATTTGCCTGTAGTCGTTGACGACAATCTGGTTCTCCATGTCTGGCTTGGGAGGGCTGAGCTGGAACTGTATCAGACCAATCCGCGCCTTCTCTTTCATGGTCGGGCCGCCGGCGCTCTTGACGACATTCTGGTAGAGCACCAAGCCGTCGGTCATCTCGCTGTCCTCGATGGTGCCGCCGGACTTCTTGATTATCCGTATGTTTTTCAGGTCAACGTTATCGGCAGTTTTGGGATCGATAACCTTCAACACGGAGTCGACAGCCATAGCGGGCAGCTTGGGCTCCTGGGCTACGATCTTGGAGGAAAGGGCGGTTGTGGCGGTCTTCAACAAGGTGGGTCGGTCTGTCAGCGAGATGGGTATCGACATGTCGGTGAGGATCTCGATGGCGTGTGCGGCGGCACGCTGGAATGCTTCTGAGATGACGGTGGGATGGATGCCCTTGGACAATAACCGCTCGGCAGCACCAAGCAGGCTGCCTGCTATGACAACGACGGATGTAGTGCCGTCTCCTGCTTCAATGTCCTGGGCATGTGCGAGGTCGACGAGCATCTTTGCGGAGGGGTGCATGACGCTCATTTGCTTCAACATAGTCGCACCGTCGTTGGTGATGATGGTCTCGCCTTTGCCGGTTTGGATCTGCGCGGGGTCAGCAGCACTCGTGCAAATGGATCTTGCATAGCTTGCATACCATCTTGTCCATTCCCTTGGGTCCAAGCGACTGCAGCGTGGTCAGCATGTTATTCACCCCGCCCCCTCCATAGCTCCACGTACGGTTCGGATTGCGTCGGACACAGCTATCATGATACGTCAGCATAAGCTTCCTCTGGTGGTCTGGAAGCACCCCGTACCTCTCGCCGCGACGATGTTGGCTATGCGGACCGCCCTGGGCTTCTCCTTGTCCTGCCACAGCCGTCAGTCCATGTTTTCACAGCTCCAAGCAGGCCACATACCCTGAAGGCGGTGTTTCCGCCGCCAGTGCCCCCCGGTGCTACCTGCGCTGCCATGTTGTATGTATGAAGGAATTAAAAACGAACAAGGGTATCGCGTGTCGTCGTGCGGGAGTTGCTGCCTCGCGGGTGCTGGGGTCCACGCGATAAATTCAGAGGCGCGCAGCGGGGGAACTTCGGCAGGTGCGACTGGGGCGCCGATTCGCCGACGGCCTGACAGCTACCTTCGCTGCACCCATTACAACGCCGTCACTCGCCATCCACACCCCAGACAACACCCTCCCACACGCCCGCCCGCACCCCCTCGCCATCGCCGGACCCGCACCGGCCTCTCACCGCCTGTTCCCGCGCACCTGCACCGCTGTCGAGGCCACTCCGGACGCTGTCTGAAGCGCAAACATGCCCTCCGCCACGGGCTCCAGCTGGGAGAAGTACCAGAAGAACTTCGCCGACGACGAGGTAGAAGAGAAGAAGATCACACCTCTCACCGATGAGTAAGGCCCGCCGATGGCCGCGCGACGGCACGCATCGCTAATCGACGGCCAGGGACATCCAAGTGCTGAAGACGTACGGTGCGGCCCCGTACGGCGCAGAGCTCAAGAAGCTCGAGAAGGAGATCAAGGACAAGCAGCAGACCATAAACGAGAAGATTGGTAAGTTCCGCCCGGCCCCTCCAAGTCGAGCGCCGACCCCGCTAACAAGGCCCAGGTGTCAAGGTACTTTCCCCGCAGCGCAGTCGCATGCCGGCACAAATGCCTAACCCTCGTCTAGGAATCAGATACCGGTCTCGCTCCTCCACATCTCTGGGACATCGCCGCCGACCGACAACGCATGCAAGAAGAACAGCCCCTGCAGGTCGCCCGCTGCACAAAGATAATACAGGACGAGAAGGACCCGGAGAAGAGCAAATATGTCATCAACGTCAAGCAGATCGCCAAGTTCGTCGTCAACCTCGGCGAGCGCGTGTCGCCGACGGACATCGAGGAGGGCATGCGTGTTGGTGTCGATAGGAACAAATACCAGATCCTCCTGCCGCTTCCGCCAAAGATCGACCCCTCGGTGACCATGATGACGGTCGAAGACAAGCCCGATGTCACCTACGGCGACGTTGGAGGCTGTAAAGAGCAGATCGAGAAGCTACGAGAGGTCGTCGAGATGCCCCTCCTCTCCCCCGAGCGCTTCGTCAACCTGGGTATCGACCCCCCAAAGGGTGCCCTTCTCTACGGCCCTCCCGGAACCGGAAAGACGCTCTGCGCTCGAGCCGTCGCAAATCGGACAGATGCCACCTTCATAAGAGTTATCGGCTCCGAGCTGGTGCAAAAATACGTGGGTGAGGGCGCACGAATGGTCCGCGAACTTTTTGAGATGGCGCGGACAAAGAAGGCATGCATCATCTTCTTCGACGAAGTCGATGCCATAGGAGGTGCA
This sequence comes from Karstenula rhodostoma CBS 690.94, assembly GCA_010093485.1. Lineage (NCBI taxonomy): Eukaryota > Fungi > Ascomycota > Dothideomycetes > Pleosporales > Didymosphaeriaceae > Karstenula > Karstenula rhodostoma. Next base: position 69,130 of record MU001516.1, read on the forward strand.
CGTTTCGACGACGGCGCAGGAGGCGACAACGAAGTCCAGCGAACCATGTTGGAGCTCATCACCCAGCTCGACGGCTTCGACTCCCGCGGAAACATCAAAGTCATGTTCGCCACCAACAGGCCATCAACGCTTGACCCCGCTCTCATGCGCCCCGGCCGTATCGATAGAAAGATTGAGTTCTCACTGCCAGACATGGAGGGCCGTGCCAACATTCTCCGCATCCACGCCAAGAGCATGAGCGTGGAACGCGACATACGTTGGGAGCTCATCTCCCGATTATGCCCGAACAGCACGGGTGCCGAGCTGAGGAGTGTAGCCACCGAGGCCGGCATGTTCGCCATTCGCGCGAGGAGGAAGGTAGCGACGGAGAAGGACTTCCTGGCTGCCGTTGACAAGGTCATCAAGGGCAACTTGAAGTTCAACTCTACGGCCACGTACATGCAGTATAACTAGGCGGCGAGAGAAGGGGAGAAGCGAGGTGAAAGCATCTTGGATCGGAGCGGCTGTGAGCTGCGCCTGTACGAGTATTCTTGGGCCATGCCAATATAGACGCCGTGCTCTGCGCGTAATGCAGGTAGTCTGATATCAAGTCAGGGTTCGAACGTGGAGCTGTGTTGTATGAACATGTGAAGGGGTTTGAGATGGTATGCGGTCATGCTCGAGCAAGCAAGGTGATTCTCAAGTGCAGAGTGTGACTAGTGGCAGAGCTGATCTACGGGGCCACCAGCATCTAAATGGTTTGCTTCGGTCATTACGAGTTTTATGATGTGTTGCTAGTCGGGTGACGGGATGCTTTTAGCTCAATCGATAATCATACTACGTTTCTCTGGACTCTGGGAAAGTGTTGAGCGTAGCGACTGGACTCCAATTCGATGCCCAGGTACGCTATTGATCAGATGGGACACGTTGGAAGGAGAGTGTTTGCGGGTTGCGCTGTAGCGAGGATGTGTGTTAGTCGCGGTGGGAGAACCATGCTCCTGAATTGCGGTGTAGGAAGGTTGGCTTATGAGTCGCGGTGTAGAGGGAATTTTGCTAATTCGCAGGGTCAGAGAGGTGTTCCTAAGTCTAGTTGTATGAAGTGTGTTTTCGAGTCGCGGTTTGAGGCCTACGCGGTACTTGCCGTATAGATTGGCTTATGAGGACGACACTAGTTCAAACTCAAAGTCGATCAGAATTCTCTACTTGGTGGGGAATGAGGGGCTAAAGTAGTAGGACCCAGTGCTGAGAATGCAAACGAGAGGCGCAGTCCAGGCTTTGGGTATCACTTTCTACAGTCGGAGGAAGGGTCAGTGGACATGTTACTTAATAGACCTTGACAGCCGTACTATACACGATCAATTTTGCCTCTAGGTTCTTGTTATGGCTCCAACGAAGTTGAGATGAAGCATACGAGAGGGTTCTATTTGCGGCATGAACAGCCAGGGATGAAGGAAGTCCCTCGCTACTACCGGATCGCTTTTACCTAAACTACGCTGTCACACTGTAAAAGAGCGAGTAACAGCTCATCTGTATATTTCATATACCTTTGATCATTTGTGTTCACATGCACGGGTTCATGCTATTTCGGAGCTGGGTTGGAATGCGGTACACCTAAGCAGAGGAGCTTGGAAAAACTGCTGGATTTGTCCCCCATGTTCGTACGATTCCTAAAATCAAGAGACTCACGTTGTTACACCTGTCAAATCTGTGAGATTGTGTGAAAACCTAGCGTTGGTGTAAGTTGTTCTGAGGTGACTGGTGTAGGGATTAACGAAAGTAAGCGCCACCAAGCTGAACCCAGTAAGTCCCAAAAGGATCCAGGTGGCTTCCTCCTTCCAATGACTGCATCTTCTTTTGCAGCAAGCCGATAGGTACTCAACGAGTGGCTCGGTACATACCGGTCGGAAACTCAAACCCCGTTGCTTTCTTACACTTGAGCTCGGAGGTGGCAACTCTCGATTAGGCGATCGCGTTTATTGCCGTTTCCTCTAGAGCCGGTCCAAGCAGGGGTCAAACGCCGAAAAAGCAAGTACTCTCGAGGGATGGCAACGACGAGCGGCATGAAGCTGTCTCGTTCCTACTGACTCCGAGTCTGCCGCAACGCTTGGTGCGCTTGTCGTGATGTCGTCGTTCATCGTCACCCATCTGCCTTATGCACGCATCGAGCCACATCGTTCGCCTCCTGTGCCGTCTTGCTGTTCACCGTTGCCTTCCCACGCGGCGTGTCGAGTCTCGACTGGCTGTCTCCGAGCGCTCGTTGCCCGCGTTGGTCGCCAACTGTATTGGAATGCCGCACCCATTGGTTCCAGGCCATGGGGTCTTCACCGGAGACCAGCGCACACATCCAGTTCTGCAGTCGTCCTGGATGATCCGCGCAACCCACGCCTTCGCTACCACTGGGTAGGATAAAACTGCGTCATCCTCGATACCGCCGAACGCTGCGCTGGCACCACCCCGGTGATGTTTCAGTGCCCCTATACCCATAACAGTGGGGAAGTCGGAGACCTTGAGTGGCACACCGCTCTGTCTGCCTGAACCACGCCATGAAAGGACAAGGACAGACACCGTGGTTGAGCGAGCTGGCAAGGCGGTCATCTACAATGCGGATTGCACTGCCGGTCCGCAGCATGGTAGCACAAGCTGGCATCTTTCCAGTCGTGCTCGCAAGGTCTAATGGTTATACCTTGGCGGTGGAATGACTGTTCAGTGAGAGTTGATGCGTAATGATGGGGCGTCCACTCACTGCGAGAGTCGTGTACGTCTGAACTCCCTACCTGTGGTAGTGCCGTGTGTATATGGATGAGCAACGTCCGCCTTGTGATCAGGTCTCTCGGTCTCGATCTTGTCTCTTCAGAACCATCCGGGGAACCTCTAGAGCGAGAGAGGCCACATTATTTCCCTGGCAAACCTAAACAACTTCAAGTGGATGTGTGCTGCTCAACGTGGCTTGAACGATGCCGGTATCAGCGTCGCATAGTAATTTCGGAGATTTCTTGTGTCTGTCCTTACGTCTTCCTCGCCCATGCTCTTCGTCCATCTATTATTTATTGGTTGGTTTGGTCTGACCATATCCCTAGGGCAGCTCGCATTATGGCGACGGACTGGCATCGTCAATACCAATTCATACAGAGTATGAGCTGTATAACAGCCAAGCGCAAACCATAATGACAGGTCTTCCATCTCAAGTAGTGGCAGGTCCGGGTCGTTCTCATTACGTTCGACCAACGTCAGTGACTGACCATTCTCGGAGTATCACCCAACCCTTGCGAACGCATGTAACTAGCCAGGCTAGCACCACTGCCCATCTGAACGACCCATCAGCAACGACATTGGTTGCTGTGCCGATCCATGGCCAACCTGGCCCATACCGGTGGATTTCTGCAAAGAACTCTCCATATTCGTCATACTCTGTGCCTGGAACACAGTATGAACGCTACCCGACGGCAACATCGATAGCTCTAACGTCTACCTCAGCCAACAACGGGTCCTATCAATCAAGTCAGCCAAGTATACCACCATTGATGACAGCAAACCTGAGCTCTTACATGTGTGTATCATCGGCTTGTGCTATACTTGTATTGATAATAACAAGCAATAGCAGTGACGAACTAGGTACCCGTACAGGCCAGCATCCTCTCCAGCAGCCGAAGCTCACCTATAGACTATCGCAAGGGGAAGTGCTCCATACATACGCAGGCCAAGGAAATGATAATGAGAGACTGAAAGACCGCATCGAGCGCCAGAGGTATCAAAAACTCTCGAATATCTTCCCGGGAACAGTCGCTAATTCAACGCAGTGACGCTCCGCAAGCGACCTGTGACATATGTGGAACCCACTTCCACGGTGAATACGCGCGCGGCAATTTTCAGCGCCACCGTCGCACCATGCACTTTGGCACCATGTACCATTGCGAAGCCCGATCTTGCAACAAGAAATTTGGCCGTCGTGATAACAGACTCAAACACTATCGGAAAGACCATCCTGAGATGAACGTGCCACCTGCAGCGGTGCGGAAGGTTTGAGGATACCAACGCAAATTCGTGCCAAAGTGATCACATGTTCACGGTCGGAAAGGATGATATGTTTCGGTACTGCAATAACTAAGTAGGGAGACGCGCTCGCGAGGAGGATAGGGATTAGAAAGTGACAATCATCGATTGGGTGAATATCGCGTTGGGGGTAAATCGTTGGGGGAGGTGGGAAAGGAAAGGACAACGGAAATGTATCGCCTTATTTCAAGTAGGTGGGAAAGAGTAGCGGTTGGACGGGAGCGTGGTATGCAACATTCACTATAATATACTCAGCTGGTCACTTTCTCTGCGCTTCTGCTGATTCAAACCTTTGGAGAAGAATATCGCCCACGTTTTGTTGTCGCTTAGACGCACTGTTTTGCACCAACATGGTCCTCGGTCTTCGTTGATGTCCTCTACACCTGCTACCATCTCCGCTGTGGACGTCGGAACAAGGTTCCCGTATGACGCAACAGTCTCGATTGAGTGGAGCGGGGATTTAACCCCCAAACGGTAAGTATTGGTGTCAGCGCATACATGCTGCTGAGCTTCAGCTTCCTGGTCGCCCCGAGAGTACAGACGTAACTCGCGCCTAATATTGTTTTGCAACATCTTGTGCGTATACTCAGCATTCTATGATAGTGCATCGGGTCAGCAACCCTTGACCCCAGAGGACGGTCGTTCCTGGTATGTGGTCCATCCGGGCGATACGTGCTAACAGTGCCCAAGAAGACTACAGCCCATCAACGAACACAACAAATTACCTTTTGTCACACACCTTTGCATTTCTCAGGAATGCAGCTCTTCAATTTCGGTTCTTCTTGGTCCACAAATTCGTTGCCTTGTGTGGACATGTCTGGCTACGCGTAATGGACCAACCACGGCCCTCCACGATATATCCCTCGCATAGCGTTAGGCGACTGGAGTCGCGGGAACGAATCAGATCCAAATTCTGGTGCCCACCGATGAGCGGGTGTGGGACAGCGTGATATGAGGTTTGGAGATGAGGGGGTGTCGAGGAATGGGCGGACGAGAGATAGGCGGTGAACAAGTTCAATGCGCCAAGCAGGATTTTTGGGAACGGTTGAAGCGGAGGGCCGGTCCGTTATGCATACATGTAGTACTGATGCAGTTCCACTTTTTTTCTTTTGCACAAGAGGTTCTCTTGGAGAGCGCTGTTCGTACGACGAATTGCTCCCTTGCCTCCTCGAAGGTGAAAAAAGGAGTGAGGAAGCGACTGGAAGTTGGAAGGATCGCAAGCGGGCCTCTTGAAACGGATCGTCTAGAAGATCTTTCCGACCGTTATGCGCTTAGTGACTTGTATGGTAGGGAAGTTTGCTCACCCAAACGTTGCATTGTTGCACAACATCTGCCTCCGGAGCTCCGGGACGCTAGCATGCATCGTTACCCCCGAGAGCGTTCGGAGACTTCCCCCTGATGTTCAATTGGCTATAGACACTCAATGCCGACGCTCGATCATGTACCACCAGTACATAGGTCGCCTGCTGCAAATTCTTGGGGTTTGGTGCTTACTGCTCTCCTAGTTGCAGTCCGAATTTCGAGGAGGGAATACGCTGTATAGAGGCGAGCTTTTTTTTTTTTACCATCAAGAGTCGAGTAAGCAGAATGACCGCTAGGTGAAATACAGTATTTTGCAGATTGTCGACCAAAGAAGGAGTGCAGCTCACGCGTCCAGACTTTCTGTGTATTGTGGGACCGCATCAGTCCACGGAGGATGCAACATGGGTCCCCATTGTTGTTGCTGCGCGTAGACATAGCCTTGGTAGGTCCACGACATGCATAGCGCGTCCGAGCCATTGTCCCATAGCATTCTCCGTATGCAGTCCCAGAAATGAATTTCTCCAGGTCATAAGGTAAATGACGTTCACTGAGGCTTGCTAGATCTGCATGTAGGCCTGTCCATGCGGGTCTTCGCGTCATCGAGCGAGTCCCTGATACGAGGATCAGGATTGCATCGATTCCAGCGGGGTCGTGTGCGTATGTACATCGGGAGATGAGACCGACAACCCAATGGAAGATCGTATAGACCTTTTCGTAAACCAAGGGAGGTCGCGGTGATCCGTGGTTGCGAGTCGCAGAACGCTTATCGTGGTAGTACGAGATACAAGGGAAGAGAATGCGAAGTTTCATGCGCTGCCTCATATCTCTTGCCGACATCATTTCAGTCGCCCCTCTTCAAGGAATGATGTCAGTGTCAGTAAACAATGAAATAGGTATCATTTTCTAGGACAGGCTGGGATCATGTTGCAAGGCCTGTTTCCTTAGGATCGCTTACGTGGGACCGAGGGACCGAGGGTGTCGGAATGTGTGGAGACAGGACAGACGGCTATGCAGAAGAATTCAACTGCGGTAATGATTATTCCCGCAGCCGGTCAAGGGTACAAACCGGAATCTTGATCTAATAGCCCATTCTTTTCAATAAGATGTGAAGATCCGTGTAGATCCACAACATAGCATTGAAATCGCTCTCCGGCAGTATCGGGATGCATAATAAATGTGCCTTTGCCGAAGAAGAAGATAACGGCCGGAAGAGGGCGAATGGTTTGGCAAAACCCCTACGCTGCAAAGCAACACAACTGTGTCTTCTATATCGACGTACCGAGAGCTTCAGCTAGGTTTCGGTACGTAAGGGGGGCAACTGTGCCACCAAGATGCCGAAGCGAGTGACCTAGCAGTGGCGAATATCCAGCCATCTTTGACCGTACTACATCGCTTGCCCACATTCCGAAAGACATCTCCAAGCAGGGGATGCTGTACAGGTTTTGCCGCTGTTGCTGCATAGCCAACAAGTCGACATCTTTCTTTTGCAAGGTGGGGTGTAGCATTGGCGTGACCATGGAGAGAGGGTAGTCGTGCGAGCTAAGCGTGCAGATGGAAGTCCCAAGTGTCTAGATGAACCTAGCATGGAGTTCCACGGCGCAATCATCGCTGAGTCCAGTATATCGTCTCCGTTACTGAAGAGCCCACGCGCTAAGGGATTCACGCCCAGTGTTCAAAATCCGCGCTGGTCATGGCAGTGTCGAAGTGTCTCGTGAAAACCGGCCGTTTTGGTCGCACTCAGGAGTATGCCTGGCCGCGGCTGCTAACACATCGCTCCCAGTCGAGGTAAAAGTTGAGCCAAGGCCCTTGCTAGGGTGAACATGAGACCCTACCGACTGGAATATCGCACATAGGTCTGTCGTGACGATCCGTATGTGCAGACTGTGAATTTCATGCCCATAAGCGACCACATGCAGGATGATTACAAGTCGACAGTGACTCTGCGTCCGATCCCGCTGCGATAACTAACCACTGTTTTTTTTCTCCAATAAGGAAGCACTTTGGATTGGAGACACGAATACTGTACGTATCACCGAGGCGGCTGTGTCGCTGTGCGCTGGGCTGCATTGCTCCCCAACACCACTAACGAGGTCGTTGTGAAAACCTAGAGCATGTTGGCGAAGCGTCCCGAAGTACCCGACCAAACGATAGGATGCCAGAAGGTCCTCTCAGCCTACTCGAAATGTGTAACTTCGAGGAAAAGGCAGCCTTGCTTCTGAAATCGAAACCATTTATCACGGTGGGACCCACCCTGGCGTCTCCCTGTCATCGTACATTCTGCTTGCGTGCTGTACTGTCCTTCGTAGCTGGAACGCGTTAGGTCCTGTTACTTAATTTGACGAATCAACCCTGACCCACCCTGTAGAGAACATGATGTCCACCTAGTGCACGACAAGAGCACGAAACCGACTTAGCAAGCTTCCAACAACCACTTCCAAGCTCAGGAAAGCCTCGCCGCGACAACGTCCCTCCATCACCAGAGCTGCTCGGCCTAGTCTTCGAAACAAAGACTCACGCGCTGAATTCGAAAAAGCTTAGGCTCCATCGATTGGCGATTCACCGGTCGTCCATGTCATCTTTGAGTTGGCTGCCCGAGAAGCATCTTTGAAGGATATGGCGAATGAAGATTGGTATCGTCAGAATTCCTTGGACCAAAGGCAGTCAGAGACATGGGATGGGTCAGCATCAGCCTTTTCAACAACGTATGATGTTCCACGAAGCGGAGAACAGGCGTGGCCAGTCGACTTTCAGGGGTTGGATTCATATTGTAAGCAACACCCCGGTTCCCGATGTTCGTTTGGCAGCTCTGATATCCTCATTCAGGCGCGATAGGTGTAATACAAGATCGACTTGCACATGGTTTGCCCGTGACCATGGCCATGGCTGGTCCGGTTCCGGATCAGGAGGCGTATCTGCCAACTGATTTTTATCACGGTATCCATGGAGATCAGTACTTGTCGCGCCAAAGGCGATACAATACCGGTCAGTACGCTGCTCGGACTGTATCGATGCCGGGGAGATTACATGGTACCTTTGAATCATCACCGATTCCCTTCGTGCCAAGAATAAAGGAAGAAGAACGCTTTTAGTATGTTATAGAACAGTAATTGACTGACCTTGCTGATGATAACGATTAGTGACGGCTCAAGTTATAGGCTCAAATCTGCCGACACTTGCACCTCGTATGAACACAAGGACGACACCGACAGCTCATGGTCCGATCAAAGTGATCGTGGGTCGGAAAGTATTCCTGTTTCACGGTGAGCGCCTGACCTGGATACTAAGAGCAAAACTAACTTTCATAGTGCCATGCAAGCACCTTCCCATCCTGCTGCCAATCGCGCGCCTCCGGTGTCTGACCATACATACTTTGACTCTTCCCGGAGGATGTCGGCTCGGAGTGGTCCTGGGGTGGATGACTTCGCTCAACCTAAAGCTGGGTACACGCTTCAATGCGCATGCGGCCTGATAATGAAAGGTGCTCATGCGAAGGGTAATCTAGCCCGCCATCAGAGGTCCCGAGGCTGCACCGCTTACGCCGAGAGTCGAAGATGCCAATGTCCAGAGTGTCCTCAGGTCTTCTGGCGATCCGATGCTCTTCTCAATCATAGGCGTAAGAAGCATGAGGCGCCCCCTTGTCGACCCAATCGACTCCGACGTTACAAGGGGCCGCGTATCGATCGGTTGCCGTGACTGTGCATGGTATTTACAAAAGCTTGGATGAAATCTCGTCGCTCTTTACGGTCGGTTGTTGGCTCCCTCTTTCGATAGCTCTGTTCGCTTTGGGGTTTGCGAGTAGGCCACTCAACCAGGATTTACAAGATTGGTGAGATATTGTTCTGATGTTCATCTGCATATAACGAGCCAGAAGAGGTGGCCCTCGGTCATTTGTAGGTCAAAGGCGTAGCTATGGTATGGAAGGCTGTCGATTTGGGTAATTAATCCGTAATGAAACATGATATGCTGTTACTGGTCGGTCTTTGGCTTCCAGCTCGCAGGTGCGTGTGATTCGACGATGTGTGAGCGGCGGTTCGCTTTGAGTAGGCATCTTTGCGTAAGCCTCAATTCGACAATGGTTTGGATGGAGTTGAAGGACTTGTTGAAGAATATGGAGCGAGGTTGGAATGGAAATTACCCGAGGAGATTCGGAAAGTGCCAGGCGCGGCATACTAACTTAGGTCGTTCGACTACGACGACCACAACATAGTCAACCACATACTATAACGTGGCCTAGCCAACAACGCACAGGGCCGGGACATCTCGTAGACGGTCCGATTCTTGTTGTATCACAAGGTAGTCGTATCGTCATCGAAATCTTGGAGTAGGCGCATATGCGCATGTCTGGGCCATTGCTCGGCTCAGTATCAGGGCCGATTATGGGCTCGCTTGATCCTAACTTTTACCGGTTATTAATCTAAAATGCCATAATGGCTCACAGGCATTATCGAATTTCGATAGAGCGACTGACCGCCTGCAAGGGGTGCTCGAATCTATCACTAATCAAAACCACCACGGTCAAGTGAATGCATCAGGAGTCAACTCCGAGCTGACGAGAGTATTCCAATATCAAGGACGCTACGTTACCCAACATCGCGAAAGCATTCTTCCCTTGCGACATTCTCCCCACTTCTAGGGTTGACTCTTATGGGAATTATTTAGCATGTGCTTCATGAAGAGCAGGAGTGTCTGTTCTAGAGTTGAACTCCAATCACCGAACGAGAGACCAGTTATTGCTAGAATAGGCTTTGAGTACCGGTCTCACATTGTTTGTCTTCTCCAACTCGGGAGGCGAACAACTTGCGGATTCAATTCTGTGGCCGCGAGAACGGTGAGCCGGACGTTCTTCGAGGAGAACAGTGTTCGCAAGCGGCATGCATGCTCTGCCAATCGCTGTTCGTCGTCACATCCGACGTGCCCAGCGCGTGTCCGACGGGCCGTGGGCAACACTTGGTTTAGCGTCCTAGCACAGGTATCCCCAGGGCGGGAATTCACTTGATCCACGTCTCATGGGGATAGAGCTTGATTGGATAACGGGCGCATGCCCGAGGTGCCAATGAACGGCCGCCGGCCCCCCGCCGAAATAGGTTGTACTACTCGAGCTCACACCTTTGACCGTTAAGGACTGGGCGCGCGATCGGTGTGCGCGCGTTTTTGCTCTTCACTACCATAGGTACATCACTGGCACGTAGTCATCGAGCTACCATACAATCTCGACAGCAAGTACCACTGACAGAATTGAACGGTGGAGACCTATGGGCCTGAGGACATCAAACGAGCGTGAATAGTCCGGGGTGGATGCGACGCACTCTGCCCGGGCTGAAAGGCTGAGCACGAGATTGATATCGGAACAGTGGCGGAGGCAAAGAGTCTGAAACTATGTCCCAAATGGGGATATGCACTTCCTCGAACGGGATTTTCAGGTCGTACAAGTTACGTGTACCGGGCAAGAACATGGGCAAAAGCTGTATCGTGAGAAGGCCGACATCGCCAACTACAACGGCTGATATGTGCCAGGCAATGTACTCCCTCCATCCATCGCTTTGAACTCATGAGATGCGGCTTGAGTTGCAGATTTCGTACACATGCACACTTGTGCCTCACGCGAAAGACTCAAAGCTCATTGTTGCCTCCACCCAACGATTCACAGAACATTAACCCCAGCCATCACAGTCACAAAGACCGACCTCACCACCCTGCCTATTTCGTGAACATTGGACCTATCACAAGACACATGCACCCCACTTCTCCACGCACACTTCCACGGCATTGTTCGCTGAACACTCACCCCTAGCCATCACAATCACACCCACAAAACACCTCACCACGCGCGCACTCGCACTCGCACTCGCACTCGCACCATTCCCACCTCATCTACATCACCACACACCACACATCTCCTGAACAAGTAAACTCAAACAGTATCATTTCTATAGATAGAATATCTGGTATCTGGTATCATTTACACATTACATATTAACACAGAAAGAAATACTTTCGCTTTTGCTACGTCGATGCTCGATCTTTCGCACGCACGCACGCAAGCAAGCACGCACAAAACGCCACCCTATTCGCACCCACTCGCCAGCCCATTGCTGCAGATGCAAAACTCCGTATATGCTCCGAAGATTGTAGATATGATATGACGTTTGAAGACAGAAAAGGAAATGTAGCGTAAGCGGTACGCGGCCAGACTGCAACTTTTTCCCGCGAGCGAAAAAGAGTCAAACGGTGCCGCTCAAAAGCACAATCATTAGTCGCAGACAGAAAAGGGAAGGCCATTATATGCTCGTTATTCTCCCGGCGGGGCCGAAGCGCGCGGTTCTGGCGTTCTTAAGGACAGACTCTAGCTCTTTCATTACGTTGTTGTTCGCCTCGCGCGACTCTCTGGCTGACGCCTGTCGCGCGCGATCCTCTTGAATTTTGTGCATGCGCTCTTCTCTACTCATTGACATGCGAGTCTTGGGGATGGCAATGGCTTCGAAGATCTCGTCGTCCGAGTTGCTCCCCTCGCTCGTCGGCGCAGATACCTGCGGGCTCAGTAGTTCGCCGTTGAGAGCACGTAGGGCATCCGACGGACTGCCTTCGTCTACGGCAGTCAGGCCACCGAGACTGAGCACAGGTGATCGCAATCCGCTGGAAGCTTGGGATACGCGACGCTCATGTCGGTCTATGTTCATCGCGAGGGCATTTCGGCCCGCTTCCCACGCTTGGACAAGATTTTTTAGATCTGTGCCGATCGAGTCGTACTGTGCCATCAAATGGCTTCCCAGGTCACCGACATCTTCAGACTCTTCCAAGCTCTTGTTCGACTCCTCACGAAGTATCTGCATCTTGGCCTGCAGCCCACGGATGCCTGAGGACAAGCCACTGAGCTTGCGAACAGAACTGCGTATGCGTTCCCGCTGGGGTGTGGGTTGAATCTTCAGAGGCGACGGGGGCGGCTTGTCTTCTTCTGCAACAATGCGGTTGAATCTTTCGGTCCATCCACCAGCGGCCGCGGCCAGGATGGTCATGGAGTCCACTACGGCGGTCCACCTTGCAAAGTCCGGTTTGCCTCCATCCGCTTCTAAAGAGAGCAGCGAACAGAGGTAGACGCGACGTAGCGTAGAAAGGCGATATTGAAGTACGCGGAGCGCCTTCAAAGACTGGTTGTCCTCGAATTCCGACTCAGTGTATCCCTGTGCAGCGTCTTGTAGATCGGGATTGCTGACGTCGTACACGTCCAGGTATCTCTCCAAATCATCCTCTTCAACCAACTGTTTCAGAACTCCACTTTGATCAAGGAAGATGGGTATAGTCTCGGCATATGCGGCGTGCAGTGTTCGACGCAGGCGGTGGCAACGACGGGTGTGGCCCTTTTCTTCGATCCTGGAGATTGGAGGGAGAGGGCTGCTTCTGGAACAAGTCAGCGGGGTAGCAGGATGTTTAGGCAGAATGTTTACACACAATCGGTAGCCCCTTGAGACAAGCTCCACTTCTTGTATCAATGCAAGCGCAGATGACGTCGAGGCCTCGAACGCCTGGAGATTTGTGACCAGGGCAGATGCACCTTGGACGGCTTGTTGGCGGAGGTACTGCAACCACTGGCGGCGCACGTAGGCATAGCACGCGGTGGCCACGGCAGCGAAGACGGCGACGACGAGGGAGAATCTGCCCCAGGTAAAGCCAGAGGTCTGCTTCCGCGACCAATGAATGAGCCATACCAGGGTAAAGGCCGTCGCTCCGGTCAGCGCTGCACCCGTCACGCTGATAGTGGCAACTTGGAATTCGGTGGGCGGGCCGGCAGCTGCAAACTGGGGGATGGCGGCCGCTCGCACGCGCTCGGGTTCGTTCAGCAGCTGGGAGGCGACGAGGAGGTAGCGGAAGTGCTCGAGGAATCGCTGGTTGTCAGCGCGGCCTAGGCGCGAGTTCACCGCTCTCTGGCACAGCGCATTAGTGTGGCGAGGGAGAGAGAGAGACGGGGCACGTCGTACCGAACAGGCGCTGTGGATGCGCGCAGCGGCGCCATGTTGGCCAACGCGCACCAGCAGCGGCTGTGGCAGCCTGTCCCGTATGCGAGACTGCAGCGTCGAAGGACCCCGCGGCGCGAAGCTGGTGGGCGCGTGGGCATACGCGTGGGTGGGCGAGCCGGTGGTGGGCGACGGTGTTGACCCTCGGCCTTGGCCTGCCATGTGTGTCAGTCGGGAGCGATGCATAATCGCGACGAGGGGCAAATCTGACCCTCTAGATACTCGGCCAGCGGCGAGTCTTGCACAACGAGTTCCATCAGCGCATGGCGGGAACCCCCACGGGTGGTTGGCGCTGCTGGAATGCCCGGTCGTCCCTTGTGCGTGCAATCGGCGCGTGAGCTAGTCTGCTGATTCGGGAAGGTTCGTGGAGAGGCGGAAGGTGCGAGGGCGACGCTGGACGGCAGGCAGGCAGGCAGGCAGGCAGGCAGGCGGACAGGCAGGCAGTACAAAGGTAATAGCTGGTATGGGAGTGTGAACTCTGAACACGGCAGTGGAAAGGGGAGATCGCGGGTACAACTGGGGCAGAGCAACGGTCGGGGTATCGATAGTGTGCAAGGACCCTGGCCCCTTTGACTGGTTCAATCTCCCCAGAGGTGCATCGTGGGAGGCGCCTCCGACGCCGATACCGACGCCACCGAGGTTTCGCGTCGCTTTCTTGCTCTATTACTGTGTAGACAACGAACATGCCTGTTCATCGAGCACGTCGAGCATGTCGGGCGTCCGCCAGCCATCGTCTGAATGCGCTTGGGATGCATGGATCCACAGCGTTCTGGACGTGGACCGGGCGGCGTCGCACCAGTCCTCTCCACAGGGCGGCTATGAGTGTTTTGTCAAGCTCCGTTGGAAGTGGTTTGAAAGGTGAAAGGAACTGCCGCTGCACCACTCATGGTGATTCCGCAATAACCATTTTGGGACCTTGAACTCGGACGCCTTGCGTGCTGACAGCGGCCTCGCGCAGCCGATCTGCATACATGGCGCGCAGCCCTGTCAAGCGCCACCTGACAGGGGAGGGTAGGCGATGAGTAATTCGCCGGTACAGAGCTGCATTCACCATCGCTAAGCGGTGAGGCAGTAACCCTGGTGTGCTTGACATCGCTGGAACCAGCCTCGGCGTTCGGATCCAGACTTGGATTTACTAGCTCGTGTTCGATCCTCTCCTACTCCTGCCTACGTTGACACTAACACCCATCACCATGTGGAATTTCATGATGCCCAGATCGTCCTAACGCACTTCAGGTGACTCCTGCGGATGCAACGGCGCTCTACTGTGAAGCGGTCCGATGCTTGCTCCGTGCATGGCGCGTCATGGCAGACGCAGTTCCTCCCAGGTAGTCGTGTACGTGACTGGACCATCTTCTGTATTTGCCACAAGCTACGCACGAACACCACGGTTCAATATCCACAGCCATGTGAGCTATCCTATGAGGCATCAAGTTCGACCCACTATCTTCATCTTCTACCCCCACTGTCCGCATGGACGGACAGGTACCCTTGTTCACAACTACACCTTGTAGGCAAGGCTGGAGATTCTCTCTTCAGCTGAAGGTTCTTTCGTCACTTCCAGCTGCCATGCACTCCTTCATATAACACGTCTTCGCTCTTCGCCGTTCCCGCTTGCTGGTTCACTGCTCTTCTTACGCTCCTTCAAGTCCAACATCCTTTCGTGGCTTACAGATTTGCGCTTCAATTTCCTGCGTGTCACTACCCATATCGGGCACTTCGTCATACTACAAGTCAATCTAGACCTCTCACTACACGTATCTCTGCGAGAATTTTGGTTCCAATGAATCAGATAACAATGGACGAGAACGCGGTGAGGACACTTGTGTCAACCGTCGAACTTATCGCGGCAACTCTCGACACGGCTCCCCATAGCTGGAGAGACCATCTGCAAAGCATTCGAAATATCACTGCAGTTCTGGAATTTAGCGATACTCATCCAGAGGAAAGCCGAAGGCAGTGGCAGTTGCCACTCGTGACCGTGTTCCAGCGCGTAGCCTACGCCGATGCAGACTCCGGTGGCGTCTATGACATTGCCAACTGGTGTTTGAAAGAAGCGGTTACGCTACTCCAGATCTACCCAGACGACATTGAACTTCTTACTCGTAAGAGCCCCCTCTCGTCCTACTCTATCATCCCTTAAAATGCACAGTCATCGGTCAGAACTGGTTGTTTCGAGCCCAGAAGTCGCTCGCAAAGATACATTTTTCTGAGCAAAGCCCGACTAGCAGCGGAGGGAGTCAGTGTGTGCCACTCTCTGCCAGCGAAGAAGACAGACAGATGAGAAGAAACAACGCAGAAGCCGAAAGCCGACTACACTTGTCGGACTACGTTGAAGCTCGAGGAATCCTGTTACCGGCTGTTGAATATCTGAAGCGTGCAGCAGACGCAGCTCGCACGCAAGACAAAACAACGGGCGAATTGTTGTCTACCGTGAGTCATGATGCATACCTGGTCTCGTCCATCATCACTGACGTACAGGAACAGGCTGCTGAGGCGTATATGAGCCTGGGCAACGTATCTTCGGCAAGGATGAACGGCCAATACTTCCGACAAGCGCTTGCGTACCTGCGTACCGCAAGTGAGCTGCCTGGCTACGCTCTGCCACTTCATTTACAAACGTGAGCATATGTGGGCAAATCGTCCCACAAGTGTGACTGACAGGCTCTAGTTACTTTGAAGATTACGAAAGCTTGATGGAATAACCCGACTGGCTGTATCGAAAATGCAACGAAGGTGGCATTTGGTCTGGAGCCTGTTTGCTTTGGGTAATATAGTTTTGAGAAAACATCCTCCACTCTTTAGATTCGTTAGCTTATGCAATAATGTGCAATGCAACGTAAGGTTGAATCTGCTTATCTCTTAGCGAACACTGTAGTGGTAGTCTGGACGCAACAAACATAGTCGATGTCTTGCGGCCGCTGTGCTAGCGAGCGTGGGCCATCACAAAACCTCCATTAATCAGCCTTGCGTGACTGTTCGCTTGCGAAATCAAGATGCACGCATTTGAAAATACATGGCGCAGATCTTCTGCACATGCGCGAATTACTGTGATTTGCAATTCTACCATGAATATGCTTGGGCTGAGGTTCTCAAAGAGAAAGTGACGTTGGACTGGCACTGGCGTGATCCGTGCACGAGCAGTCGGCCAATCTCACGGCCGTCGGTGCGCATCGGACGAGGACAACGTCCAACCGGTCACTCACACAGGCCATTAAGTGCGAGGACGTCACGCAACGCAACCCAGCGGCGAAAATCCCTTCCACGCGCATCCGGACGTATCGCGCTGCCCGGAGACCTGCACATCGACGACCCGTTGCGTCTGCCCTTCGCAGAGCCTCTTCGACTGCCCCTCGGCCGATCGCACATCGCACGCTTGGAGCGTAAGAGTCCTAGAAGCTGTCTACAGACCGAATCGGTAGAGTCACACTCATCATGTCCACGGTCGAGGAACGGGAGTTGGCCATCCACCCCATCGTTGTCACTAGCGTGCAACACAACACCCAGGTAGACCATCCACACATGCACTTGGCGCATGTCTGCCTTGACACACTCGTCCCCTTTCTGACCATCGCCACCAGGTCGTCTCGAACATTCGAAATCTGACCGCGTCTCTGTTCGGTGTCGCCGCGGGCACCCTGGGCTTGGAGTCCTATCCAGGCTTCATCTTCTATCTTGTTGGATCCTTCATCGTATCGGCCTTGATATTTGCACTGCGCACGGATGGCAAGCCCGGCGACTACTTCCACCGCCCACTGGGAGACATGTGGGGTGGCGACGTATTCAACGGGCTAAGCAGCTTTGTGTTGACGTGGACTTTGTTTTACGGGCTTCTACGGGCATGAAGGCACCAAGGGGCTGGAAGAATCCCGCGAAGGTTACAGAATAGAAGATGTGGCGATGTGCGGACCATGCACTGAGATCGGCCATAGGAGGCACAGGGCAAACCCAGCGTGGGGGACTCTGCTGGACCAGCGCCTCGCCCACTGCAACACCTCCATCCATGGAACGTTCAAGCATAAGTTGGGCGGAGACAGGCGAGGACCGAGTCAAGATACACGGCATTTTGTTGTTATGGGCAACTACTTGCCCAGCCCAATCAGCAGCCTTGGGGCTGTTGCGGTCGTTCTGAGGCACTGATATGTCACAGTAATGAAGACGATACCCCAATATCTATCGACTGATTTCACACCATATGTTTGAGACTGTTGGTTCTCCCGTAATCATGAATGGATCATTAAAAGGCGGAAGCCCTGTCGGAAGCGGGACATGTGCCAGCACGACGTTCGGGGTCCCCAAGAATGAAAAGGACGGATTTTGCAGCCTTCCCGCGTGTGGTCACTTCTAACCGTCCGATAATGTAAGGAATGAAGTCAACCTTTCTTGCTTTTCCAAGCACCGCACATGGTAGACGAAAGAGGCTAGCACATCACGTGGGTGGGGTCGTGAGGTGGTCCAAGCTTAATTGCATGTGGCCCTGACACGTACGAGCGCGCCTGCTGCGCGTTCAATGTCCGTGCGTTGCGCGTCGCTACACGAACTTTCCCAAGCCTTCTTGTTCACTTGCACACCTCCACACCACACTCCACCACATCCCGACTTCCTCTTTCTCCATTCTACACTTTACTCTCTTCTAAGACATCAGTAAGCGCTATCTCTGCCAGTAGCTATTGTCTGAATACCTCACTAATCATATTGCAGTGCTTGAGGCACGCTTAAGCCAAGCCAACCTCTTCAAGAAGGTCAGTACTGTACATCAACGAGCATTGCGGGCTCGTGTCTGACATCTGCAGGTGGTCGATGCTATCAAGGACCTCGTGCAAGACTGCAACTTCGACTGCAATGATTCTGGCATCAACCTCCAGGCCATGGACAACTCCCACGTAGCCCTCGTCTCGATGTCGCTCAAGACCGATGCCTTCACAAGCTTTCGCTGCGATCGCAATATTGCTCTCGGTATCAACCTCGGTTCCTTGACAAAGGTCCTCCGCGCAGCAGGAAACGACGATGTTCTCAGCCTAAAGGCGGAAGACGCCCCGGATGTCGTCAACATCGTGTTCGAGTCTAGTAGCCAGGACAGGATCAGCGAGTATGACATCAAGCTCATGGATATTGACCAGGAGCATCTGGGCATTCCCGAGACGGACTATGCGGCACAAGTCACGATGCCCGCTGCGGAATTCCAGCGCATCTGTCGCGATCTCAGCGCTCTATCCGAGTCAGGTAAGACGACGTCAGCCCCCGCAAGCTATACACATCTGATTTTCATATAGTTGCGATTGAGGTGTCTAAAGATGGTGTCAAGTTCACCTGCACAGGTGACATTGGTTCTGGATCCGTACAGCTTCGAAGCAACACAAATGTCGAAAACCCCAAGGAGAGCATCGAGATCGAAATGACCGAGCCCGTTGCCCTGACCTTCTCTCTAAAGTACCTTGTAAACTTCTGCAAGGCGAGCGGACTCAGCGACAAGGTCAAGCTGAAGCTCTCCGCCGAGGTACCGCTGCTTGTCGAGTACCCGCTGTCGGAGGGCACCAACAGCTTCTTGCAATTCTACCTTGCCCCAAAGGTCAGTGATACCCCCTTATGCGCGTCCCGGAACCACACTAATGTACATAGATTGGCGACGAAGAGTGAGCGAAGCATGAAACTCGGCGATTTGGACATGAGATACACGACTACGATGTTGGGTACGATAGGGCAGCGTAATATTTTGGTATGCATGTGAAGCGCGCATCGATTTTGCGGGAATGTTGGGTTTGGGATACCGCGGCCCAGCCATCTGTGGGGTGTCGGTGCGAGATCCCATTACCCCGCCGACGCCATCGCGTGTCTGGCGACCTGATAACGAAAAAAATCAATAATACACGCTATATCTCCCATACACTTCCGCTGATAGTTTGCTCGATTTCCTTGGTACCCCATTGTATTTCCTTTCGACGTGCGCCATGGGCCCCGACGCGTTGATACCGGAGACCCGCGTGCTCGCGATTGCCAGTCATGTAAGACTCACACGCGCATGTATCGCGAAGCTGCTCGACTAACCATGATAGGTGGTTCATGGGTGAGTGACTTGCGCAAGATGAGCACACCCGTAGCTGATAGTCTTCAAGCTATGTGGGCAACAAAATGGTCACGTCTGTCATGCAGTCGCTGGGCTGTGACGTCTCTGCCATCAACACGGTACATTACAGTATGTACCCGCAGCCGCTCCTCGATACTTCACAGGCAGGCCACTAACATATTCGCAGGCAATCACACCGCATACAAGCAGGTGAAAGGCACCAAAACCTCTCCCGACCAGATCCTCGATCTCTACGAAGGACTCCGACAATCGAACCTGAACAGCTTCGATGTGTTGTTGACCGGATACATGCCCAGCGCGCATTGCGTGCAGGCGATAGGCAAAATTGGGCGGGATATCAAGTTCAATGCTGGGACAAAGCCGGGGAGCTTTTTTTGGGGTGAGTCAGCCCTGCTACACGGCATGCGCACATTGTGCGATGCAGGAGTAGAACATCAATTGCTGGTTCTATCCTACGTGTGCCTAGTGGAGTCACGCTGCCTCATGAGCGCGACCGTCTTAGACGTGGCCTTGCTAACCTCCAACAGTGCTCGATCCGGTGATGGGCGACAATGGAAAGCTTTACATCCCCGAAGACGAGGTACCAGAGTACAAGACATTGCTTAGGGAAGCGGACCTTATCCTGCCCAACCAGTTTGAAGCAGAGTATGTATAGCATCGTTCAAAATCATATGCTGGGCGAAGGACTGATCATCGTTCAGGCTACTCTCTGAAACGACCATTACCGATCTCGACTCTCTTGCAGCTGCAATCCAGGTACTACACAAGAAGTACCAAGTACCACATGTGATAATAACGTCTCTCCGATTAACACGCGATAACCGAACTGTATCATCTCGTGCTCCTTCACGGACAACATCAAAGCCCACGTCTGCAAATGCTTCTGGTCAACAAACCCCAGTCGAATCACCTCATATCGATCCTGCACGGACGCACCCAGCTTCGCATTCTACGCAAGACGGTGAGTCCGAACGATCAAATCCGGCAACCTCAGAAACTCCAGACGCCGAGAACTCTACTGCGACAAAGCCTCCGGTAGAGATAGAAGAGCAAGACGAAGAAATCAAAAATATAACCATCATCGGCTCCACCGCAACATCCGACTTCAAGCCCCGCCTCTTCCGCATCGACACCCCCGAGCTGCCCCTCTTCTTCTCCGGCACAGGCGACATGTTCGCCGCGCTCACCATCCCGCGCCTCATCGAAGCCGTCCATGCAGCCTCCACCCCAGACGCAGACCTGACGTCGAAGCCTAGCTGGCGCTCACCGGACGACGTACCCGCCGACGAATTGCCGCTCGCAAAAGCATGTCAAAAAGTCCTCGCGAGCATGCAGAGCATACTGAATAAGACTGCTGCGACATGTCGGGAGAAGATGGCGGCCTATGACACGCGGGCTGAGAAGGAGGGCTGCGGGCAGGGTAAGGAGGCTGACGAAGAGAAGGCGAAGAGGAGGCATCTCGCGCTCATGGAAGCGAGCGAAGTCACAGTGCCGAGGTTTATCAGAGAGTTAGTGCATCCGCCTGAGGTGGAGAAATTTAAACCGACGGCGGTGAAAGAGGGGGAAAAAGTACCGGAGAGTGGGGGATAAGGAGCCAGATGAGTTGAATGTGCTACATTTGGGCGTGGGAAAGAATGGAGAGGGCGGGACGCAGGTTGTCAAGGGTGAGAGGTAAGATGCGAGGGCGACAGAGATGCTCAATCATTCGAGGCCTATAGCTTGACAATACAAAGACTTACAAAGTCGAGTGCACTCAGGTCTGGGTTCTTCTTGCTAGTGGTCTTGTTGTTGTTTGAACGGCACCTTTTCTGGGCCTAGTGCAGGTAACTGCACTTTGAAATCAGAGCAGTTGCCAACTGGCGCGCGTGAACAGTGCGTGCACCTGCTAACACTCTTCATTACTCATACATGAATTATCAACGTTGTCCTCACCTACCTGGGCAACAATCCAAGGGCTACCTGGGTATCATAAATTTGGGTTACGGGCTACATTGATATTCACACGTAGGGTGATTGAACCTTTCAACTTCGGACCTCATGAGAGAACAGACATGCTGGCTACCATTGAGTCGCAATCTGGACGCGTCCTTCCGGTTAGAGGCGGATTCTACCCGCTAACATCGCTTATACGATTTGCAACAATCCTTCCTGGCTCGGAAGCCTAGCTTGTGGGGGACTGCAGGAACCTGGAAGACGCGGCGGGCCAATCCTATTTAATCTCTCACATCCTAACCCGATTGACGACCACTTCACCGCAATTTGCCCATCTTCCTCTTCTCCGGCGTTTCCACTCTGCATCCAAGAAATAACATCATGGCAGATCTCAACGAACCGCAGACCTTTTTTGTGAAGTACAACCTGTACAAAAAGGCCACAGAACGCATTGGAGGATGGATTGCTGAAACCGCCGCATCGATTGGCTTCGATGTGCAAGAAAAAAACCAAAAGCAGTCTCAGCCCAAACCCAGGAAGAGAGGAGGCAAAAAGAATAAGAAGACCAGCTCTGCCGGCAATGCAACAACCATATACAAATTGCGAGTCTCTGACTTCGTGCCAATGGCGACGGCGATAGCAGAAGCGGGTTCCGAAGCTGGATCGGAGATCATGGTGCCCATTGGTCTATGCAAGCATTTCAATCGCGCCATTCAAACGCGTCGGCGTGTATCGAAGTGGTTCCAGAAAGCAGACGGGGACAGAAAGAGCGATTTGCGCCATGAATACTTCATCAAGATCCTCGAGGATACTTTCGCAAAACTAAGGCCATTCCTGAGCATTGGTGTACCACAGGCTGCCCACAACGGTGCTCAGGATACCCCGGCCTCCGGATTGGCATCCCAGAACCGATTTGCTAGCTTGACTGTTGAAGAGGCTGCAGCGCTGATTGATGAGGAAGCATTGCCAGAAGAAGACTTGGCTGGAGCCCCAACTGCCGAACTGCAGCAAGACCAGGAGGATAACGAAGAGGACTTCTGGCTTGCACTCTCGCTCCTGCTCCAAGAGCACGAAGACATGAGGAAGACAGTTCTCGAAACCTGGAACAAATATAAGGATGGCAAAGTCGATCTCATTGTGGCTGCCATGGCCACTGATACCGCTATCAAACTGGCGCAAAAGGCTGAAGCGCAATTCGAGCTGCTCGTTACAAGACCGACGTCATATCCAGCCAACGAGTATCCTGTGTGGTCTCTTCCAGCCGTGTTGGTCTACAAAAACCACGATACCATGCATCAATGGCCCATTTTGGAGATTGCAAAGCCATCCAATATCATCGGCGCTACCGCTATCACACAGGTAGAAGCACATTTCGACGTCTGGCCGATATACGCTGGTCTGAAGTTCTACCTGCATAAGCACATGACAAAGAAAACAGTCCCACAGGTTGTCGCGAAAGATCTTCGTGATCCAAACGTCCATGAGCGTACGCTCAGAGCCATCGAGCTCGCCCAGATGATGCGGCTAATTACAGAACTTCCCGAGCGGCCCAAGCTTTGGGACATGGTCTCGCAAGGTCTCCTGGACATGTTCAAAACACACCAAATTCCCATGTGGCTTACCTTCGGTGTACAACTGCACTTTGACTCGCAAGATGTTCTCGGTGATGACACGAAACGCGCGCACTTTGAGTCGGAGGTTTATCTTAATGGCATGCTGGGATCGTCTCAAGAAGTTACGGACAACTCGGAGGACCCATTCCTCCCTGAAAACATCCAAGACGAGTGTTATGTACAGATGCGAATGGCGTACAACGACATGAGTCCTTGGGTCAACTATGATGGACTAAAAGAGCAATGGGTAGCGCTCGCGAAGAGTCCGAAGATCGGCGGGCATCCAATACTCAAGCTCTTAAGGAATGGGGACTTCTACTTCTACAGGCAGCATCCGTTGCTCTGTGGCATGATGAAGTACCACTGGTTCCTCCACTGGCACGCCGCCGGGATCTCGCACGAAGCTACTTCAGTGTCGCTGTTCATGATGGCGCACATCTACGTAGGCACGCGGCTACTACATCCTAGCGATCCGGTATGGCCAGACATGGAGTTCGTTCTCTTCAACCAGGATCCCAGATATGTGTTGTTCAAGATGCCGGACACACCACAAGAGGCCCGCGATGTCTTCGACCTGGCTACCGCACAGCGAACCGTTAAGATGATCGGAACGTATAGTCTTGATCGTCTGAACCTTGACCGCGACGATCTCGGCCTCCCTCGCTACGATCCTAGTATGAAATCGCGCCTTTTCAGAGATGCGAGTGTGTTTGGCGATACTGTGTACTTGCCTAGGGGCGCCAGTGGATGCTGGGTGACTAAGATTCCGGGGGGCGCTTTCAACGGCAAAATTGACACCATCGTCCGAGTACTTCTTCAAGCACAGGACCCTGGAGCAACCCGTGGACGTTTGGCCCGTGCAATGCAAGCCTCGGACACAAATAGCCCGCGGGAACCTTTGTCCAGCAGAGATGGCCTCACCTCCGTCGCCATCCTGCAACACTTCGCCTTCTGGCTGCAGGCCGATATGGCAGATCTCTGTTTCGACTGGACCCAGATGCAGCGTCAATGCTCCAGAGCGTGGCAGGTCATTTACAAAGCGCTCGAGCTCGACCCCCTCTGGGACAAACGTCTCTCTGCACTCGGACAGACGCCGCAACGAGCTGCTGAAGCCATCATATCCACGGCAGGCCACTATCCACGATTCATGGAAAGAGCGCGCCAGGCGCTGCGGTCCTACCTCGAACACGAAAAGCATCACGAGATGCCGTGCAGCGAGGCCTGGGTCATGAGCATGGTCAAGTACCATGCCAAGACGGCGCGGCTGTTCAGGGACGATGGACCGCTCAGTGTAGACACGCTGTACAAGGGGTGGCCGGCGGCGGAGATACAGAAGAGGAAGGAAGTGCTTGCAGAAGCGGTGGTGCAGGCTGATTCGGGCAACGGGAATGACGTGAAGGAAATGTTTACGGCGCAGGCCAGAAGGTCTGGAATGGCGTCGTTGGCGGGTGCTGCGAGGGATGGTGGAGGGTGCGCGCCGCAGTAGATAACCCGACATGTTGAGTGGTAAACTGCTATCCGCGCTCTGTGGTAGGCATGATTGCGTGTGTGTACCTCGGACGTCCGTCTCCCCCCAACTTCCCGAACTCCAGCTACGTATGACGGTAGTCGGGCTTCGGTCCACCCGTGTGGAGTCCTGAATGTATCACGTGAAAGTGAAAGTCTCACACTACCTACAAGATACCTCTTCTCTCGCATCATCGAACCAGCCACTGCATCAATCCGCTCTGGTCCCCTTTCTCCCCTCCCAATCGAATCCGCCACCTCGCTCGCGTCTTCCTCCGCGGCCAAAGTATAGCCAGCCTATGACGTGAGTGGCACATCCTGCATCCCCGGCACCCATGCCAACGGCAAAAGCGACGCATCTACTCGTTATAAGCGTGTCGATCGATGCGGGGAAGATATCGCGCTGCGTCGCGCCAGTGGGGGCGTGGCGTTGTTCCGAGACAGCCACGCGTGCGCGGGTCGGGTGGTGTGCCTACCCTGTTGTGGGAGGTTAAGGAGGGGGGGTTTTGAAAAGGATGGTATCTATGGTGTGTGGATAGGCGGTTGGGCAGAGAGAATGAATGGCAGGTTTGAGGAGGGTTTCTACGACCGATATTGTGAGAGAGGTAAAATAGTGGTTGAAAAAAGGAAGATGATGTTTTGTTTGGAAAATGTAGTGATTGGTATTCGTTCTTCGTTCATATACTCGTCATATGGATATCGGGTCGTAACACAGCAACCAAGCAGCACCATTAACATGCACATGCCACAACCCCTCCGCCCCCGAAAGCCCGCGTGCCCTACGCGCCATCCCAAATATGCACACTTAGAATCGAAAAGTTCGTACCCTGCGCCCCCCACAGCGAGATGCTCGTTTGCTGGATGACTAGCCCAGGCTCTTCTCGCTCAGCCGGCCGTCGCCCTCGTTGTACTGCACGCTCTTCTTGCGGCCGACCTCCTGCTCGACCTCGGCGAGCGAGAAGTTGCGGTTGTCGGCTTGCGCCTGCTGGACGTCCTGGAAGGACACGGACGGCACGAAGCCTTGCGACTGCCACGCGTGCGGGACCTTTGCGTAGAGCTCGTCGACCTGCTCGAGGGCGAGGCCCTTTGTCTCGAAGATCATGCCCCATACGAAGAAGATGCAGACGAAGCAGAAGCCGCCCCAGATGAAGAAGACCTTTGCGCCGAGGTTGGCGTTGCCTGCGCCGGGATCGACCATGTAGGGAGTGGCACTGGGAAGGCTGTTAGTTTGGTTCTGTGAAGGGGTGAATGCGAGTGCAACTTACTATCCGATTGCCCAGTTGAGAAGCCAGTTGGATGCGGTGGTCATGGAGAGCGACTTGGCGCGCACCTTGAGCGGGAAGATCTCGCCGGTGACGACCCAGGCGACGGGTCCCCAGGAGCACGCGAAGAAGAAGATGTAGATGCAGACAAAGGCGACTATGGCGTTCTGAGCGGCCGGGTTTCCGGTGCCGACGACAGTGCCCGTAATGGCAACGATGAACTGGCAGACGGCCATGCCCATGGCGCCAAAGAGGAGGAGGTTACGGCGACCCATCTTCTCGACCATGTAAAGTCCGGGGAAGGTGGAACCGACGTTGACTGCGGAAGTGATCATGGAAATGACGAAGGAGTTGCTGAAGCCCGCATTCTGGAAGAACTTTGTGCCGTAGTAGAAGATGAAGTTGACACCAGTAAGCTGTTGAAGGGACTGAAGCAGGCATCCAGTGAGCAGTCGGAATCCGAGAATGCCCTTGAAGCAGTCCAAGTACGTCGCCTTTCCTAGTGTCAATTCGTACTCGTGGTTTGCAGTGATTTCGGCCAGTTCCTCCAACAGGGCTGGGTGTTCAATATCGAGTCTCCTCAACTTGGAGAGGGATCGCGCAGCCTTCTCCGGCTGTCCCTTCTTGATGTACCAACGAGGAGTCTCGGGCAAAAAGATGCAGCCCACGAAGATGATGATAGCCCATGCAAACTGCACAGCGATGGGAATACGGTAAGACCCGCTGTCATTGCGGTTCTTGGTCGCGTTGTCAACGATAGCGGCAAGAAGAATACCAATGGTAATCGCGAGCTGGTAGCAACCAACGACGGCGCCGCGGATCCACTTGGGGCTGGTTTCTGACTGGTAAAGCGGGATGGTGGCGGAAATCATACCCACACCGTAACCTGCGAAGAAACGTCCGGCAACGAATATGGGAATGTCGGTGGCGGCGGTTTGCAATATGACACCGACACAGAAGATAATGCAGCAGACGACGAGGCCAAGTCGACGGCCGACGGCATCAGCCACAGGGGCAGCAGTCAAAGCGCCGAAGAAGGTGCCAGCGGACAAGATGGAAACGATCTCAGATGTCTGAGCCGATGTCACGTCGAGTTCACCGTCGGTCTTGTTGATATAGCCCGTCGAGAATTGGTTGCGCCAGTACTTCATGTTCAGGATACCGCCAATGGTTCCGGTATCATAACTAGAGACAGATCAGTAAGCAATGCGCAGACAGAATACAAGGTCAACGTACCCAAATAGTACACCACCGAAAGCAACAAATAGTCCGACCATGATAGCAGGCCATGCTGAACCAGCAGCGCCCTCGGGCTTCTGGATCATGAGACCCATGAGCGATCAGTCTCAGGGGGGAGTTTGAGGAGAGTGTTGAGCCAAATAGTAGAGTGTTGCACAATGTGTGAAGTGATGATGGGCATTACATGGGGAGGGCTTCAAGGGCCTTTAAGTAGACCTTCCCCTCGGGCCCAGCAGAACCTGGAGATGCACGAGCGGCGAGGACCTCGCAGGCTGGAATGATGGAGCAAAGGGGCTAGAGCGGCCATTGGATGATTTCAAACAGTGGCTAGATGAACGGACGGGGAGGCGTACGCTTAGTGCATTGCTAGCGTGGGGACCTGGGCCACTGGAGGGAGCCCTAGATCGATGCGTCTCACCGTACCATGGGTCGATGGCCTCGGGGTTTTCGTGTGGGGTAACCTCACGGAGTTCAACTGCTTTGTCGGAGGCAACGCATTGCTCGGTTCACAGTGTTTGCTCTCGACGACAAGCAAAGGAGATGGCGAAAGCATAGCATGGCAACTGGAAGCAGGTACCGTGTGCCGGCGTGATGATGGGTCATGACGCAGAATCTGGCGGCCATGTGCCGCGGTAACGTAACGGAGTAGCGAGACGTGTGGCGCGGTCAAGCTCCAGGTCGACCTCTTGTCAGTGCTTAGCGTCCAGGAGGGGCCAGTTGCGGGGATGTAGGTGATGTCGCTGACCCAATGCGTCTAGTCCATGACTTCTATTGGCGCTTCCGGCTGCGATGCTCTCTTTTACTGGAGGATGTACCTTGTGATGTCCTCTCCCAGCAATTGCATCTATCAGCAGCTCGATTGACCCGTGCCCCAAAATCACATGTCGGGCTGTCTCGTTACCATGGCAAGCGGAACTTGGTGTCTGGCCGTCTTGGCTGGCACGGAGTTTGTCTCTGCAGTGGTGTGGTTGATGCTTCTCAACACTGACCTCAGCCAGGACAGACGTGCTAGCGACGCGCGCGTGGAGGCTCGCTTTCGTGGCTGCCCAATATCCGACATGGAGCACGGCGTCTCGACCGGCATAGCGCTCAAAGCTGGAGAGACGGCGGGGTGTGCTCCGCGCTCCGGGGCCTCCACTGGGGGGTGCCCATGGGCAGCGTCGAGTGCGTGCATGGCAGAGTCTTTCCGCACTAGGCCATTCTCGGGGCGCGCCGTGATGAGCCATCGAAGCATCGGCCAAGGAGCTGGAGAGTCTGTCGGGTGGATTCGTGTAGTCTGCAAGCGGCGCGAGCAGAGCTGCGGCCAAGATTGGTCCAATGCTGCAATGCTGGTCGGGGAGCGGGTGGCGGGGGGGTGGTCTCGGCAGCACGTCGGCGGGCTTGCGTTAGCGACGCTGAGGCTCTGCTCCAGGTGGGGAGCTGCAGAGCACGACGCAGAGCCGCAAAGTCCAGTCCCGTCTGGTCACGCGTTCGAGAAGCCGGTGGGCCTTGGTACTGACGACGTCTGGCGTTTCGAATGGCGTGCTAACAACAGCAACCGTCTGGAGCTAGCACAGGGTATGGCCTGACGTGAAAATCAGCTTTGTGGGGACTGTTTTCACTGCCAGCGAAGACTCGGCAACATCTGGGGTTGGCTGGAGCACGTCTGGATCAACCCACGGGGGCGTGAAAATGTGGAAACGTGGAGATGGTGGCATCATGGGTCGGACTGATGCCACGCGACCGGGGCTTTGAGATGGGCGAGACCAAGCACGGCCGTGCTTTTCATGACGGCGGCAATGCACAGAGCGTCTCGTCAATTGTGCGAGGTTTTGCCGGCATTGCCATCTGGGAAAGCAGCGTCTTTAGCGGCCTCTCTCCAATTGAACTGCATGAAGAATCAGTACATGGAACGGGACTCCTCCATTGACCCAGCCGCTTACCTCTCTGTGAAGCGACATGTTGCTAAGGATCGTGGACGCTGTGCAGATCAAGCTCGGACGCTGTCAGGAAGGTCTCGTGACTCTGGGGAGACGGCATAGACGAGGCTGTACAAACAACAAACAATACAAACAGCGGTGCTTCTGCCACAGTGTACCCAGGTAGACCTTAGTACGTTCAAACTACATGTATTCTCGACGTGCTCACCCTCATCGCTGGGTCAGGGAGCAAACTCGACTCCAGCACCTTGGGTTTCTTGGCAAGAGCAAGCCTGTCTAGCTGTCTACCACAGGGGTGGCTGGCAGTGTGAGATGCGCTTTGCTAACCGCCTCGACAAACACAACCGTGGCTGCACTCGATTGACCTCTTGAAGCCCTTCGGACGCTTCCCCAGAGTTCCTCGTCCCCTTCCCGCATACAGCCAATCACCCCACCCCGTCGCGCGACGCGTCCCTCTGCCCTGACCCACCACACGCGTCTTCACTCGCACTCACCGCCCTCCAACCCTTCCCCTCGCGCAACAACAATGTCCGCCCAGACCCCCGCACCCACCCACGAGCCCCCTTCTCTCCCGTCGTCGCCCCTCCCCAAACGCACAAAAGTAATCGAGCCCTCGTCCCTCAACCAGCCATCCACACTGCCCCGCGCCTCCGACTCGGCCGGCACCTCGACCCCCACACCCCTCGCCATGGCCCTCCAACCCCCCGCCCCAATCGCACCCAGCATCGCCGCCGCCGCTGCCGCCGAACAAGCCCTCCAGGTCCAGCTGCTCAGCGACAAGGCTCGCGCACCGACCAAGGGCAGCGCCTTTGCCGCGGGCCACGACCTGTACAGCGCGCGGGACGTCGTCATTCCCGCGCGGGGACGGGCGCGCGTCGACACCGACATCTCGATTGCGGTGCCGGCTGGAACCTGTGAGTGAGCTTTCCGGGCGCCAAAGGGAGGAGCCTGCTAATCGTGGGGCAGACGGGCGTGTGGCTCCGCGCTCAGGACTCGCCGCTAAGCACGGCATTGATACCATGGCGGGTGTCATCGATGCGGACTACCGTGGCCAGGTCGGCGTTATCTTGGCCAACCTGAGCGAGACGGACTTTGAGATCAAGGTTGGGGACCGCATCGCGCAGTTGATCGTTGAGAAGGTGGGTCATCCGGTGGCTGGTGGGCGGAATGGTGTATGCTAACCCATGGATAGGTCGTCATGCCCGAGGTGGTCGTCGTGGAGAAGCTCGAGGAGAGCGTCCGAGGCGCAGGAGGCTTCGGCAGCACAGGCGGGTTCGGAAGCGCGGCTCCCACCACTTCGAGCGCTTGAATTCGTCGATGAGTCCACGAGACACGATTGCAGCGGCATTTCGGGCACATGGAAAAGATACAGCATCTAGAGCGCCTGCCACGAGTATAGCATCGTCGCGGATGGCGCCAGAGCGTTAGTCGACATCTCGACAGAGCCGAACCGCATGTTGGTTTCAGGGTAGTGTACAGCCACATGTAGCGAAAGTTACGCTCTCCCAAATATAACCATATGAATATCTGCGCAATTTATCTAATGCATTGGGGGAGGTTGCAGCAGCAGTCTTTGATGCGAACAATACTCTCTTGCCTCCCAATTGGTGCCGCTACTATCACAATCGCATCAATAGTCCATCATGCTCCCCACCAACCTCCGCTGATACTTCTCGACCACCTCCTGACACCTCACAACCACCCCGGCAGCCAGCACCCTAACCCTCTCATCCTCCTCGCCCTCCTTCCCGCCCGGCAGCCCATCGAACACACCCCGTACCCACTCCTGCGTCTCCATCAGCTCCTTGCCCTGCTCCGTCGCCAGCCGCTCCTTGTCCGCATTCGTCTCAAGCAGCATCAGCAGCGCGAACAGCACCGCCGACAACACCCTCTTATCACCCACCGCATGCCCCCGGCACGCCAGCAACAGCTCCCACATCTCGCGCGTCATCTGCGGCAACGCAAGCGTGTTCGGGCCCGACGCATTCATCAGCAGCGCCAGCGTGTGCAGATACGCAGGCAGCAGGTGGACGGACGTGTATATCGACGACGCCGACGCGCGTGCGGCCAGCCACCAGCGGCCCGTCAGCGGGAAGAAGAAGTGGTCCGCCACGAGCTGCGAGAGCGCGTTGGGCATGGGCTTGGAGCGGCGCGCCGCCACGTCCATGCGCGAGCTGAAGGTGCGGGATTGGCCGACTTTGAGGATCGAGGGCCCGGTGAGGGCGTCGGCGGCTTGGGCGGCGAGTGGGGAGAGGAGGTCCTTGGTCATGGTCGATGTGAGGCGTGCTAGGGGTGTCGAGGAGGCTGGGGTGGAGGCGTAGAGGGCGTGCAGCTGCGGTGGGAGCTGTTTGCTTGGGAAGCTCGACGCGGGCGGTGTGAGGGCGTCAGTGGCGTCGTCTTTTAGACCGGCGAGTTCGCGCGCGCCGAGACCGAGGGTGGTGAGGATGGCGGTGCGCTGCGTGAGGGAGTAGTCGCCGGAGAAGAAGCTGCGGGCGAACCATTGCGCCATTGCTGCTGGTTTGGCTAATAACACCGCTATCAGTGCTTGCTGTTTCTGCTCGGCGAACTTTTCCAGTTCGAAGCTATCGTTCAGCCCAACGAGGATGGTGGCAAGCTCCTCGATGTGGTCGAGCACCTCGGAGCCGAAATTCGCTTTGCGGCGGATGAGCGATGCGGCCGTGGATAGTGCTAGAGCATGCCTATCGTAGTTCTCTGTGTCGCGCAGGCCGGATATTAGGTCTCGAATGTAGACGGGAGCCGTAGGTTTGTTTCGATTGATCTCGGTAGGGTCGTCGGTTTCGTCCTCGGGGTCAGAGTCGGGCTTCGAATAAGGGACGAGGTCATCATCTTCGTCTTCGTCTTCGTCTTCGTCTTCGTCTTCGTCTTCGTCTTCGTCTTCGTCTTCGTCTTCGTCTTCGTCTTCGTCTGATAGTATTTCGACGATACGAGGACCTTGAATCTCGGTGATGGCAGCTTTTGTGGTGTCTTTGGCGACAACCTTGGGAGCACTCTTCCGGACGGGTCGCTTGCTTAGTGTCCTCTCCTGGACTTTTAGATCGCTAATCTTCCCAAGCTTATCATCGATTTGAGTGAGACGCTGATACCGTTGCGCTTCCGCAGCTTCTTCACCTTCGAGGTCGAACTTGAGTTGTGTTTCTGGTTTGTCGACCATCTTTGAGATCGCCATGCCCACTGCTATACCTAGAAACCGGGCTCGCGGTGAAGAGGACCCGATCCTGTTTGACATGCCAGAGGTATGGTAGCTCGATTTGGCCATCATTGTGAGGAACATCGGCTGCGAGCGCTGGACATAGCCGCAGGTTATCGCGAGAGTTTGGGAAAGAGCTGCACTGTTAGCAGCTGACAAGAAACTCCGGTTCTAGAAAGCACGCACCCTCTTGCTGTATGATAGGTGTATGTTTTATGTAGTAGGAGTCGCCAAAGGTTTTGAGACTGTTTTCAAGCAGCGTATGTAGCTGATCTAGAGAATTTCAATGAGTGCCATTCGTGCGGTCACGGGTGCAGTCCTACCTTCGTCTTTCGCGATGACAGCAATGACACCTCTCCGAGTAGCAAGTGAATCGTCTAGCGTGGGTATTCCAGACTTTGTTAGCATTGCGACCAGGTGCTCCTTCAAGGTGTCACTGTCTACGACCAACTTGCTAATCAGGGCAGTGACACCGGCAAGCAGCGGCGAGCTTTCAGACAAGGAGGCTTCAGGATTTTCGCCCATCGTATTGAGATAGTGCTTGGCCAGGACACTTATAACCGCGTTGAGGTATTTGCGTTGTTCAAAGACTTTCATCTTCTGAAGCAATGACGCAAAGGCGGTGATAGAGTTGCTTTCAATCATGACCAGCAGCATCGAGTGAACGATTTGATCTTTGGGATGTTAGCTTTGTGAGCCAGTATCGCTAGAATAATTACCCACCTGTGTAGCCCAGCGTTAAAGCCTTGCTGTAAACCTCTATGAGTATGGGAGTAGACTCCTCATCAAGCTCGATTGCGCTGAAGTTGGCAATGTTGCGTCCGAGCCATGTTGAGTAGCCGCTACCGTCTGCCAGCCAGCTCGATGTTCGAGCCATTTTCTTATCTTTGAGTACATCTTCGGCTTCCGCTACAAGTGAAACTATCCGTCCGGATGCAACCTGTGCGACGAATTCTTTCCACATCATTTTCTTTTGCGCTGCGTTCTTCCCATTCGTTTTGACATCAGTCCATACCTGGGTCAAGCAATTTTCACCGTGTAACAACCTCGCTAGAATGTCGAGGAGATCTACAATATGAGATGCCGAATCTCGGGTCTCGCCAACGGCCTTCTTTTGTCGACAATCTGCAATCAGTGGTCGCAGCCGTGTGATGACGTTTCCAATACCGCATGGGTTACGAAGACATCTGACCAAATGCTGTGACAGTGTTTTCCTTTCTTTCAGCATATGCCAGTAGTCCGGTAGTGTCGTGGTGACGAATTGAAATACGATGTTTGCTGCAACTGGATCCGGAAGCATGAGGTGAAAACCATCCTGGCGTTCGGTCTCGGCTACCAGGTAACTGAGTACACTTTCGACCGATTCAAAGTCCGGCTGGTCCTTGAGAACTTCCAACGCCTTTCCCGGGGATTCGATTATTACGCTGCTTTTGCGTTCCTCGCTGCTCCCAATCTCTTGCAGAAGAGGTTTTGCATTTTGGGAGCGCTTCACCTTCGTGGTGGAGACCGGTGTGAGGAAGTCGTCCATATTCCCGTGATCATGATTGATATTGGATCTGTGTGAAGTTGCGTCCTGACACGCTCAAAAGTAGTGACCGGCGTCTGCGTTACGTGAAAGTAGCCGCTCGCTCGGTAGATCTTGCCACTTTTGGCGGTGGGCTTGGCGGGCCCCCTGGTGGGGCTAAACCCCACTGGACCGTGCTGGAGCAGTGCAGCTGCCTACTATCGCCGCCTGGTACCTGTCAATACTCCATATACCCGCGCACTCGCTCGCCTCTCCCAACCCAACGGACGCACACAAAATGGCTGCAGCGGATGTTGCGACTCTGCACAACGGCTCGGAAGGCCCCCGGACGCGATGGTACAATATGTTCCCCCGGGAGCTATGCATTAGCTAACGCTGGCTTAGGAAGTACTTGGATAGGATCCTAGATAGGCCAGGGCCTTTCACGGACCCAGAAAGCTTCGTGCCAGGAAACCACGAGACCCTGGAGATCGCAAAAGTCCTGTAAGAATTATCCACGGACATTTGAGTTCAAGTACTAATCGTCACAGGGTCATGTGAGTTTCATATCAAGGTACCACCGTTCCTCGACTAACCGATACATAGCGGAGCTGGTGGCTTAGGCTGTGAGGTCCTCAAGAACCTGGCCCTCTCTGGTTTCAAGGATATCCATGTCATCGATATGGACACCATTGATGTGTCGAATCTCAACCGCCAGTTCCTCTTTCGTGCTGCCGATGTAGGTAAATACAAAGCCGAAGTCGCCGCGGCTTTCGTGGAGAAGCGCGTCAAAGGCGTGAAGATTACACCCTACTGCGGCAAGATTCAGGATAAGGATGAAGCATATTACAAACAGTTCGCCCTCATCGTCTGTGGCTTGGACAGTATCGAGGCACGGCGGTGGATCAACTCGATGCTTGTTGGCATGGTGGACGGGAACGACCCAGACAGCATGAAGCCGCTGATTGACGGCGGGACTGAGGGCTTCAAGGGCCAGGCGAAGGTGATCTTTCCTACGATGACAAGCTGCATCGAGTGCCAGCTGGATATGCATGCCCCACGTGCTGCCGTCCCGCTTTGCACACTTGCCACCATCCCGCGTCAACCACAACACTGCATCGAGTGGGCGCACATTATCGCTTGGGAAGAAGAGCGCAAGGAGATGACGCTCGACACCGACGATCCAGAGCACATTACCTGGCTGTTCCAAAAGGCATTGAAGCGCGCAAAGGAGTTCAACATTCCTGGAGTCACATACAGCATGACCCAAGGCGTAGTGAAGAACATTATCCCGGCCATTGCATCCACGAACGCCATTGTAGCAGCCAGCTGCTGTAATGAAGCTTTCAAGATCCTCACCAATGCGAACCCCTTCCTCGGTTTCCCTGAGACCGACGGCTACATGATGTACACAGGCGACGAGTCCGTGTACACCTACACCTTCGAGTACAAGAAGAAAGAGGATTGTCCTGTATGCGGTGAGGATGCTCTTGCGCGTCCGCTTCAGATCGATCCAGAGGCTACGCTGCAGGAGTTTGTGGACAGCTTAGCGGAGCGACCGGAGGCACAACTCAAGACGCCATCGATTAGGACCACGGAGAAGTCGCTGTATATCCAATCGGCGGCGGACTATGAGCGCATGACACGACCGAACCTGGAAAAGAAGATGAAGGACTTGACGGCTGAGGGGGAGGAGATGCTGATTTCGGACAAGGCGTTTCCGATGATGTTCAAGTTCGTCGTGGTGTGGAAGAAGTAGCATGATGCATCGGGCTAGGTGGATTTGAATGATCGGCGTGCAGAACGTTTTCACGAGCATACCCGGTAGCATGCACAGTCCACGTAGACGGGTTGAATCCCCGATAGATAAGCAAATGAACTTCGAGGTAACCCTGATTGCAGCTGATGTAACGTCTGTGCGAGAGATTGTGATTACCAAGTGCGGGGCCTTACATGGCTGAGTGTGGGCACCTAGTGCTCATTTGCAGGTCCCCAGGAGCCCGCCATAGCACCTGGACAGGCCCATGCGGAGACAGTGTCACGTGATTGAAGAGGCGAGGTCTGTGCTCACTAGCGCTGCAGCTCACATTTACATCAGTTTCCCCTCGACACGCCCACCGACAACGCCCACTCGGACGAATCGCCACAACCTGTAGCACAATGGCCGGCCCGCGCTCAGGAAACAAGGCTGACACCAACGGCTCTGGCGGTGGATCCAGCAAACAGTCACTCACTGAGGCCTTCGACAAGGACCTGTACGATGGCAGCAACGGCGTCGACAAGTATGCCGGCTACAACATGTCCATCGCCGCCAACGAGGACGAGGACATGGAGGATGCGGGCGAGATCAACGGACGGCGGTTGGTTGGACAGTACACGGCGAGCGCAGACATGCTGAACGAATACGCGCACGGAGAAGATGACATGCTCGAGTCCCGCGAGAAGCAGGCCCAGATCTCCTCGCGCGAGACCGACTACCAGCGCCGTCGGTTCGATCGCAAGCTATCGCCCGATGGCGCCGAGGGCGGCATGTCGTATAAGGAGAGGATGCAGGAGCGCGACCTGGAGCGAGAGGAGGCGCGTATCCAGCGAGTCATCGAGGATCGCGAGAAGAACGGCAACGAAGTCCTCGACCACAAACCCACACTTAAGGATGACGCTCCCGAAGTGGATGGCAACAAGACTCCGCCTATGGAGAAGAAGCGCAAGCGGCGCCGGTGGGACGATGGCGGTGGTGAGGAGCCCGCAAAGATCGAAGAGGCAGCGGTTGAGCCCACATTGAAGAAGCGGTCGCGATGGTCGCCAGACCCACAGGAAGCGAAGCCCGAGGAGCCTGCAGCCGCCGAGCCCGTACGTTCACGATGGGATACCACCGCTGCCATCGCCAACGCCAACGCCAACGCCACGCCTGCCCCCACCACCAATGGCACTAAAGTCGCAGCACCCACCAACTTCGCGTTCGGTACCGACATCTCTGCACGCAACGCTCCTCTTTCCGATGAGCAGCTTGACATGATGCTCCCATCCGAAGGCTATAAGATTCTCGACCCGCCACCAGGCTATGAGCCGGTCAGGAGACCGGTTGGTATGCCAGCACTTCCAACTGGATACTCCGGGTATCTGGTACCCGAAGCGGACAGCGGTATGTCGATGATGGGAAAGCAGTTGCCAACAGAAATTCCTGGCGTCGGTGACCTACAGTTCTTCAAGAACGAGGATATGAAGTACTTTGGAAAGCTGACGGACGGCGCGGATGAGAACGAGATGACTGTGGAGGAGCTCAAGGAGCGCAAGATTATGCGGCTGCTGCTGAAAGTCAAGAACGGAACGCCGCCTATGCGAAAGACCGCTTTGCGACAGCTTACCGACAATGCTCGACAATTTGGACCAGCAGCCCTGTTCAACCAGATCTTGCCATTGCTTATGGAGCGGACATTGGAGGATCAAGAGCGACATTTGCTTGTCAAGGTCATCGATCGCGTTCTGTACAAACTGGACGACTTGGTCAGGCCCTACGTCCACAAGATCTTGGTCGTTATCGAGCCCCTTTTGATCGATCAGGACTACTACGCCCGTGTAGAGGGCCGAGAGATTATTTCCAACCTCGCGAAAGCTGCTGGTCTGGCACACATGATCAGTACAATGCGCCCGGACTTGGACCACCAAGACGAATACGTGCGAAACACGACAGCCCGAGCTTTCGCTGTGGTTGCATCGGCGCTCGGTATACCAGCTCTTCTGCCTTTCCTACGGGCTGTGTGTAGGAGCAAGAAGTCGTGGCATGCACGTCACACTGGTGTTAAGATTGTGCAGCAAATCCCTATCTTGATGGGTTGCGCTATCCTGCCGCATCTGAAGGGGTTGGTGGAGTGCATTGGGGACAATCTGAACGACGAACAACCCAAGGTCCGTATGGTAACCGCACTTGCACTGGCTGCCCTTGCCGAAGCTGCCGCGCCTTACGGTATCGAATCTTTCGACGACATTCTGAATCCTCTCTGGACCGGAGCCCGAAGGCAGCGCGGTAAAGCTCTGGCGTCTTTCTTGAAGGCTGTTGGTTACGTTATCCCACTCATGGACGAAGAGTACTCCAACTACTACACCAGCCAGATCATGGAGATTGTTATTCGCGAATTCCAGTCACCCGACGAGGAAATGAAGAAGGTCGTTCTGAAAGTGGTATCTCAATGCGCCGGTACTGCTGGTGTAACCCCGGTCTACCTGAAAGACAATGTGCTCCCGGAGTTTTTCAAGCACTTCTGGGTGCGCAGGATGGCGCTCGACAAGCGCAACTACCGACAAGTGGTTGACACTACGGTTGACCTGGCCCAAAAGGCGGGCGTTTCCGAGATCGTGGGTCGCATTGTTAATAACATGAAGGACGAGAACGAAGCGTACCGCAAGATGACCGTCGAGACCATCGACAAGGTAATCTCGACACTCGGCGCACACGACGTGGACCAGCGTCTTGAAGAACAGCTCATCGACGGTATCCTCGTCGCCTTCCAGGACCAGACAGTCGAAGACCCCATTGTCATCGATGGTTTCGCCACGGTTGTCAACGCCCTTGGTGAGCGCACGAAGACATATCTGCCGCAGATTGTTGCCGTCGTTATCCACCGCCTGAACAACAAGGCCGCACCGGTTCGACAACAAGCTGCTGACCTGATCTCGCGCATCACGTTTGTCATGCAAAAGTGCGACGAAGACCCCCAATTGGTCAAACTTGCAAGTATCTTGTACGAGTATCTCGGAGAGGAATACCCAGAAGTTCTCGGATCGATTCTTGGAGCACTGCGAGCCATCGTCACTGTCGTTGGCCTAGCAGCGATGCAGCCTCCGATCAAGGACCTCTTGCCGCGACTCACACCCATCCTTCGCAATCGCCACGAGAAGGTGCAGGAGAACACGATTGATTTGGTTGG
Organism: Karstenula rhodostoma CBS 690.94; assembly: GCA_010093485.1. Taxonomy (NCBI): domain Eukaryota; kingdom Fungi; phylum Ascomycota; class Dothideomycetes; order Pleosporales; family Didymosphaeriaceae; genus Karstenula; species Karstenula rhodostoma. Next base: position 107,663 of record MU001516.1, read on the forward strand.
CAGAATTGCGGATCGTGGAGCCGACTACGTCAATCCGCGCGAATGGATGCGCATCTGCTTCGAACTATTGGACATGCTCAAAGCGCACAAGAAAGGCATTCGGCGAGCGGCGAACAACACGTTTGGTTACATTGCCAAGGCTATCGGACCGCAGGATGTGCTTGCCACACTTTTGGGCAATCTACGAGTAAGTTTTGGCATCATTTCCTCTACGTAGGACTCCAAGCTAACCATGCACAGGTGCAAGAACGTCAGTCGCGAGTGTGTACTGCCGTTGCGATAGGCATTGTCGCAGAGACGTGTGCGCCGTTCACGGTGCTTCCGGCTTTGATGAACGAGTACCGCGTACCTGAGCTCAACGTCCAAAACGGTGTTCTGAAGTCGCTCAGCTTCATGTTCGAGTACATTGGTGAGATGGCCAAAGATTACGTCTACGCCATCACGCCGCTTCTGGAGGACGCGCTCATCGACCGCGATCAAGTGCACCGGCAGACAGCAGCGTCTGTGGTCAAGCACGTGGCGCTCGGCTGCGTGGGCCTTGATTGCGAAGACGCAATGGTTCACCTGCTCAACCTCCTTTGGCCGAATCTGTTCGAGACGAGCCCGCACGTCATCGACCGTATTGTGGAGGCCATCGAGGGTATTCGCAACGCCATTGGCACTCCGCTCGTGATGAACTACGTGTGGGCAGGTCTTTTCCACCCAGCGCGCAAGGTGCGACAGCCGTACTGGCGCATCTACAACGACGCATACGTGCAATCTGCGGATGCTATGGTGCCTGCGTATCCGCAGTTTGAGGAGGAGCACTTGAAGAGGCATGAGTTGGAGATTTTCATATGAGGACATTCCTGTAAGTGTGAATTGTCACAGCACCTTGTTCGTCGCGAGACACGACAGACGGTTGTGCTCTTTGGTGTATAATGGCAGTGTAGGAACAGAGCAGCTGGGGGATTTTGCGTTTTGGCCTCGGTAAGGCAGGGGTCTGCCTCGCCCCTCGGGGTCGCAAAGAGGCACGTGTATATCAGTTGAGCATGGAGTGGGGTATGTTAAACATGGGAGTTTAGGTCTGCATAGCCGACGTGGGGTGGGAGTAGGGAAGGGGCGGATAGGAGACAGATGGAAATGGTAAAAGACGTTTCTGACCACGCCTCACCGTCGCTGATTGCAATTAGGGTCTGTGGGACGGGGTGGAGCCTCGTAGGATTAGGCTTTGTGAAAGTGCTCGTCTTGCCGATTGCAGCATGCCCAGAAGGCCGAGAGTGAGACAGCAGGTAAGTGGTTGCCAAGGGCGCTCGTCGGCTGAGTTTGCAGCAGCGTTTTCGTGGGTGCGACTGGGCCGTGTCGAAGATGCCCCAGAAGACGGGTTCACTCTGTTCGCGTGCGCACAAGGCTTCCTTGCCGAAGCGCGCAAGCTGTGTTGTTGCATGGACGCAGTGTGCATTTATTTTGCAGCGCAAGCCAAGGGCGTGGCAAAGTCGACGGCCGAGGTCCTTTGGGCAGCACGCGCACGCACACGCAACGTCGTCCACGAACGATGCTCGCGTCGTCGTGAGACGCGCCGATGGCTCCATGTTTTATCATCCGAAGGACGGCGGACGCGGTTTTCTCCTTGTCAAGTGGGCACCGTTCGTAGGCCGAGTTATTTCGGGAAAGGATGCGCGGGTCGACTGCTCAGCCTCTAGCCACGACCCCGAACACCCAATATTGTTGCCCCATCGGGCCAGCGAGCCCTGCTGTGAGAGGCTGTAAGAGGCTGTAGCAGGCTGCGCGAAGTGGCACTTTCGTCGAGCGCTGCGGGACGACGGCTCGGACGTCGTATTTATCGTTTTCGTCCCGTTTGGGCGATTCGTCCCTTTGTTCCGCGTCGCATCGTCGATATGGCTACATACATACAGCGTGATACCGCCCGCCATGCACCCCGAATCGACTCGGTGTCTGCCCCACGTCATATTGCCGCTCCCCTCGTCGCCTTCCTCGCCTGCTGATTCCCGCCTTCTCTCGTTTTCTCTTCTTTGTGGACCACTAATTGGTACTGAGCGTGGACCATGGCCCTCGTCGCACACAACACCACGCCGCTTGCCTCGCAGCCATCGTTGCACCAGGACAGAATAAGATATCCGCGATATTATGCTGGGCAGGGACACGTCCACACCGAGCAAAACTCGCCGCCTTTCATCTACACGGGCCCGCGGTTGCAGAGCGCATGCGGTTCGCCCAAGGCAAAGAAAGTGCTCGGACTCGTTGCGCAGTTCGAGGGGCGCGGTGCCGAAGAGGAAGAAAGAGGCGGCCCAAATAAAGCACAAAGAACGCTGGGCCTTGTCACAGGCCTGCCGCGCGACCGCACGTCTTGGAGAAGATCGGGAAGCCGCCAATATAAAGGCACGTTCGAGCAGAAGCTCGCACAGGCTGAGAAGGACATCAGACGATTGTCCAGGATGCATAATCTCGTTGTGGATACAAACGACGACGACGGTGCCACAGCAGACGATGAGCATTCCGACGACGAAGAGGCGCACAGAGAGATTGAGGACGAGCAGCACCTTGAGGCTGAGCATGACGACGAAGAAGCGTCACAGGCAGACCTAGAGAAGCCTCCCTATCTGGAACTACCAATCTCGCAGTCACCTCAACAGCTCTCCTTCCCGCGTACACCCATCGAACTTGATGCTGGGCCCGACCACGAACTCCTCCTCCCACCGCGCCGCCCTCGCACCCGACCACACTCGTGCAATTCCCCACGCTTCAGCGAACGTCCCAAGAACAAAATCGCTTCTTCGCGCTCACGGTGCCTGAGCTCTCCGCCAAACTTCTCACGACCACTTTCCAGCCTCGCGCCGAAGCCCGTACCTGGAGAGGACATGGAGCGCGACCCGCTCTCCATCCGCTTCCACGACATCGAGGACGACCCACGCTCGCCCATGTCGCCCATCGGCGGTACCCTCGTCTCCAACGAGATCAAGGCCGCCCTCGAGAAACTCGAGATGGGCATCAGCAGGTCGCGCGCAAACTCGCCCATGCCCTCGTCTCCCCCTCCGCCCGCGAAACGTGCCAGCAAACCCCGCTGGTCGAACCTCCCCGGCTCCCTCATGAAACTCGCGCACAAACGCAAATCATCCAAGAACGAGGACGACAGTCTGCACATCCACCTCGAGCGAAAGCAAACCAAGGAGGTCGTCACGCTGACCGAGGAGAACCTCCAGCGCTGGGAAGACGAAGTCGGCTACGTGCCCAAGATGTACCGCATGGGGTACGACCTGCTCAAGTCGCCCGTCGAGCTCGACATGGAAGTGGAGCGCTGCACGCCGGTCCCGCCCCTCAGCAAGACGCCGTCGCCCCGCCCGGACGAGCTGGCCCTCGCGCGTGCCCAGCGCCAGATGCTCACGCCGCCCGTCTCCCCGCCGCTGTGTCAGCCCTCGTCCAACGGGACCACCCTGGGCGTCCTCGCGAGCCCTTCCCTCCTCCCCCCAGTCTACACGCCTCCCCTCAGCCAGGCCAGCTTCACGCCCAGCCCCTCCCTCGCCATACGCTCCTCCACCACCTCCATCCTCCTCCGCCGCTTCCCAGAACCCCCCGCCTGCTACGCCCCGCCGCCCCCGTCCTACACCTCCCACGCACAACCCTCCCTCGCCCAGCAAAAGGAGGCTCTCAGCGCCTCGCCGAACCAGCTCCTCACCTGCGTCACCTGTGGCGAAGTCGAGCACCCGTCCGCCTTCCCCGCACAGCCGCTGTCCGCGCAGTGTCTGCACGCAGGCCGCGTGTGCAAGGAGTGCGTGCAGTGCTTTGTGGAGCGCGCCATGGAGCAGCGCGAGGGTGTCAAGTGTCCCGAGTGCGGGGTCGGGATGGGCAGCGAGGAGGTCATGCGGGTTGTCAGCGTGGAACTTCTGAGGGGGATCGGGCGGAGGTTTTCGAGGAGGGCGGTGTGATACGATACGCTACGCTCGTTTTAGTATATTAGAATACGAGGGGGATTTTTCTTTTGTTGCATCGGTGGGCCGGGAGTTTGGAATCGTTATATATACCCCGCTAGGATAGTCATGTAGCATTTAATTAATAAAGGACGTCAAAGTACACTACACTACACCACTACCTGACCTCCCGCAGTATGACGTTGAGCTTCTTAGAAACTCGCCATCTTTACCCCATTTTTCAAGCGCGAGGGAGAAACTTCAACACCCCCTCCCCAGGCTTTGCTACTACCTCGTCTTTCTCACATCACGCTTTTGGTTACGTGGATGACGGACGGTTGGGCGGGCGGTGGGATATCTTGAGCTGGACTATAAATCTTGGGTGTGTAGAGAGTTGGGACGGCATGGTTGGACACGCCATGGGACATATCTCGTGCAGCGTTTTTTTCTTTTTCGTGGCGTTGGACCGCAGACACGCCGTGTAGCTCTCTTCATGGCCTTTTGGCACCGCACCGGTCCGACTGCGGATGGGTTGTCTCGTTCGGCGTGGACGAAGAGACGCGCCATGTTACCTATCCTGTCCCGGGTTTTGTTTGTCGCGGCGTTGGGGCGCGGAGGACCCACGCGGAGAAGCCATGTGACGTTCTTGTGTCCTTTTTGGTATCTGGGTGCCGCGACGTAGTTTCTCTCGTTTTGCGTTTTGGGCGGACGATGCGACGCGTATGGTGGTCGTTGGGTTTATGTTGGTGGCTACCAGAAACTCCACCACGGGTACTTTCTCGACGCATTGGGAATACGCAAGGAGGTGGGGGTATATCGATATTTGTAGTTGAAGGCGGGGAGACGCGCATGGACGTGCTTCACGGATCGTTTTGGACACGCGGCATGTTTGCCTTGTCGTAGCTTTTTAGTCTCTGGAGGAGGAAGCATGGGGTTGGCCGGTGGATCTTTGGAGGGGAAAAGAGGCACGGCGTATGGTGACACCTCGTCGATGCACTGCTGTCCCGCGCACGTATACGGAAGACGCAGCATGAGCATGATGTCGTAGCTGCTCAGGTATGGCATACGCAATGTTTTACTCCCGCACCGAGAGACGCGCATGAAGGTCTCATGCGCGGGTTTTGGTCATGGCCTGTGATTCCAGATTGTGCAAGTTGAAGTTTTGGGCGTGGAGGAATGCGCCGCGGGCCGCGCATCATACCTGACGCTGTTTTTTTCTGGGATGCTTTTGGTCGCACGGCATGATGGACTGCGTGCTTGATTTTGGGAGCGGCGGAAGAAGGCATAATGTTGGATCCTGATAGCTTTTTTAACTGGAGCGTGGATTGTTTGATGGCTTTCTTTTAGTCCCAGCAGGAGAACCAGCACATAAAGGCGGCCATCGGCTTTTTGGGAGCCGGAAGGAGGCGCGCAGCATGAGAGTGTATGTGAATCACCTTTTTTTCTTCCGACGTCGTGTTCTGTTTTGGAGAGGAGGGAGGAGACACGTAGCGTGACCACCTGGGGAAGGCTTTTCGTTCCGCAGAAGAAACCATCAATGTTCTTCTCCATTGTTGTGGAAACGAGAGGGGAGACATAGCATGAATGCGGATTGAGATTGCTTTGGTTTCCAGGTAGGGTTGTACATGAAGCGACAGGATGCGATTTTTGAATGCCAGGAGTTAGGGGAGGCACGCCGGCATAGAGATCTTGCTGAGATTCCTTGAGCCTTCCCAAGGAAGTCATGGCTCCTTCGCGTGGCGATTTGGACACCGGAAGAGGTCCAGACACAACGGTGTCGGTGTGTTTTGAGATTTCGAAATTCCAAGGAGCCACGCCGCATGGCAGCTGAGATGTACTGCTCTGCCTCCCGCAGAGGGAGCCATGTTTCCGTCGGTAGCAGTCTTTTTTTTTTTTTTTTTTTTTGCGCCAAGCGAGGAAAAGACATGGAAATTGCCGCCTGCCTCGTTTGCGAATCGTAGGTCTCAAAAGAGCCACGCCGCATAGCAGCTGTGTTGTATAACTCCAGTCCCAGCAGAGGTGGCCATGAATTTTGCGTGCGGAGAGTTGGACGCCAACAGAGCTCCAGACATAGGTCGCAGTGGTAGTCGCATTTGGTAGATTGCAAGATTTGAACGAGCCACGCAACATCAATTCCTGATCCCATCATTTTAGTCTCAAAGAGGAAGCCACGGTGTGGATGTGCAAAGGGTGAGAATATTGAGAGAGGAGCGGACCTTATTCTTTTTGTTCCTTGAGCTGCTTGAAATCTTTGTGTTTTGGCACCCCACAGAGTTCCTGTATTGAGTTTTGCCGCGTCTTGCAAAAGCTCGCGAAGTATCACATTTGATTATTTTTATTCCCTTCTCATTTTGAATTTGTGTGGTCTGGCCCCCGAGACTAGGACATAAAGAAGATACGTGTTGGGCGGCTCCAGAATTATGGAAGCATCGAATCAAACCAGTCCGTCCTCAGCCGAGAAAGTCTTAGTTTGGAGGCGCGAAGGGCGAGGATAGAAAGAAAGCTCAGGACCTCATAATAGGATGGCGAATAATTTTTACTTCTAATATAATCTGGCTCCCCAGGCATAAGACCGTGGCATCCGATCTAAGAACACCAGGAGGACATATCGATAGCATCCTCTAGCTTATAGAACATAGCTTCGTCTGTTTGTTATTTTTAGTCCGAGCAATGGGACACTTTCGGTAGATGTGCGACGTTCTTGACACCAGAAGCTCCGGGACATGTTGTAATCGATTTTCGCGTGTTGGACCTATGGCAGTGGTACTTCGAGATTTCGAAAAGTATCAAGGCGAGCTAGCTTGATTTTGGTCTAGGTGATAGGACAAATGTCCCCTCGTGTTGGTTATCCCAGGATATATAATAAAAAAAACTGTACTTGCGTTGCAGCACACGCGATATTGAGTTGTTCTGCTAGATTGGTTTATCCTGGAAAAGGAGCTTATTGATGTGGCCGCTGTGTATTTGTGATTGCTGCAGGAGGACATGCGGGTCTGTGTTGGTTGCTTTGGAGCACAGGCGACAAGGAGCGTCGCCCTTCTGTCTTTTATACACTCAAGGTCTCAACAAGTAATCGTACGTGTGCGCTGCTGCCTGCCCACCAACTCAACCGCTAGCATCTAGTCACTATTTGGATCGCCAACAATACCGACCCAAAGTTCAGCGCCGTACCGCTCCTATACGGAGCCAGCTCCCCGGGTTACCCAACCCAACAGACCCCTTTTATACACTCGTGGCGAACAACGCACAACGGCGAGATCGTAGGTATTTGAAACGGCGACATGTGGGGATCCCGGAGTCGTGGAAGACAATAGGGAGGCACCCGCGAGGAGGAGGGAGTGTTGAGGTGGAGGGTTTGGCGTTCGGAATAGCAGCATGAGTGAATTTTGCGATTTTTTGGGTGTTTGACGTGGTTCTCAGACCAAAAAAAGTTATATATGGTAGGTTGTCATCGAGTTACAGCGGGGGAGGGACAGTATCGGCTTTTTCATGTTGGCTTCTTGAATCGCCAAACCGACATCATCTAGTTCAAAATAACAAGACAAGGAGCGCGCATTTTATATCCTTGAATCATCTCAAGTCCAGAGAGGTCACTCCCGAGTTATTGACTTTGCCGATTAGTGCTGGTCCATGCAGGGGTTGAGAAACAGGCATTCCCTCGACTAGTGCGAATTTGGCCCCAATGACGTAGGCTCTCGAAACAACCTAAACGCAAAACGTCAATACAATGAAGAACTTCACACCCTCACCAATCATGGCAAACGAAAAGAAGGAGGCGAAAGCGGAGAAATCCTCACAAAATGGCTATTCCGAAGAGGAAGTGCGCAAGGAGTCATCCAAAGCCGCAAAACAAGCGAAAGAAGCCCACAACAAAGCAACCGAACTCTTGCAAGCAGCTGCCGCCGCTGGCGACCCAGACGAACGTCAAAAACTGATGGAGGAAGCCCTTGAACATCAAATCCAGTCGAAATCTTTTGGAAAAACAGCAAGGTATCTGCGCTCAGGTACCTTTCAAGGCATGGCCGTTGGCGCAGGTCTCGGCATCGCCCCAGGAGCCTCACTGGGTGCCATCACTGGGACATTAGTCGGTGGTGTTTCTTCAACAGCATTGGGAGGACTAGGTGCGGGCGTCGGTGCAGCGACTGGTTGGATGCATGGCCCGTTTTGGGATCTAGGGAAAGGAGGGGGGAATATCATCAAGAAGATTACGGGTAATCTGCCGGGATGGAAGGCTACTGAGAGCCAGAAGAAGCAGCTTGAGAAGGTGCTTGGACAGGTCAATGAGCAGGATACGCCTGGAATGGATGAGCTGGAGAGCTGGGAAAGTGAAGGGCCAAGCGATGACCAGAAGGAGGTGTTGAACAATGTGAAGTCGAAGATACCATCTATGTCTTCTCAGGGCAAGTCAGATGAGCCCCCGAAGGAAGGAGAAAACCAGGAAGAGAAAGAACATAAAGATGAACAAGAAGGAGAGCAGTCCAAGACAGAGGATCCTACGAGAACTGAGCCGAGTCAATCGCAGGGCGATGAGAAAGAGAATGATGATGGCCAGAGAAGCACTCAGCCAGACCAAGACACTAGTGAAACACCCAAAGAAACCAGTACTACGCAGAGAGGAGAGGGACGCAAAAAGCCACGAAAGCTACAGCCCAAGCCAGAGAACACCAGTGCGTCGTCTGATAGCTCAGCTAGTGCTAAGAAGCAGCCTCGGAAACTCGAGAAAAGATCAGCGTGAATAAATCAGAGCTGCGTTAACGGGCAAATTCCTTCATACTTATGCAACAGGGCCCTTTGCCAGTCCTCATTGTCCACTTTCCAGTGATCTCTAATCGAAATGTCGAGGCTTGGACCTCTCAGCTTCTAAATCTGGAGCCGACTCTTTCACAGTGTCTCACCAGGCTTTCCCTCGGGGAAGCACGATTCTTTATGGCGGCGGCACCATTAGAACATTATCTAAAATACACCCTTAACCGCATTTGCAGCCAGAACAATCACCAGGCTCCACTATATGGACAACAACTCGAATCGTAGCAGGTCCGAGATGAGCCACGGATTATATCTAATTCATTCTAGACCATGGCTGCTGCTTGCGTTGACTTTTAGCATTGAGGGATGATAAGTGGGCAGAAACAGGGAAAGAGAACGAGCGCTCTTATGTATGTCCGGAAAACGAACAGATAGTGATGCTGATCTTGGTTCATCGTTGCGTTTTCGATCCTTTATTGGCGCTATGTTTCGCATAGCTCGGGAAATTTCTTTCAATCTAATATCCTCGAAGCAATGGGCCAAGCTTTCGAAAAATCTATGTCTATTCTTTTTGTGCATTTCAACCCCACCCGGTATCCAGTTTTCAACTCCATCTAGGTGCACGTGTAAGCCGCGCCAGCGTGAAGTGGCTCGAGACCTCTGATATGCTACATGGCCTTAAACTAGAAGGCTTTCGATCACCTGTTTGGTACGTGCGTAATCGCGCTACTCTGCATAAAAGCACCGTGGTCTCCGTACCTGCACTACTCTACACACCACCCAGCTTAGCAGAACTCCCCTCGGCCTCATCACATACCTGATCTCGAAGGACAGCATGGTCTTGCGAGCCTTGGTATGTGCTACCCTCTCCCACGATGGCAAAGCTAACATTGTCCAGATGCGCGTCAACTACGCGGAGCCTGACACCTCTGATGAGGAGTTCGGCGCAGATTGCATGGAGGTGGAGCAGCAGCCTCAGAGCAAGCGCCGCAAAGTCGCTCCGACCCGATCAGCTTCCAAATCGGCCGCCAAGAAATCAGTTGTCGCGGTACCGAAGAAGCTAAAGGTGACCCAGCGGAAGAAGAAAGATGAGACTGTTTTCAACTTCCTCCAACTGTAAGTGTATAGGTCACGCCACATATTATATCTTCTCGCGGTTCCTTATTTGTAAGATCTTTGAAGGCCTGTTACTAACAGTGGGATCTAGCCCTGGTGAGATCCGCAACCTAATCTACGGGTACGCGTTCACCTCAGACAAACCCATCAACATGGTTTCCCTCGGCCACTCTACAATCGGTCGCATGGATCACATTGCGTACAAGCTTCTCCGTACATGCAAGCAAGTTTGCCGCGAAGCCACGCCGTTCCTGTACACGAAGAACCTTTTCAGCTTCTCGACACCACAGTCTCTCCACGCCTTCATGATTCGATTCCCTAACGCGGTCCCTCATCTCCGCAACATCCAGGTGGGGTTCCTCATCGTTATTAGAGGAAGTCTAGTAGATGGTTGCAAGACTATCCTCGACAACCTGGCACATGTGCCCTTAGAGAATCTTCAGGCTCAAATCAAACTTAGCGTAAGCAACGTTGAAGAAGCCACTAGGGATGTCTACAACGCACTAGGCGACTGGATCAATGCTGTTGGTAAACGCTACGATGACGCGTTCGCTGCACTGAAAATTCTCAAGATCGAATACGTGCAACTATATCAGTATGAACTCATCGATACAAATGATGAACTTGAGCAATTCTACAGTGGGATCCGGAAGCTCATCGACCAGGACCAGGCCACAGGTGATGACAGGAACGGTGCCGATGACAGCGACCATGATAGCGACGAAGACGATGAATAGGCTGTTGCGCTGCGGGTATCGGGATATCTCTGAGCACTCCTTGGGACTTTGTCCGATTTTCGATCTCTTCATTCTCGGCTCGCAGGTTCTCGAAACATGGTCCCATCGATTGACTTGAGCGGAAGTGGTTATTGTGGCCTCTTTGAGGTGTTTGGGAACTGGTCAAGACTGGAAACAGGTGATTGGGAAATGACTTTCAGCATAGTTTGCATCACGCGAATGAAGTGTGACACCTGGGCATGTTTGTTACCTGTTCTTGCTGGGGGACATGGGTGTATCTGTTTGATAATCGAACCATGCGTAATGGTCACACTTGTAACGTACATGGACGGTCCCATCGTTAGTTGAAAGCCTGGATAATTTCATACAGTGCCGAGAACCCACGCTTGCTCTTGTGACATAACACTGCTGCTCTTTTATTCGGAAAACGGTCACCGCATAATGTGTGAGACATTGAAAGCGCTCCCGCGATGAATCATGAGACTTATTTGAGCATTCTAGAGTGAAGATGTACAGTATCGGGGCAAACACTCCAAAGAGAGAAAGCAGGATGGAGTATCGAGATCGAGATCTAATCCGTAAAGGGAAACGGTCTAACTTGATTTGATGGTAGCACTCTGCTTACGACTTCGCGTTGTAGTCTATTGCTGAGCAACTTTCCTACATGTTCGAACCGGCTGGGCCGACCGACGTTACCTGTGGATTGTGCAGCTCATGTAAATCCCATTTTGGAGAGGGGAAGGGTTTCGTATGACTCTAGCAAGCGCGTTTCTACTCGCAGGCGCCGTATCGGAACCTCGGTAACCACTGCGCATCGCTTCTCCGCAATAGCAAAACATCGGATTGATTCCACTGAAGACAGTACACTTCGAAGACTGGAACACCAGTGGCCATGGCCGACAAGTCCGACCAGCATGCCCGCCAGGCTCTGGACAGACTGGACATCCTCGCATCGCATCTAAGCAACGTTAAAGCACCGACTGGGAGGCTCACGAAACTGTCGCGATCGCTCAATGGCAGGAAATCCATCGTCACGGGGGCCGCCTCGGGTATGGGACGGGAGACAGCGAAACTGCTAGCGGACGAGGGCGTCCAAGTCGCTGTTCTGGACCTAGATCACGGCAAAGTACAAGCAGTCGTCGACGAAATCAACGCTGTCCACTCCGGAAGAGCAAAGGGTTGGGTATGTGATGTCGCGGACCGCAATCGGATCAAACAAGTGTGCAAAGAAGTCATCGAGGCTTTTGGTGGGCTGGACGTTCGTAGCTGACCATCCCCAGTGATCATTGATCTGAAGCTAACATATCAGATTCTAATTAACAATGCTGGCGTATCCCTTGGTGGCGGTGCTTTCGAAAACGACGATTCCTTCGAATCGCGCTGGGACAAGACTCTCGAGATCAACATTTCAGCTCTCGCCATCTTCATCCGTGCATGTGTGCCAGCATTGCTCAAGAGCGATGCGGCGCGGGTCGTGAACATTGCGAGCACGGAGCACTTTGTCACAGGACCAGCAAATGCAGCATATAGTGCGACCAAGTCAGCAGTGACTGGGCTGACAAGAGCTTTTGCAGTAGAGTTGGGCAAGTACGGGAATATCACGGTGAGCCCGCACAATGAGAGAGCGCCCGAGGGAGGTCATGGATATGTGTAGATCGAGTCTAACGGGGAAAGCAGGTCAACACGATCTGTCCGGGACCTATAATCGTGAGTTCGATGTTGGTCTTGGATTACTGTCACTAATCAGAGTACAGACCGGCATGACAGCACGTATTTCGCCCGAGCAGAAGGAAGCATATGCCAAACGGCGTGTGCCCTTGCGGCGATATGCTGACCCGGAGGAGGTTGCGCAGAGTAAGTGGATCTGTTTCCTCATGGCCACCACAATCAAACACACTCACGCTCCACAGTGATAACCAACGTTTGTTTACCGGCTTCGTCGTACCTGCACGGCACCACAATACCGGTCGACGGAGGCATGACTATCCGACATACTTGATTTGATCAAATACTTGATTTGATCAAATAGCTTCAATGCATGATTACCATGTAGAATGGCCCCACGCCGAATGATGGTCAAGATTCGTCTCTTGCTGCACAAAACCCCTCGAGCGAGGTTCCCACGCTTTCAAGTGTGAACACGGAAACATACACTTCAAATTCATCCTTGTCTATCTCGTTAGTCTGACTTAATCAAAATAGTAAGACTTCTCCTGCGTCTTCGTTTTCTCGTCTCGGTTGGGTCTTTCTGTGTGCATCCTCCTCCAAGGTATCTTTGAGACCCTCTTCATCTGCGCAGTTCTCGTCCTCGCATCTAACAAGCTCGTCCTCGTTGGCGTTGAGGTACTCGTGAAATTGAATTACGAATTCGTGTAACGCAATAGCCTAGTCAGGCTTCTTCTCGACTACTAGCGACTCAGATGGCTGATATCGTAATAATAGTCTGGCTCGTATTCGTCAGTGGCATGTTTCAACCCACAAACATCGATGTGAACTATAAGCCTTGATATAGCCCTACGGTAGTCTGAGAACGAAATGAGGGCATTCTATTTCTTCACATGGATGTTGCTGAGCGGACCAAACACATCCCGCCGAAGTCGATCAAGGAGGTCTTGTCGGATGCGGTCGGGTACATAATCGATATCTACCATCTACCGAATGTGATATAGAGGCCTGGTACTTGGCATCGGTCGAGATGCATTGAGATGGCGGAACGAGAGCGAGTGTGTACGCTTGGTTGGACGGGTAATGGTAGTATCCGCATGGGTAATGTCATAACCGCGATTAGGACAAGCAAGTAGTGCACAGGAGCTCGAGACGATCTTGAGATGAGAAGTGGATGAGGAAGCGGGTGGCGCGTGCCGCAGAGGTTCAGTAAGCATCAGTCACGGATCACGCGTCTCCTAATAGGTTGAAGTCTCCTCGCCACCTCGCCGCCTCGTCGAAAGATTCCATCTCTTCACTTTCCGCATCGCCATTTCCGAGTGTCTTCGTGAGCGTACCTACCTACCTGCAGCGTTCTGTTAACATGTATGACGTCATAGTGCGTGATCACGCCGCGGCCCTTGGCATCGTATAACATCGGTCGCTCGTGGTGCAACGTGAACGTAAATCGGTCGCTTGGGCAACGTGAACGTACACAAATTCCAAGTTCTATATCAAAGCACAAGCGAGTAATCTCGAGGGATCTTGTTGTATCGCAGTCAGGATGGCTTTCCACGTCAAACGTAGCCAGACCGCTCGTCAGAAGGAGCTCACCGTGCACAAAGGCGCGCGTACGACCACATGGCTTGTTCCAGAAGCTCGTCGCAGTGTACGGGAGGTCCAAGTCTTCCACAAGCCTGGCGCGTACAAAGACCTACCTGACGGTCAGAACCCACTGATTCCTCCGCCCCACTGGCACTGGTACCAGGAGGAATATTTTACCGTGACCCAGGGGTAAGATACGGCTCCCTTTCATATCATCACCGCAAACTCTCTCTACCTCTAAGGCTGAGCTGATCAAAACGCCCTCGTCTCAGCCGTTTTATCTTCACACTCGAAGGCAAACAGATCCCGGTTACACCAAACGACCCTCAGCCCGTCACCATACCGCCACTGGCACGCCACACCTTCAAGGCGGATCCCACCTGCAGCGAACCGTGCAAAATCCAGATTGAGCTCGAGGTGTCACCGTTAGTAGATGACAAGACGGCCGAGGAGGAGCTGGGCGGCAACGAGCGCTTCTTCCGCAACGTGTACTGCTACCTCGACGACTGTGAGTCGCAGGAAGTCACGCCCAGCCTTTTCCAGCTGCTCCTATTCCTTCATTCGGCTGAGGTGAGCCTTGCGTTTCCCGGGCCTGGATGGCTTGCCCGCCCGTTGTCATATGCCTTCGGTTTGGTGTTGGGAAAATGGGTTGGCGAATATTTGCTTGGTTATAGGACGTCATATCCCGAGTATTACGACCCAAGCATGTTGAGCAAGAAGTCGAAATAATCTGGCCTTTTTCGGACAGCTCCCGAGCTCCACGAATCTGTGACTACTTCTTCCATATGCAAAGACACAAACAAGTTAGGGGAAAGGTCACATAATACATAACTATCAGATCTCTCACTCATCACTCGTGAAATAACTTTAAGAATCTGCACATGTTTCAGCTGCGTATTGTTTTTACAGACCGGAGGATCACTATGGGCAGGCAATATTCCAGCCTTTAGCCACCATGTTATTAATGTTCCTTGGTTTTCAAAACTCTCACCAGGAGCGTTTACAAAGTGCGCAGAAATGCTCTAGGTTTCTAGATCTCTTCATAACTCCCCACTCGTGCGTATCAGCATTACCCGCCGATGATGAAATCTTTGCCTGTTAGTATTTCTCGCACAAGTACCACTGCATTATAACACCAAATGCATACTTTTCGAAAAGAGGCGAGCAAGGCCACATGTCCCGATGATCACTCCTTTTTGAGTAATCCATTTACGAGCGACCAAGAAGTGTGCAAGATCAAACTAGAAATACACGTCTCTTATATGCTATCTCAACCTCTTCATAAACCACTATCACCCGTCGGTGATGATGGCATTGTATTGCACTGCCGCTCGCATTAGCGAGTCACACACCAATAAGTTTTGTAGGCTTTCCGCCAAATGAAAAGCAAGTTAGCACAAGCTGAGATGGGCGACAATTTCACGAGGCGGAAGCACCCCATATGCTCGCGACATGCTTTTGATTGTATACCATTTTTCCGGTTGAACGCCGCTTTTAGTACCTCTTTTTCGGAAGGACCGAGAGGCGAGCAACACGAATTGGAGTGAAGATGTCTTCCGCACCTACTCTCGTTCCTTTCCAGTTCCCTTACAAATCTCCGCTACATCCAAACCCCGTGCCTCCACCCATGACAGGATTCTGGGCGGGTTGCAGACCCTAGAAGCGCGCTCTCATGTAGGAATACCAACGGGCTTTTTCGACAGACAGACAGACAGAAGGGACGCCACATAAATTTCTCGTTCCCATGTTTTTAAGACCCCCATTTTCCCTTTTCATCGATGTCTTAGTCCCCTCGTAAGAAGCGCTGCGGAGAATGAAGTGTGCAAAACAGAAGACGACAAGAATCACGTGTTTATACCGTCCGCCCTACCACAGTAATCATCACCTCACACTGATGAAGATACTCTTTTACACCAACCCGTCTCCCTTGACCATCCCATCCGCTATGTAACCCGACACAGGACAAGCACACGCGCACACATAACCATGCCTGCACCGCTTAGAGACCATAACCTAGCTTTTCCATCCTTTTTGTCATCCCCCAGAAGCCCCTTGAAGAAGCATGTAGTAGGTTCAGCCCAGAAACACACTTTTCCCCGCAACCACCACCCAGCACAAAACATGCATGAGCCCTCTGAGCAATTTCAGAGAACCCATCAACCACACCCGTGTCATCTTTTGATCAATCGCAGAAGCTCTCTCTCTCTGCAGAGGAAATGTACAGATCAAAAGACGCCAGAAAAAACGCTTTATATACATTACACCCCGCCCACCATCCATCGCCGTCGCTCGGTGGAGATGATATACTACTCACTCGTCTGCATCCAACCAAGCACATACATACATACATACATACATACATACATACATGGACATCCTCATCGACTTCACGATAGCTACGACCAGACAGACACATGACCCCGTGTTCACCGCTATTAAAGCGCACGACTCCTCACCGGGCACGTTTTTTGTTTTGTTTTTAGTAGGCCCTTGGATGAGCGTGCAGCAATAATATAATAGATGGCAAGCACTGGCTGTATTTATTACTTACCCCCTTGTACCTATAGGACACTCATCACACGTCGATGATAACGATGGCAGACGCACCTTGTAGACACCAGCCAACCACCCCACATTATCATTGTTCCGAGGTCTTTTAGAAACCAGAAACGCCCCGTTTCCCTTCCTGCCCATCCTTTTTTCGTACCCCCCCGCAGGCAGCAGCGCTGCAAAGGACAAAGTATATGGAGTAGAAATACTGGTGCGAAAGTACGCTTTATATGCATACCCCCAGTCACCATCATCAGGTTAAATGATGGTCATCTCCGGGATTGAGTAGCCTGTCTGCGCACCCACCCATAGCGTGGCTGGATACTGACTTTTGGACCTCGCATGCGCTGCCAACATCACGCCACGTCACACACACAGCAAGAGATGCAAAAAGTCACCACCACACACTCTTCAATTCCACTTGACATCCTATTCTACACCATGGGCGGTCTTTCGCCCACCCCAGTCCTCCCAAAAATAAAAAATATTAACACCAGGACAGAGACAAACACCGCGTCTCGTCACCAGCCAGCACACCAGTACCGGATTAGATTAAGCCTTTTGTGCTACAGAAGACAAGGTATCTGCGCGCTTCATCAATACATTTCCAGGTCCCGCTGACCTACCAGATGCTGTGACAAAGGAAAGGAAGGATAACAAGAATGGATTGCGGAAAAGGAGAGAAAGAACAGAGGGAACAAATAGAAAACAGAAACGAGTAGGAAAGGTGTGTCGAGAAGTCGAAGTAGGAGGGTCGGTATATATGGACGCACCCAGCCGTGCGCCAGGCAGGTATGGTCGGGAAGTATTGTGGAAAACTTTGTGAGGAGAAGTCAAATCGAATGAAGTTCCAGTGTCAAAGTTGAGAATTTTGTGAAGCAGATGAAACCAGCAGCGTGGCCGTGGCCGTGATCGCTGTGTTGATTGGGGTATAAGCAAAACCAGCCAGCCGCCGATACGAACGTAGGCAGAACCCGCAACGCCTCCGCCGAACGAGATAAAGAGACCGGTCATAACACGTGCGTAGGGTAGGGCAATCTTCAAGCTCAGGTCGCGAAGCTCTTCTTGCGACCGAAGATCGCCCGCGTGCGGCTCTTGTCGCGAGGCTTCTTCGCAGAGCCTGGGTCCTTCCTTTCAGAACGGCCGGAGCGGATGGATCGGGTGTCCGAGGTGGAGGTGCCCTCGTCCATGTATTTGTCTTTGTAGATCCAGCTGTTGCCGACCATGCTAACGCCCTTGGACTCGGCAGCTCGGTAGAACTTGGCTGCTTTTTTCATGTCCTTACGGCAGCCTACACCTTCCGCGTAGCAGTAGCCAGCCTCGACCAAGGCATCGGCATCTCCCCAGTTGCCAGCGATCTCGTAGCAGCGAACGCCAAGACTCTTGTCCTGTTTTGCACCCCAACCATTCATGTAGCACTTTCCAAGCTCGTAGATAGCAACGCCATATTGTGCTTTGTGCTGCTTCTTCTTCATCAGATCGGTGCGCTGGCCGTGCTTGGACTGGTCTTCATCTTCGGCAATCTCAAGCTGGCCAGAGTCGACGGCACGGCGAAGCCACTGGAATGCTTCGGCTTGGTTCTCACGCATACCCCAGCCATGACGGCATGCGAGGCCATACCAAAACATAGCCTCGGCCAGCCCTGCACGGGCGGCAAGGCGGAAGTGGTAGGTGGACTTCATCAACTCACCAGCCTCGTGGAGCTCAACGCCTTTATCGCAATGTTCCTGGGCGGTAATCTGATCAGACCCAGTAGGTGCACGGATGGTGCTGTTGCTCGAAGTGAGCGATGGCGCACCGCGTCCGGTTGAAGTGTTTTGTGTTTCGATTGAGGGACGCTGCCTGCTGGCAGAACGAGGCGGTGAGACTGGTGAAGGCGGCCGTGCTCCTTTAGATTTCTTTGGCTGCTCCCAGCCAATCTGGCTGTTCAAAAAGTCTTCAATCCCGATGGACTTGCGGTCCAGCTTTCGACCTCTTGGTAGATCGAACTTGGAGTAAGTATACGTGCCTGCCTGGTTCGAATAGTCGGTGGAGCGCCGCCAGTCCTCACTCGTCATGCTCACAGGGGTATGAACGACGTCGTTTGCGTAGGGGGAGCAGACCGAGCTCTCGGTAGAGTCCTGTCGGACGGGTGGGTTGTCAAAGGATGGCCGCATGTATGCACTCTCATCGGAAGCCTGCCGCGATGGTGCGCGATCCATGCTTGGCCGAACGTCAAACGATGGCTTCCTGCTCGTGGAGCTCCTAGGCCGCGAGAAGTTGGCAAACGTTGGACGAAGCTGATGGCTGGCAGTTGATCGCTCCGAGGATGCAGAGGGCGAGCGGGGAATAGATTGGTTTGAGTAAGGAGTAAGGGGAGAATGAGACCTAGACAGGCTAGCGCTTGGAGACAGATTCCTGTGGAGGGAATCGTAGGAGCCGCCAAGCAACATGTCTTCGACCTCATCGGCACTATCGTTCTGAACAGACCTGTCGGTCGGGGACATCCTGGGAGAGCGGGCTCTTTGCGAACCGGGGGACCTCGGTGGCCGTAGGCTGGAGTTGGACTGCTGTCTGTGGGGCGCATCAAGGCATTGCTGGGCCTTCCTGGCCTGCTGGAGGGCGTACGAGTTGGATCGAGGGATGTTGGGCGATACTGGCGTGGCCTCCTGCAGTCCAATCGCTGGTTCTGGCGACGTGGCTCGCGGGATGTCGAAGTAGCCCTGAGGTTGGACAGGCGCGGCCTGCTCGCCAATGGGGGAAAGAACATTCCTGTATGGCATCGGCGGTTCATGGAGAGAATCATCGTCGCCGCCGAACGTGGGGTACAGCGACTTGTGCCTGTCGGTCGAGGTCTGCGCACGCGGAGAGTTCTGCGGTTGCCGTCCAGGGCTCCTCGGGGGAGGTTGAAGGTCCTCGTTGGGCGAGGTAACGGTGGAGTTGGAGAGCGAAGAGAAGTAGCCAGGGCGGTTGCCAAACTCATTCTGGATTGTGAGGGGCGCCAGGCGGCTGATGCGACGGCCAGCCTTCTCCTCCTGCTCGAATCTCCTGGCCAGCAGGCGTCCCTGGAGGGCGAGGGCATCCAGCGGGGAGAGGGCGGGCGGCACCTCGCCTGCGCGCGGGCTGGGGAGGTCGTGCAGCGAGAGGGAGCTCATGCTGGCGTTGGAGGGCGAGTCAGAGAGGGCGCGGAACTCGAGGCCGCCGGGGCGGTCCAGTCCGTTCACCATGGTCAAGGTGGAAGGAGCGAATCGAAGGCTCACGCGCCGTATTTCATCAAGGCGGCGGCGGCGGCAAGTAGCAGGTGTGCAGGGCAGCGGGTGGTGTCGTCATGCGCGGAGGTGGTGAAAGCAGGCGTGGAGGCCAGAGTCGAGGAAAGGAAGGGTGCGGGGAAGCGTGTCTGCGAGTGCGGCGTGAAGGTGTGCGCTGGCTCGTTGGGCGGGCGGTCGGTGTCGGGGGAAGTGGCGATGGGCGTGCCGGGGTATCGCAGGCGCTATGCTGATCGCAACGGGCAAGAGTGGATGTGGGTGAGCAGCGGCGAAGGAGCGACGGTACACGGCAGTGGTAGTGGTGTAGTGGTGTAGTGGTATGGCAGTGGTATGGCAGTGGTATGGCAGTGGTATGATGTGGTATGTGGTATGGTAGTGGTGGTGGGCTTAGCAACGGACAGCAGCAGCTGCGCCGGGCACACGCTTTGCAGAAGACGTGAGAGAAAGCTGCGAGCTCCGCAACGGCGGCGTGGTGACAGACGGTGCACTAGACACGGTGCTCCGTTTTGGCGGCTTCGCGTTTGGCTGCCCCTGAGCGCTTGGCGCGTTGGCGGGCCGCATCCAAGTTTGGGGTGCAGGTGCAGGTGCAATCTCATCGCAGCGAACGCCCGCCAGCCTTGCAGTGTTGGCCTGGCCGCTCGAGGCTCGCAGCTCGCAGCTCGCACGCGGACTCGGCGCCCTGGGCAGATTGGCCTCGACGACGCCCGTTTCACCACCCACGCCGTGTGGGTCGAGCATCTAGGTCCTTCATTTGCCCGCTGGCGGGAGCATCTCGCCAGTACGCCTACATAGTACAGCTGCTCAGCGGTCAACACTAATTCTACGCGAGTACAAGGCCATCCTCTCTTCTCCAAGCTATCGAACCTGCGTCCAACTAGGTACGCCCGATGCACGCCGCTGCCGAAGGAACCAAGAGTACAGCGACGACGCCTGGCTAGACTGCGAGGCCTCCTGCTTGGCCTCCCCTCTTACATTAACCACACCAAATCACCTTGGCCCCCCGACACTGCCCAACTCGACTAGCTTCCACCTTGGCCTGGTCGCCCGCCTGTCGCCCGCCAGTCTCCATGCGTTTGCACCGTGGGCAACCAGATGCTCGGTGTGAATGAATCATGACCCCCCACCTACAGAGGACAATGCTCGAAATCGTCTTTAGTGTCTGCCCATGCTGAGTCGAGGGACCTTGGTTCATAGCCTATAGTGCGGCGAGTACGAATAGGCTGAATTGTTCAAGATTGACATGTGCACCCTTTTGCTGCCTGACACGGGACTGGATACGCCGCCCAAATTCTGTTGTTTCGTGTCCTTGCTTTGGTGTAATTGCCCCGACAGTCCTTTGCAAGAGCTAATACAAAACAAGCAAAACCTTTCCGGCCCGCAAACGCGACATTGCCGCCATCGACTTTGCCGACGTTCCAGCCATCACAAGTCCATGTGTCGTCTCCAAATCGATAGACCGGAGTCAAACGTTGCCCAATATTCAAATCGTAGCAGCATCTTTCAACTGTTTTTCCTTCGTGGTGAGCGGAGAGTTGGGAGAATCGTGCGCTACTTCCGCATCGTTTCAAACGCCCTTTTCGACCTTCTCCCAAGACTGTGCAGCATCTTCCAGCTGTGGTTCTGCTGTTGCCTCCTCCAGGGACACTCGTTTTACGCCCATCATCCACCCGACCAAGCCTGCGGGCACCCAATTACCCACAATGTCGTACGTTACGCTCCCACGGCCTACGCGCCACACACGACGTGGCCGTCTCTGGGTAAGTGCATCGAACACGGCGTCGTGCAACTCTCGCAACGAGCTTCCAGTGTTGTTCGCCGTAAGGAGGCCTCGATGTTGGGCGGCCCGGCTCTGGTTTACAAAGTTGGACGCGTACAGTTTCCGCGTTGTCGCTGGCCACACGATCGTGTTCGGTCCGGCCGTTGTTTGCAGATGATGTTTGCTGCCAACGCGTGAACAGTCAAACGTTCCGAGCTTGAACTGGCACACGTCTATGCCGAGCGTGTCGAGTTCGCCTCTCAGCGACGCCGTGAACCCTTCGAGCGCGCTCACAACGGCGATTTCGACGCTGTGGAACGGGGGCCGCAGGGACGCCACGATGCTCGGGGTGCACATCAAAACACGCGCTTTGAATTCGCAGATGGTGGGGAGAAACGCCTGTGTAACGGCGATCGTGTTCAGGACCTTTGCGTTTAGTGCATCTGAATATAGTCCAGGTCCAATTGTTTCAATGGGCCCTGAGGGGTAGATCAGATCAGGGACCAAGACCAGTCCCCGGAAATGTAAGTTGTGTGGTGAGGCCCCAGAGAATGCGACGTGGGGTTTGAGCAACAGGTCTTTGAAGTGCTTCATCGCCTCCTGTGTGCCCATGACATCCGCGACGTCCAGGTGGAGCGGCCGCACGTCGGCTCTCGATTCGCCGTATACCAGCTGCTCCTCTTCCATGTCCGAGCATACTATGTATACGATGAACCCGCGCCGCTCGAGGTCAAGGGAAAGCGATTTGATGATGGGCGAGTTGGGCGGACCAGCAAGGACTGTCCTAGTCAGCATCTGTCGTGCGTAAGCATGCGCGCATCTTACCGATGACTTCCTGGCGCGCGCCATTGCTTGCGCGCCGTGCTCTCCTTTTCCTACGAGATTTGTTTCTTTCTCGCCATAGCAGCACTCCGCCCGTGGCCAAGAATGCTACGAGTGCGGCCGTAAGCGCGCGATTCCTGGAGACCCAGTCCTGAAGACGATCTATGTAGGCGCCGGAGACTGCGCGCGGGGGCGGAGGAGGCGGTCGCGCATTTTCAGGGAGCCAGCCTTCGGGGACAGATCGTTTGATGTACCCAGCCACGCTTTGGAAATGCCGGTCCGAGGCGTCAAAGATGTTGCCCGTAAATTTCCGGATGTCTTGTGAGTACTCCGACAGCTGTCGCGCGAATCACCACTGGTTAGCAGCCGCCCGGCAGAGCGTAGGAGGGCACTCACCACGCCCAGGAAGTGCTGGTCGTCGGCCGTCATTGTAGTGAAATAGGGATGCAAATAAAAAGCTACGAGTAAAGTACAGGCGGAGAAGGGAAGATTGACATGTGCATCGTCATCGGCGGAGTTTGAGCGCTCAGATCGCGGAGCAAATGTGGCGTATCGCGTCTTCCACGGTTGGTGGCGCGGGCGGCGGGTTTCGCACGTGACCGCGCTCGGATTTCTCTGGCAGTCGCACCTCCAGTCTTATATGCGCCTGCGGCTGACGTGCATACGGCCCTCTGTACATTCTTTTCCTATAGATACCCTAGGTTAGGCACGGTCCTCGATCTTCCCGGCTAATCTTTTCTTTGGTGGGCTGCCTCTACGTTGCGGTGTCCTTCCCGCCGCGTGCACAGCTTACGTGGCTGGCGGGCGTTGCCTCTTCTCATACTCGTTCTTCGAATCTCTTCTACGCGTAGTTCAAATACGACTGCCTTCTCTCTCACTTTTCAATCTGCCTTTTCCATTTCACTTGTCAATCCGGAAGATCGACCCCCAGCAAATCGTCGGACCGAATACTGAAACTGGGGTACTGAACCGCAGGCTGTCAGCGAAACGTCAAGCTAGACCCGCCATGCGGGAGATCGACGCGCATTTTGATGCGTACGAACATCTTAAGCATCTACCGCGCGATGGCGAAGCACTACAAATGCTTCGAAAGGCGGCATCTATGGTTAAGCCTATGATGAGGAAACGAGGCTGGAAGGTGGCTACTCTGGCTGAATTTCTCCCTGATGAACCTCAGCTGCTAGGTACGACTGCGGTCAAACACAAAGTATCTACGACTAAGATTGGGCAGGGTTGAACATCAACAGAACAGAGAGGATACTGATCAGACTGCGCTATCATCATGACTCAAGGCAGTTCTTACCCATGGAGCAGATTGCAGATACCTTGCTACATGAGCTTTCGCATATCATCTGGGGCCCACACGACCACAACTTCCACAACCTCTGGAATGAACTGCGCGACGAGCATCAATCTCTGCTTTCAAAGGGCTATACTGGCGAGAGTTTCCTATCACAAGGTCGTACGCTTGGAGGCAAGCGGATACCACTAGACGAAATGCGCCGCCAGGCTCGGATTTCTGCAGAAAAACGAAAAGCGACTAAAAACCAGAACGCAAGCGGACGCCGATTAGGAGGGGGGATGTCGTCTCACGGCGTCGATATGCGCAAGGTCATCGCCGACGCGGCGACCAGGAGAACCAGTATCACAGAAGGCTGCGCAAGTGGCAGTTCCGAAGCTGGGAGGCTGCGTGATCAACAAGCACAGACTGGATTCAGAACAAAGGCCGATGAAAACGACGCGAACGATTTAGCAATCGCGCAAGCTCTGCAAGAGCTAATGGAGGAGGAAGAGATGATCAAACTGGAGGAGCTGTGCGCACCCAACGGAGGGGGCGGGCTGGCGTGGGATCCAGTGAATGGTCTGCAATTCGACACTGAACCCCCTTCGTCGCGAACAACAACACCGAAGCCAACTCCTTCTCGAAGCGTGTCTTCGAATATTGCCGGGCGACCGTTGTCGCGCCTGGTCGCGGAGAACACTGCTAGACGACCTACATCATTACCAAGCTTTCGTCGCCCGTCATCCCGCCTCATATCACAGGAGGAGGAAGCTATCCGTAATAGGTCCTTGCCATCTTCACCGCCCGAACCGTCACCAGCCTCGTTCGTTGCTCCCGCCGACCCAGGCAAATGGGCATGCCCTCAATGCACGCTGCATAATCCGCTTGATTTCCTCGCATGTGGAGCTTGTGGCCTTGAGCAGCCGCCACAACCAATCCCGCAAAACCAACGCTATGGTTCGTCTCATCACCTGGCCAGCTTGCCAAAGCCACCCCCTGCGGCAGGACTTCGAGGTGCCAGCGCCACGCCTTTCGAACCTGCCAAGGGACGAATAGGCTGGAATTGCCTGAATTGCGGGAGGTTCATGGAGCACCAGTGGTGGACCTGCTCGCTTTGTGGGAAGATGAAGGACGAGTCGTGAGCACGAGAAGGACGCTGGCTTTGCTAGAGGACCACCCCACTACCACTCCACTGCTGGATTCGGCTGAGAACCAACACTGTCGAGACAGGCCGCCAAATTTGTCGTGTGCGACACAGCTTCGTCCAGTGCCAATGGCACTCTTAAGGATCCCTACACCGAGAAAGGAAATGCACACATCGACCATTCTTCTCCTGATACTGGTCCAGGAAAGTCGACTCGGTCCACATGTATCGTTCGCCGTAGGCGACTGAAGACTTCGACTTTCTCCTCAGTGCACACCACGCGAAATTATGACATGTTTCGATGTTCATACTAGAGACATATACCTAATACGCGCCTCTATTATAGTACAATGAACGAATAGCCAGCGGGGCAGCGGATCATACACACCCCTTTTGCTTATTAGATACACCCTCTTAAATATTCTCTTCCAACTCATTTTCCGCATCTCCTGTTCCCTCCCGTTCCTACTCCTTCTCCTCAAACCTCGTAATAACCACATCCGTCGTCCTCAGAATCCCCCCATTCCGTATACTCTCCCTCCTCGCCGGCTCCCGCTCTCTGCGTATCTCAAACCCGCCCCCATGCTCCCGCAAAATACTCTCGTCGCTTTCGCCCCGCTTTCCCCACTCTTTATCCGCCGTGCTCTTCTTGCTGAGACTGCTCATCGCGAACGACTGGCCTTCTCCGTGTTTCATGTACCCCGTGGACTTGTACGGCGTGGCGAGCGTGGAGCGGCCTGCGCGGCTGCCGTAGGATCCCGCGATGGTGCGGAGGGAGGTGAAGAAGCGCGCGACGAGGGGCTTGAGGGTGGGGAGGTTGGCCGCGATGATGCCGACGTTCATCTCGACTCTGGATCGGATCACGCTGGTTAGCTTCAACCCTCTCCACACAATAAGAGAAGCACGGAGAGGAGCGGAACGACTCACTGCTGCCAGATATAATACCAGCTCCCGTTCCCGGTGAAATCCATCTGTTCAAAGAAATGGTACTGCATCGGCGTCTTGTATATCGCCGTCGCCGTCGCCAGCAGCCCGAGCGCCATGCAGAAGGACAGCCCGAGCTTCGTTTGGATAGTGACCTGGAGTTTCCAGACGATGGGGATGGGCAGCAGTGCGAAGAGCAGGTCTGTCGCGATGTTCACGGAGGAATTGAACACGCCGATGTTCTTGAAGATGGCGATCGGGTAGCACTTTGCGTTGCTATTTGCGCGTTAGTCAGTCGCCGTTTGTTCAGGAGTATGTTATATGTACGCTAAGATAAGGGGAGGGGAGGGGGGTAACATACCCCTGCGGCGGCTTCAAACTCAAATCATACGCCGCACGCACTGGAATACACTGGAAAACAATCGCCATGGTACTCCCAATCGTGAAGGCCACGAGAAACACCAGCGTGGCGATCAAAAACGTGCGCCATCTTGTCCTATCTGCAAGGCGCAGGAGGAAGAAGCCGATGGAGAGCTTGATGAAGGAGTAGGCGAAGATGATGAGGATGGCGTAGACGTAGGTGTATTTGAAGAAGTCCTGAATGTTGGCGAGGGGGAACGCGAGGCCCGACGGGTCGAAGTGCCGGCCGAGGCCGATGGTGATTACTTTGATGAAGAGGCCGGTCGTGGTTACGGAGAGGGCCACTGCGATGAGCATGAGCCAGTCTGGTGGGGAGTTAGAGAGTTCGAAGGTCTTGTACGTATGGGAGTTTGTGGGAAGAACCTCCCAGACTACTGGAACAAATCGTCTTGATAAAGGGATAAAGGCAGTGCGTTTGGTTGACACCAATGAGAAAGAAACGTACCATCGATACCGAACATCTTCAACATGAAGACTCTCACATAGATCCTCAAGATCATCGTGATCGTCGCAAGGCCGAAGAGCGTGCAGTCAATCGCAAGCAGCGTCGGTCCATAATCTTCTGCCAGGTACTCCTGTGACGGAGCCGTCGAACCCATGTTTTCTTTTTCCTTTGCAACAGTCCGGTGTCAATGTCGTACGGTACGAGATTCACCAACACCCGTTCACCTGGTAGGCAACGACTTTATGCCTTGCGCGATGCAGGAAGAGAGCCTATCGCTGTAATAATGCCGACTTGCTGCCTATATAAGGAGGCGGATCACCTCGTATGGTATTGAGTATGTTGCAAGCCAGGTAAGACGTGCTGGGAAGCGGATTGGCTCAACGGGTCGACCAGCGGGAGTGAGCGCGCTAGATTACCGCTTCGCTTGCGGTACGCAATGTATGGCGTGCAACGTCTCTTGCGACGACGCGGACAGGGCTCCTGGAAGGGTAGCAAGTCACATACATGCGAGTGAGCATCTTAGGTAGGGTTCCAGAGCAGTGGAGCGTCTGTAGGGATGGCGGTCCCACTCCCAGGTACGTACGCAACGCCGCGATAAGGAACCAGAAAAAAGGGTTGCAGGCGAGGTGACGGGCCGTGCAGGACGAGGGACTCGGATGCGAAAAGACCACTGATGCACGGACTTGTCGTGATGGATATACCGCAGAGTCTGTGAGTGCAGCCGGTTGCCCTCGTTTCGCCACCCGGTGGACAGCCGAAAGAGGATGCAGGTTCGTATGTCGTGTAAGCATCTTGTAGGGTCATCCCACACGCGGGGAATATCTGATACTGGCTGTGGTGCGGGTGAATGCACTGCCTTAGATCCTCCCCAGCTTCAGCTTGGTCGGCTATTGCAACCAGTATATGCATATTGCGCGTCGTCTTCCTCACGTGGGGATCGAGGTCGCATGGCCGGTTGTGTGTAACCGGGTGAATGCCGATATTACGCATGATCTGGAGAGCTTTACCATCGCAGAGAAGCCGCCCGCAAAGGAAAATCTCAAAGATGTCTTCCAAGTTCGTGCTGCCCAACTGTTTCTTGTGAAATTTGGATCAAACAATCCCCGGGCAAGTCGGTAACACGTGTGAACCCACCACTAGGATCTGCATATCGCGGGCGCTGCCACGCTTCCGCTTCCCGTTCTGCCTCTGAATCAAGCCTCTCCGCGTGATATTTCGCGACTGCGACACGCCATTGTAATCCCATTGGTGGGGTTTCACGCCGTGCGAATACTCAGCATTGTGGATCCCAGGGACCGAGTACACTGGATCGAACCTTATTTACCTCGCATGCAGAACGATGCGACCACTTACACCGCATCGACCTTGTTCACAAACCCCTTTGTAGAAGAACTTGATCCCATCTTTTACATTTCTTCGGAGAAACCCACCCAGGAGCCAGCAATAGCATCAGAAGACTGATTGCAGGACGCGGGACATGAGGGTTCACGGAGACAGATGCGCAACGGTTGCTCCAGGCTAAAATTGCATCGTTTGCAAGTGCGTCGACAAAGCTCAAGTCGATCGTTTGTTGTGAGTCGATGCAGGAACGGGTGGGTCGCTGAATCAGGCACGTTCGCCGTATGAAGGAGTTAACATTTGATGACGAGGCCTGGACGCATACGCGGAGCTCAATGCAATCTCGAGGAGTGGATATGCGATTCAGGGAAGATGAATATAGCCGATTGCGTAAGATCGAGCCCTTGTTCCTGGGTAGCGGTTCCGGGCCGTCCCCCGCAAAACCACGACTCGCTCACTCGCTACTGCCGTCAGTCTAGCCTACCCACAATACACCACTGGCGCAATTCATCCGCAGATAAACGGTTCATCAAGAGCACGTTAAGTCCTAGAACATGCTATCAGTTGGCCGAAATATAGGTGCATTCGTATTCGTGAGCTGCGTGGCGGCGGCACAGTCTCCTTAGCGAGATTCCTCCAACTTCCTGATTCGGGCAAGGTAGTCGTCTTCACCCTGACCCAGTAATCAACTGGTTCGCCCAGACGGAACCTACATTTGACAGCCGCAGGAGTGACAGGCAATTGGACGGAAGCTCAACCTCCGCGGTTGACGTCTAATGAGACCGTGCATGGTCGAGAGCCTGGAATCACTTTCACCACCAACCAGGCGTTGTCATCATCGCAGAAGATGATCTTTTGCCGTTTCCTTCTGCTCCTACTCGTTCACGGACCAAAGAACTAGCCTCCAAACAGCACGAATTCCAGTTGCCGGCATTGTAGCTCTTTGACTGATAGCCGACCACAATGCTAGACACCAGCCTTGCATATCCACTGGACCCTGAGTCGCGACCGAAGGGGCCATACGTTCAGTATTTGAAGCGCGTTGTATGCACCCTTTAATCTCTGCGCGTCTCTTTGCTTTCTATGTGCCTATAGTATCCCCGTGTTAATCCTGGGCCTCGAGATCGGTTGTGCCGCACGCGTGTACACGAACTTAACCGCGCGCCCACGCAGTACCTCCTCAACTTTCCACCACTCGATGAACTCTATTTTCTGATCCTCCTGTTCACCTGTACACCTTCCTTTTAGAAGAAACGGAGAGTTTCCCACCGCCAATGATGTGGTCAGCTGCAGTGGTCGGGGCGATCCTGCTTGCCCCTGCAGCCTTCGCTGCACCCCAGACTCTTACCACAAGCCAAGAGTACCTCGACTACTCAGTGCTCGATACTATTCCAGCAAGCTCAAACGTGCTGCAGGCCGACGTCTTGGCCTCTGCAGCAGCTATCAACCAGCAAATCTACCAATCGAACAACAACCCGACGCAATGGAGAAAGTGCAACCGTAACAACGCCGTCTATCGTCGCGAGTGGTCAGAATCTCCTGCTTCAACTTGATGCATGGTGGCTGACATGGCGTACGCATGACAGGGCCGCCTTCTCCACTTCCGAGAAGAAGGACTACATCAAGGCAGTGCAATGCATGTCGAAGCTGGCTCCGAAGACGCCTAAAGAGAAGTGTCCAGGATGCCAGAACCGCTACGACGTAAGTGAACCCATTCTTGGCAATCCAATAGGGTCTCCCCGCTAACATATTGTGCATAGGACTTTGTCGCAACCCATATCAATCAAACATTCTTCGTAAGATCCGGCGTTCCCCACCTCCTGAAACCCGGCTGACGGGTATAGATCCACAACACAGGGAATTTCCTAGCTTGGTTAGTAACGCTCTGATGTAAGGTAGATATGTCCCAGCTGACTTTGCACCTCCGCATTTAGGCATCGCTACTTCACATGGGCATACGAGCAGACGCTCCGCAAAGAGTGCGGCTACAAGGGCTACCAGCCCTACTACAACTGGCCTCGCTGGGCAAACAACCCCGCAGCGTCTCCAGCTCTCGATGGATCTGCCACGTCTATGGGCGGAAACGGTCTTGGAGGGGATCGCTGCACGAACCAAACCTTCTATGGCATCCCTACACAAGCGCAGCCGCTAATTGAAATTCCCCATGGGGCCGGTGGAGGCTGCGTCAATTCAGGCCCGTTCAAGGACTGGAAGGTCAACCTAGGACCTGTCTTCACAGATGTGACTTGCACGCCTCCCAACCCTGAGACAGACTTCACCAACGGTCTCGTCGGCCTCGGCAAGAACACTCGCTGCCTGGTGCGCGATATCTCAGCCTGGACATCAAGCCAATGGACGAATGATCAACAAGTGACCAAGTTGCTGAAGAGCAAAGATATCAAGACCCTCTGGTACGACATGCAGGGCGGAGAGAATCCCTTCACCAACAACTTCATGGGTGTGCACACCGCGGGCCACTTCACGATAGGTGGTGACCCAGGCTCGGATTTCGTGTCATCGCCTGGTGACCCTTGGTAAGTGACGTCTCTGGTTTCTCGTTGTTCTTCACATCTGCTTACTGAGTCCCGTAGGTTCTTCTTCCACCACGGCCAGATCGACCGTGTCTGGTGGACATGGCAGAACCTCGACCCCAAGAAGCGCGTCAACGCGATATACGGCACAATCTTTCTTGCAGACCCGACTGCGGCAAATGCTACACTTGATGATGGCATGAACCTGGGATATGCCTACCCCGGCACTATCACTATTAGAGATGCAATGAGCACCCTCGCAGGTCCTTTCTGTTACGCGTATGTATAGAAGGGGAGTTTATTTTTGTACTCCACACACTCGATAACTTGATCTTTTTTTCATTATTTCCCTTCAGATAGAAGGAGAAAGACTCAGCACTCTATAGAGAGATAATATTCTTGTATGTAGATTAGTAATACAACTAGATTTTCTAAACTACCCGAAGCGCACATATTCATACGGCTTGATACATGCGTATAAGCCAGATACTGTAAGTACAGATGAAGTGCATGTATCTGCGAAGTTTTGCGGTGTTTGGTTTGTTTCCCGCTATTTACAATGATGGAGTTTGTGTACTTGGTCGCGTTTGCTTTCGCGCAATCGATCATCAGAAGAAAAGCTTTTACAGTTGAAGTGAGCTTTCTCCTTACCTCTATCATCTGAAGATCAAGTCCAAAAACATCTCCAATTCAAGTTCAAGTAAGTATTACAGACCGTTATGTGAAGGTGCGACAGTGACAAAGTCCACTTGAAACGACCCGCCCCACCTGCGCCACAGTGGCGCGCACGCCGATCAAATCGGAAACTTGTTTTATCCCCGTCGAACCCGCAAATCTCACGCGTCTTCCTCCTTTCTGTATTTTTCGACTGATGTACTAATGCCTCAATTCGACAGAAAACTCTACGCGCCGGATCAAGATGATAACTTCATACTGGGCGCCCGCGGTGCCTGTACTTGAAGATGATTTGGCTCACCAATTGCTCGTTGATGGCCCGCCGGGCATCGTCGCCCTGCTTATCCCGGGTGTGACGATGTACTTGAGTCTATATGCATTGGCGCGAGGATGGACGTGGACAAGCAGGGCGTTGGTGCTACCCACGCTACTTCTGTTCTGGGCGAGCATTGAGGTTGCGCCAGTGAGGTGCTTGGCACTACGAGGAGTATTCGATTTCGGAAGTAAGTAGAGAGTCTAGTCGATGCACGGCGTGAATTTTGATCTCCAAATGCTGACGCCTTACAGTTGCTATTGGCCTCATGAAGTTGCTCGAACTGCATATGCTTGGCTGGAAGAATCAGTTGCCAAAGTACACCAGCGGCACGCCACCAGGACCATCAATAATGGCACTACTCCTACTCACCGAGTTACGCTACGAATCATTCTCACCGAACCCAATACGACTGGCGCCAGTACCTCCCTACCCCTTTCCGCGTTCACCGAAGAAGAGAATGTTTTTCTACTCAGAATCTGCTCAGCTGATCATTCACATCGCGATGTTCCTCGTTCTACAAACCCTGCCTCAATATGCACCAGTCAAAGCGTTCGGCGTTCTCCTAAGCATCTGGATTCTCTTCACTACCTGCGAGCTTGTGCTCCGCTATAAGACCAGCCCGCCGCTCTTCGCACCCATCTACCTTGCCGACAGTCTTGCAACGTTCTGGACCGAAACATGGCACAATGCCTTTGCATCACCCTGCCGCACGCTTGCCTACAACCCCATGATGTGGGTGCTTACCAAGGTTAGAGTCCCTCGCCATATTGCGCGATCACTCGCCGTCGTCGCGTCGTTCGGTCTGATGGCTGTCTTCCATGCGGAGATCATGTCGCCGCTTCTCTCACCAGAGGGAAAGATGCGGATTGGGCTTTTCTTCGTGCTCAATGGCATCTTCACGGTGATCGAGGTGGCTGTCTGGGGAAAGAGGAGGGATTGGCGACGCGCACTGATGGCTTGGATCATTGAGCTTTCACTGGCGAGTTGGGCGGTTCAAACGGCCCAGGTAGCCGATGGACTGCTGAACGCGGACTGGAGAGGGTTGTGTCGGCCCAAGATATAGTGAAACCTATCGATGTAGTAAAATATGACTTATATACGTGGGTTTAAGACCCAAAGTAACAGAGCTTCAAAACGACGCAGTAACGCAGGACGTATAGACACTGTCTTCTCAGAAGGCTTAGTACAATCCCACGGATCACCTAGGCATTGGGTCCAGGTTCAACCGAGCGCACTTGCGCAAGACGCAGTCGTACGCAGCTTGCCGATGCTCATAGTGGCCAGCAAGCTTGTGCCCGACATTGTCTTCTCACTGGAAAATTCCACTGGAACCATGTGCTGTAGTTCTCGAATGGGGACGGGACGGGAGTCTATCAGACAGCCTAGAGATGTCGACATCTGCCCTCAAAGGACCCAGAGATACCGATAGTTGTTAGTGAGCTTCCTCTCCAATCTTATCCTCCGGGGAATTTCCACCGATGCGATATTGACATTTGCCCATTGAGAAGTTCCGGAACCTTTCGCATCATGAGTCGCCGCTCGCACATCGACGAAGCGCGATCCTTTCGGTATTTTTACAGCCTGTAGGTTGGCGTCTAAGAGAGTTAGTGTTGATCCGATTATACAATGGCGAGATTTACCGTTGATAGAATCCTTGCGAACGACTTTTGCCTCGTTTCTCTGTTTGTTGTATACAAGCACTCTCTTTTCTTTGTTCGGGAGGCCAACATGGTTTTGCGATTTTGAGTCGGTAGTCGAGGATGTAGGAGTTCGTGATTGGTTCATTCTTGTTGTGTAGTTGTATTGTGTAACGACTCCGATCGAAGGATGGAAGGCTAGTTGCAGAGCCTCGTTTGTTCCGTGGGACTGTCGACTTTAAACCTAACTGCCGGGGAAAGCTGAAAGAACGCCACTATCAGGCCAACACACATTTTTTGCTAATATGGCCAATCACATGCACCACGGACGTTACACAGAAAGGCATAGCCACAAAGGCATTTAAATACGAGTTTGGCGCTTCCGCGTGCGCTCATCGCCTCCACCTAATTTTCCTTCGAGTCTCAGTCGCTCGCCGATCGCACGAGGGCGATATCGTATTGCAGGTCATTTGACTGTCGCGCGCCTCCACCTCGTAAAAGAGTATAGGAGTGTGACCACTTTATTTTCTTTTGAAAATTGTTCAGCCGGCCAGACTCCTTCCCCTCCATCTACTAACAAAGGAGTGTGGACTTGGGAAGTAACACCACTTTGTAATCATTCAGCTAAGACCTACCTATGTACCTGCGCTAATCATCGTGCGGATCGATCTCCGATTTTTGAAAACGGAATGCATTCATTTCAAGACGCACTGTACAAGCCAGAGTCAAACTCGCAGTTTGAAGAAAAGAGCGGCATAGCCTTGCATCTGACCACCCGTTCACTCCACACAGTCACTGACTTACCTGATATGTCGTATGCGCTCCCTAAAGAGGTCTCCTAGGCCTTAAAACCGGGCGTGTGGCGTAGTATGATGTTATATGAACGCTTATGAATGAAGCATACTGGCCAGCGATAGCGAGGGCTTGCATGATGGAGTCTCAGCGCCAGAGAGGCTCAATTCCAGCCTCCTCGATCGTCCGCAGCCTGGTGACGGTTCAGATGATAAATAAAGATGATCACTGATGAGACAATAAAGGTGCGCACCCGATTGTTTCTCCCCAATTCTTTGCTCATTATTCAGAATGACGGATCTCGAAGCCACAGGAGAGGGTCATCCCCTCGCGCTGAGACCAGATAGTAATCAGGCTGAAGCCTCGTCTCGGCACTCTTCGGTGCCCGCGAGATCGGATGCCGGTCGCTCATCGGCATCGCGAATCTTACGCCCTGCACACCTATCGGACGATCTAAATCGGGAATATCCATGGCAGCCGATAATTCTCAGTTTAGGTAAAATCATCCTCTACACGCACTTAGTAACTGTCGCATCGCTAACTGTCTTTGTACTAACATATCGCAGATGGTGGCGGCATTAGAGGTCTCTCTTCTCTTTATATTCTTCAGCATCTAATGCAGAAGATAAAGCTAGAGGAAGAACGTTTGGACCAGGAGTCAAGTCCGAACGGAGCTCATGCATTGGCTGCTAGCTCATCAAATCAGTCGAGCGACGTGGTTAGAGAGCGTGGCACGAGCGATCAGCCTCAAGAGCTGCGACCTTGCCACTACTTCGATTTCATGATCGGAACCAGCACTGGAGGGTGAGGCCCCAAAACTATGCACATGAAGCGAGGAGATGCTAACACAGTATGCTAGCTTGATCGCAGTACTACTGGGTAGACTGCGACTTGACATCGACACTTGCATTCGTATTTATGAGCAGATAGGAACCTACGTCTTTGGAGGCCGGAGATGGTGGGGCCTTCTAACAAAGTACGATCACAGAAGGATGAAAAAAGCCGTCAAAAAGGTCCTCCAGGAGTATTGCGAGGAACACGCTCAGCACCGTCAATGCAAAGGTGATGATCTGCTTAGGCAGTATGATTTTTCTCACCACGATGGAGACTACAAGAACTACAGCTGCAAAGTGTAAGTCAAGAAGCATGACGAGTCTCAAGCAAAAGTTCTAACGAGACTGAACCAGGGCGTTAATGTCGATCCGAGAGGGCGACCGAAGACATCACACGCAAGACAAACAGTATCTGTTCCGCAGTTACGACCACGTCAAGGCGGCACCAGAAAGATACAACCGTCCTAATGACCTCGAGCTCAACCCAGGAACAGTGCAGTCAAACGCAACGACCATCTGGGAAGCTTGCCGTGCAACCTCAGCAGCACCCCTTTATTTCAACAAAATGACCATCCACGGTGTGCGCTACATGGACGGTGGTGTCGGTGCAAACAATCCCGCTGGATACGCTTTGAATGAGGCGCTACAGATGTCATCCCGTAGTGGTAAAGCAGACAGCAGACCGGCTGCTCTGATCAGTGTTGGAACAGGTCACAAGGACCCACAGTCACGTTTCCGGAACATTTTCGACATCATCACTTGGGCGCGGAAAAGGATCACCGATACCGAAGAGGACCACAAAAATACCGAAGGCAGGTGTGAGGAATTGAAGGTTCCCTACCAACGCTTCGACGTACAGGAAGGCCTGTCTAAGATGAAGCTCGATGAATGTCGGAAGAAAAAGGCCAAGAAAGCTAAAAAGGATGAAAAAGGAAAGTCGAGAATGAATGGTGACACAGCAGTTCAAGCGAATGGAACCGCAGATGCAGTCACTCCTGGGGCCGATCATCCCACCGAAGAACCGCTCTTCAGTAACTGGCAACCGGATCGATACGAGTACGTCACATACAAACATATCAAGGAGGATACGATCAAGTACTGCCAGGACACAGGAGGCGATCATTCTAGCCAAGTCAATGTTGACGCAGAGCTCACGAAAGCGGCACAGCTTTTGGTGTATTATAGGAGAAAGAGAGAGGAGTTGACTCCGGAGACTTGGGCTCGTTTTCGAGATCACCCATATACTCGTATAACCAGTGCTCAGAGCAACACTAACGGCGAGGCAGCGGTCGCAACCGAGGCGACAGTGTGAAGTTCAATAGTAATTTCGTTGTTTCTTTTTCTCTTCCGTCAATGTTCTTCCCTACCTAATCCTGTCTTCTTTCTGGTCAGACGTCCGGTCGATGTTGGTCTCACTTTAATTACTGCGTGGACGATGCAGGTGTACAATTTCTGATCTCTTCTGCGTTTCTCTCTCAATAGATTAGACTGTAATTTTACGAATGTGTTCAGGAGCATTGTCTTCGGTTGAGCAGCGAAAACAGCAAATCATATCCTCGCATGGCGTCCTGCTGTGATAGATGGCGTAATTTGTTGCTGCGGAGAACCCTCTTAGTCTGAGGGGTGGATAGCCAAATGTACCGTATTGATTAACGAGGACGAACACAACAGCATGCGTCTGTGACGTGGAGTTGGGAAGAGATCACCGGTCGGACATGGGGTAAGATGCCTGTACTACTTCGGTTAGGCTTCCCGCGTCTTAGCTGCAGCTCACCTCACCTCCGCCGGCCATTCCTTTTCCACCACACCTCTCCCCCAGATGGACAGAAAACTGCTGGTGCACCACCAGATGCGAGCACCCGAAACGTGGCTGGGTCGCGGTCGATCCTGCTCCTCTCGTTCGTCGCTTCGAAGCCATCGGATCTCTGGTAATGCGGAGTTGTGCCACGGAAATTCGTACAGGACAGTAAGCCAGACACTGCGCGCGCCGAAGTCCGATCGGTCTGGTCCCAGCCAAGTCGCTGGCAAAGCCCTCACTTCGACTCCCCTATCGCGCTCTTTCCTGTAGGTTACTGCGAGGCGTAGGCGGCGAGTGCAGTCGGATACTGTTCCAAGCCAATGGCGACAACCTGGTTTATCTTTTTGCGAAAGCCTACCGGCCCCGCATTGTCCGCAGCATTTGTTTTGAAGTCTATTTCTTGACTGCAGTAGAGACCTCACTAGACATCCGTCTTGGTCCAAACGGATGTGAGCATGCGGAGCCTAAGGCCGGGTAGGCCTGTAGTCCGCATGGGATACCTAACACCAAACACGCATGCGATTGGTGTGCCTGCATCAATGTAGTGAACCTGTGGGAGGCACTGCAGTCCATGGTGGAGGTAGGTCGCAGTTTATAAGATTGCGTGTATCCGCTGGATCCATCTCCATCATCCACACAAGCCTTCTACTTCTTTCTGCTACGATCAGCATCCCTTCTTTTGACACTTTTGTCGTCCATTCTTTATACAGACACTCGTTTCACTATGGTTCAATCATCCCTTCTTTTGGCCCTGGCTGGCCTTGCCTCTTTTTCTACCGCTGCCCCGACTGCCTACAAGCGTCAGGCTGCCGGCAAGCGTGGTCTTGCTTTCGCGAAGAACACTCAGGATAAGGCTAACATGTTCACTGGCTCCGGTCAGGTGACTTGGGCCTATGACTGGGAAGCTCGCGCTACGGATGCTCCAGGATTCAACGTCCCTGGTGTGGAGTTCGTCCCTATGTTGCACGATGGCGGTGCCATGTTTGCCGGTGCTTTCCCCGCCGACTGCCAGGGTGCCATCGATGCCGGCGCCAAACACATCTTGAGCATCAACGAGCCTGACATCTGCGGGTGAGTGATTGAGATGCACCTGACTCAAGCTACCAGGTCACCTGCTAACCATGAACAGTGAGGGCACCGGCGGTACCTGCATGAGCGTCACCGACACCGTGGCCGCCCACATGAACTTGGTCCAGCCCTTCGCCGACGCCCATCCCGACATCACCATCGTCTCCCCGGCCTACAGCAATGCCGGTGTCGAGACCATGAAGGAGTTCCTCGGCGCCTGCAGCGGCTGCAGGATCGACCACATCGCCACTCACTGGTATGGTCCTGCCGATGTCGAGGCCTTCAAGGCCCACGTCATCAACGTCCACAACTGGACCCAGAAGCCCATCTGGGTTACCGAGTTCCAGGCTCAGTCCGGCGATGCCGAGGCCTTCATGCGCGATGCCATTGCTTGGCTCGACAGCCAGGACTTCGTCTACCGCTACGCTTACTTCTCGGTTGAGGTTTCCTTGACCAACGGCATGTCGCTCAACAACTTGGGCAACATCTTCTCCTCGTAGATGACTACGGCGCAATTGACGAGCGCTTGAGCACGTAGAAAAAACGTGATGGATTTAGGCTTCACGACTTTTCGATTCTTGGCTTTGATGTGGATTTAGATTATAGGATTTATTGATGGGTGTCTGTCTGGCTACACATAGCGTTGCAATTTTGATACCAATCTACTGCGTTGAGCTACCACACTTTCATTGTACGCCATGCAATGCTCATCAATGTGGACCCATCTTGACCCTCATTGGCAGAAGAATACTTTATATTAGACTAATAATGGCACCCAAGACTTAGGCGTCCTAGTCCCTGCTACAGACTTTGCCTTGCAAGTATCGGTAAAGATCTAGGAGTCTATGATTTGTCTAGAAGGCTGCTTGCTATAACTCTTGACTATCACGGCCAATCTGTAGAAGTTCAAAAGCCCGGCCACTCGGGTATACACCGCACCTCCAATGCAGCCTTCAACAAAGCAAACCTGGGCCACTGGGCCAAAAGAGTGCTCGTCTTCCCAAAAAACTCACGCAAGTGTATACACTTTTTTAAAACAAGGCCAAGCTTGTACAGTAATCATTCAAGATCGATCCCAAACAGTAGCAAGCATAGCACCAACGCCAGTCCAAAAAAACAGAAGACTATCGTTAGTCGGAGGGGATCAGAGGAACGCAAAAAAGAAATGACCCACACCTGATTCGAACAGGTAACCTTCAGGAATCTCCATATGATCTGGAATCTGACGCGCTACCGTTGCGCCAGCGGGCCTCGAACTTGTAGCTCTTTGATTTGATGAAAAAATTCAAACGCAAAACATAAATATATCTAATGACGTCTCGGAAGTCGGAGTTTCCAATCTGCTCGATAACGTATCTCTAACTTCGCCGCCTCGGTGCGATGTTCCGATCCACTAGATCTGCCCAGCTCTCGAGCCACGAGTCATACGCACTCGCTTGTGGGGCTTCCAACCGGACCCACTATCCCTACCTATAGCCGCCTCATCGAAATGGCCGACGAAGATGCATATTTCCTTTGAGGTCTATCACAAACCGTACGCAAAAGCTGCACGAACGCTAAAACTGTACCGCATTCTGTAGACCTGTGCAAGAGGAGTAAGTGGTGTTACGCTTGAGACGGAAATCCATGGGTGCTGTATCTCGGATGACACAGAGATGGGATGATTTTCTGATTGTTGACACGAACCACGAAGTGGTATCCCATAAAGTGATAGACAAAAATGTAGACTGCGACTGCCGCATGATAGAAAGAGATGGCATCAACAGCTGGCAACAAAACAGGCAGCAATCAAGGGCTATGGGCTACTTGTAATCAGGACCTCCACGTTGGGAAAATGCAACGCAGAAAATGCGACTGCCCGCATCAGCGAAGAAGATTAAGGAATAACACGCACAGTGGCTGGTCTTTCGGCAATGCCTGCGATGTCAGTACTTGAACCTCGATACTCATCTCTGGTACCAAGTGGACACAAAGCATCGTATTTTCAGATGGACTATATTGGGGTTCTGATGCTTGGTCGGTATTTGGTCCAGGACACAGTACACATGCAAGCAACAGCGCCCACGCAGCCCTTCAGCCAGCGCGATACCGAATGTACGGACATGCTGTTCTAATCTTCCAAAAGTATATGACGTGCGCCTCAATCCAGCGCCCTGCAGCTCTCATGTCGGAAAAACAGCAGGTGGAAACCCCGGCTTCCGTGCGGCAGGACACGACGGTTGAGCACGGTTCCTCAACGATCAATTCTTCGACTTTGGTTTTGTCAAGGCAATTGCTCAACAGGTACTCTACACCGTGATTTGAGTTTCCAACCAACCGGGACCGCAAATTTATCTGCCACGAGGGTATTCGGCTTCATATCGCCTCACTCCCTCACAGCGCATACCTTTGAGCGCCTTTGGAGTCTCTAGCTTACTGCATCTAGCTCCTATGTCGAGATCGCACCGCTATTAGAGGAACCTCATCGTATGTAGTTCTCGGAATCGCATACACACAGTACTCGACTTTCATTACGACGTTGTACCAGGTAGCAGAAACAATCTACTACATAGAAGCAGACAGACTGTGCGCTGTAAGAACGTAGTAGGGTATATTGGTCGCAGCTAGAGCCCTCTCTCTCGTCATGCCGTCGTGACCTCGAAAGCCAGAATAAGTAGTCCTACAAGAACACCGCCCCCTCTTACATGCCCGCCACATGCTCTCACACCCGCACTCTTTCCCCATCCACCTACTCCGACCCATCCTCCGGCAGCCGCGCAATAACATCCTCCACCATATCAATAAGCTGATCGACATCCGGCCTCTCCCCCGGCTCCACCTTGAGACACTTCCTCACCACCTCTTTGACACCCTCGCTTATCCCCTCCCCATCCGCAGGCTTCTTCGCCCCCCGCCCCTCGTCCGGAAACCTCCAGTCCCCGCCAAGCACGCACATGCTCAGACTGCCGCCCGTCTCATCGCTGCGCGCCTCGAACGGCGACTTGCCCACCAGACACGCATACAGCATGCAGCCCATGCTCCAGATGTCGACTTTTGTGTCGATGACGGAGCCAGTTTTTACATCGAAGAGCTCGGGCGCGCGGTACGGCATGGTGGAGTGCTCGGCGGCGGTGTCCTGGACTTGGAGGGCGAGGGAGCGGGAGGTTATCGGGGTGGGCGAGGGCGCGAGGGAGCCCAGGTCCATGAGGATGGGGTTGACGCCGTCGTCGTCGATCATCACGTTGCCTGTGTGTTTGTTAGCCATGGTCCTGCTTTCTTCTCCGGGAATGGAACGTACCGGGCTTGATGTCCCGATGCGCATACGCCCGCTCCCCGCCCGGCGCGATGCCCTCCTGCGCGAGACTCGCCTCCCCGCTCTCCAGTAGCCCCTCCCCCTCCGCCTCGTCATCGTCGTCGTGGTCTCGATGCCGCCGCATCTCCATCGCCTCGGCTGCCTCGGCATCCGCCCGCGCCGCATCCTTCCGCACCTTCTTCGCCTTCCCCTCGCTCCGCGTGCCGCCCGGCCCCTCGCTCATCCGGTACTGGTGCATCGACTTGAGCGCCTTGCACACGCCCAAGAATAACTGCATCAGCCTCTTCTCCGGAAACTTTGTGTGGTTCACCAGATTCGCATTGATCATGTCCTGCAGGTTTCCGCGGCGGTAGTACGGCAGGAGAATGTACACCGTCTTGGCCGAGGGGTCCGATTTGTCCGATGCAACGCTGTAATCGATCGAGTGGATGATGTTTGGGTGCGGCGAAAAGAGCGAGTAGGCTTCTACCTCTTTGAGGGCCTGCGAGACGGATTCCTGGCCGAAGGGGCAGCGGATCTTTTTCAGGGCGAAGAGCTGCTGGTTGGCATTGTCTTGGACGAGGTAGACGTAGGAGAAGCCGCCCTGCGCGCAGTGTTAGAGGGCGTGTGGGAAGAGGATTGGCAGCGGGCGTGCTTACCTCGCCGAGCAGCCGCAGTATCTTGAAGTTGCGGCTGTTTATTTTGAGCTGCGGCGAGCCGGGGAAGCACACCATGCAGTTTGTGAAGGAGTATATGACGTCGAGGAAGTAGGACTGTAACGACATGGTGGCGGTGGTGCGGGAGCTGTGCGTGGGAGAGCTGCTGGCTTCAGGACAGCTATGCGGAGCTGCTTATCGACCTCCGCGCGGAGAATCAAGGGATGCGCGACGCCGGCAGGTCGGGGGTGTTACGGGCGATGCGAGGCGAAAGGTGCTGCGCTGGCAATTGGAATATCTCGGCGCGTGAAGAGGAAGTTTGTTCGTCGTAAGCTGCAGCTGCGCAACGGCTTCGGCCAAGCAGAGAGGTGGTTTGTTGGATGCGCCAAGATGTGTGATGAATGTGGCTGTGTTTGTCAGCCACGCGTCGCGACTCTGGGAATACTTGGAACGAGAGCACATCGCATTTCAGTCCGCCGATCACGAAAATCTAGACACAAAGAGGTTTGCGATCATCACAAATGTGGGAGTAGTGCGACAATATTCACATTGGATGTCTGGGGTATGGAGGTCAACCAGCAATCAGAACTATGCACGCTGCCTTTCAATGTCGGTATTCCACATTGAGCCTGGACAAGTTCCAAGATTCCATCGTAGCTTGAAGCACCTCGTGGTCGAAATCAGGGTGGAAGCTCAGATGCGAATCGTGCTCTTGCAATGTGATGTGAGTCAACTGCGGCAACCCTGAAGGCACTCCCCCTTGCCCATCTACATCCTCAATGAATCGGCTTAGAGTTGCGCTGCTATCAGAATAGAACCTCCTGAGTTTTGCTGATCTCGTGGAGACGAATGAGATCTATCACTTGGGATTAGCATATGGCCGCCAGATGAGCGTAGGGCGGTCAACGTACCGTGAGATCGCAAAGTTGGGACGGAAGGAAGGTATCAGCACAAACAACTGATGCCGCAGTTCCTCGCTGGAACATGTATCGAAAGGGCATAGACATCTTCTTGACCGAAGAGAATTTCGCGAAATTCGCTGTCTGTGGGAATGGTGAAAGCATGTTGCGACGTGTTTCTACATGCAGCTCTTCTAGAGAATCCTGGACCGCCTCAAGCAGCGGTATCAAGGCGGTCGGCTCCATAGTGGAAGTATACGTGTCGTAAGATTCGAGCGTGAACCTCTTTAGGGACTTCGGCATTTGGAGCAGTTGTATGAGAGCTTCATACGCCATGGTGCCTGGTGAGCCAATGCGAAGCTCCTTGAGCGAGGACGTTCGGTGTTTGCGCGCCGGGAGTCTGAACGATGAGAAGCGGCCTGATGAGTCGTCTTGGAGCTCCCGCACGCGAATACTCTCGATGTTAGGGAGTTCCATGCATTTTCGCAGTTCCCAAGGCGCCATATTGTGTTGCCACTCCACCCGTCGGACCTGATCGTGCGCGTGTTCGCGTGTCCATTTCAGCGGAAGCGGTACACTGTAATGCCACGCTTTGTAGTCGCGTGAAAGGTAGCAGAACTCCCGCAGATTTGTAAGCTGGCGCGTGATCTGATTGATGGTTTGTTGCTCTTCTGGCCAGTGGATGTCTTCTCGGAGAAGGTTGAGCTCCAGCCGATGCACGTGAACAACGAGATCTGGTCGGTCGAGCAACGTTCTAAGAAACAGTTTGGTGCGTGAGCCACGAACGCTATGGGATATGGAAGTGTTTCGGACAATAAAACGTTGGGCGATGTCACGGAATAGTCGACAAGTCAACGCGAGGTTGCACAAATCAGTCCCTTCTGACTGCAGGTGAAAGAAAATGACATAGACCAGATCCACGCTCAGGTCGTTGAATTTGGCCATTCTGGGAGTATTTGTGGTATCCATGGATAAGTAGAGACGGAATTGGCGCGAGAGCTTGATGCTGGACCAATGACACGAGCGGAAGGACAATGGCCATTAACCGGGTCCGGATGAAGTTTGCGGGTCGGTCCTGATATCAGAGCCCGGGATAATGATGTTTCATCGTCGCGCTGGAGGGTTAGACGTTCGAAAGAGAAGTCGTGAACGTAACTCCTTAGTAAGCCGCGTTTGCCCCTTTTGTTCTAGCACCATAGCGTAGTTTCCACTGTTGACCCGGTCGAACATGTCAGTCACACCTACATGACAAACATAAAGAAACCATGCACCCGTGAATGCGATGGTGCTCATACTGCGACCTTCATCTATCCATGAAGTGACGATTTCACTCCGCTAAGCTTCTTTGCGCTCACAGCAGGAAATCGTTCCGTTATGCCATCAAGCACGCCTCTGCCGGAAGCTTTGCATTATATATCATGCATGCCTCGGCATCACGGGGACTCGAGAGTACACTGAAATACGGAAAGGTATCCCGGTAGCGCGCAATGGACTAATTTTCCTGCGTTCTTGACTGGGGGAATTGGATCTGTCGCCGCTAGTAAAATTAGCCGCGGCTTGTAGACAGAAACCAATTTATTCGGATGCTGCTACTATAGCGATCACTGCCTTGCCCCAGTCTTGATTTGAACGATCCGCAAGGACCACATACACGTCGTAATGGGGAAGTATTTAGTTGAAGTGGATGTCACTACTCAGCGTCCTCGTTGTTTGCACGTTACCTTCCCCCAAGATGAAGCATTTCAGCGCCGTCGCTTTGTCGCTGGCAATACTCGATATCGCGCAAGCTGTCCGCTTCCTAGGTCGTGTGAACCCGGCGACGAGGGAGCTGACATGGGCTGGTACTGGAGTGGCCTTTAGCTTTACTGGATCTTCAGCAACGATTGGCTTTGAGTCTGTCACTGGTATGATATTCAATGACTACCTTGCTTCAAAAGTCATGTGGCTAACCTCGGATTCTTACTATAGGTGCAAACAGCGTCCTGCTTACTGTCGATGGAAAGTCTACTGTCATTCCGAATGTCAATAGCTCAAGTATATCCACGCCAGCCGGACTAGCGAAGGGCAAACATACTGTTGAGCTGCGAAAGCGATCGGAAGCATTCTTCGGGAGTATCTTCATCGGAAACGTTACGACCAACGGTGTTTTGGGACCAGATCCCAGACGCAACCGAAAGATCGAGTTCATAGGCGACTCTATTACGGTCGGCTATGGGATGGATGGCGTTCTGCCCTGCACGAACACTGCGGAGCTTGAGGACAATCCCAATACGTATGCTG
The DNA here is from genome assembly GCA_010093485.1 of Karstenula rhodostoma CBS 690.94. Lineage (NCBI taxonomy): Eukaryota > Fungi > Ascomycota > Dothideomycetes > Pleosporales > Didymosphaeriaceae > Karstenula > Karstenula rhodostoma. Next base: position 152,098 of record MU001516.1, read on the forward strand.
TGCTGGCGGCCAATTCTTTGAAAGCAGAATACGACATTGTCGCGTGGAGTGGCATAGGCCTTGTACGAAACACCGCCTGGGGTCCTGCAGGCGACCCAACAATGACGAGTCGTTGGACAAAGTACGGTGCCCAGGACGCCGACAACAGCTATACCTTCCCATCTAGCGAGATACCCGACGCCGTGGTAATCGCTCTCGGTACCAACGATTTCAGCATCGCCAACAACAACCGCGACCCTCTTGACGTTGGAAACTTCTCGTCAGCAACAGCCTCGTTCGTCCGAACCATCCAGAAACGTTATCCCAAGGCCCAGTTCTTCCTTGTCACGTCTCCCATGCTCGGCGATAGTTCCGCGGGGGAAGGAGAGCACACAGCGCAGAAGAAGGCTTTCACTGATGCGGCCGCTCAGTTCAAGGGCAAGAAGGCTCATGTTGTGGACTGGCCGACCCAGGGATCGGCTGTCGGGTGCGATTACCACCCGAATGTCGCTACAAATGCGGCGCAGGCGCCCGTTCTGGCTTCCGCGATAGCAAAAGCGCTTGGATGGTGAGGTAAGTGTCGAAGACGAGTAGATGTATGTTGGACATGTTGTAGCTTTCCTCGAGGTGAAGGAACTTCAACCCAATGATATTGTTTTTATCCACGCCTTTACAAATGATTCTGGCTCTTTGCGGAGAAAGGTGACGGTAGGCAAACAATTACGATATTGTCCACCCATGGAGACGCAAGCAACGCGTGGAAATCCACTGTTCCTTGAGTTGTAAGAGCGGGGTGATTAATGTAGTTCATCGCCATGTACTAAATACAGGCTGTCCGAACGTTTTCAGCATTGGCCCTTAGTCACTTTGGGGCATCACAGCCATGCTCAACCTATCGGACTGTCCCGGACGAGCATCGTGCCCGTAAGTAGCAGGAGCTGCCAAGATGACTGTAGAAACATGCTTGGAGGCTCGCATAATGCTACCATAGTACCCTACCTTGCGAACAGGGCTTGACTGGGATGTGCAGACGACCTGCAGTACCAACGGACCCTCGGATTAAATATCTGTCATTATACTGCAGTCGATTCGTTCCTCTGTGCATGTTTCTCCTCGGTTAGCTTTAGGATGCGATTCTCTACTGTATCAGATGCCTATACTCCCAATGTGTACCCCAACACTGACCACGAACCATATCTTGGTCCCACCGTGACGCTTTACACCCCATAAACCCATCGATTGGAGGACATGGAGGAATCTAGCCCTAGGCCTACATAAACGTTCATCCTGATCCTGAAGCGACATAGGATGATGTGTACGTGGTTATACGACTGGACGTTGCTAGGCCTCACCGTCCGATCGTTTCTACTCGCGGTGTCAACCAAAGGGACCCGAGTTGACCGACGCATGTTGCTTTAAAATGTGGAAGTCTTATATTTCATTACGATCAAGCACGAAGGCAGTATGTAAAGAGCAAGAGTCAGTACCCAACTTGATCAACCAAACACACGACAACTGAGTCACTACACTCCCATACCTGTCGAAATCTTCCTTGCGTCCTCTAAATTAATCATTGTCACCGTGAAGATCGCTTTCACCGCTGCATTCGCTCTCTTCGCTGCCGTGATGGCCGCTCCCTCCGTCGAAAACGTTGGTGCAGCCGAGGGCCTCGTTGAAAAACGTTGCCTTGGGGCAGGTGGTGAGTGTCTATTTCCAATACTTGAGAGGGCACTTCTCGCAGGCTGGCTTCGTATTTCAATTTCGTATCTTTGGGGGTCTCAGCTAATCATATTATCTGGGGCAGCGGTGACCAATAACTTCAATGATTGCTGCAGCGGGCAGGGCTACGCGGATCGAGGTAAGCTGAGCTGAAAGGTGCGAGGTACATATCCATGGATACTGACTTTGATCCTTGAGGCTGCACATGCACTAGGTGCTCATGATTGAGCTGGATAAATTAATCGGTACATGGGTCGATATGGGCTCTGGCTTTGAACTGCAGCTTTGTTGAGTCTTCTAGGTATACGTTTGATGAATTCCAGATGTAGACCACAGAATGAATTCGAAATGCAAGCTCAGTGTATAAAAAATGATTTAAGGGACTTGCGTTTCATAGCGTATCCTTGAGCAACTTCAATCACAACGAAAGCCCAATCATTGATATGACTCGTGTAAACAATATTCAATTTGACCCATCAAGAAATTTCCCCTCACACATATCGTTTTCAGCGATTGTAAATGGAAAGGGCTCCCACGAAGATGCTGTTGCCATACTGGTCTTTGCTGAGTCATCCGCACTCCACAACGAGTGCATCCTCTTCTTGCGTCCTCATCCATCACATTCCCATCGAATTTCATCCAGAATAATGTTTCGCAGATGCAGGCAGTATCTATGAGTGCAGTTGCTCCGAGATGGCTATGGTGTTAATCCGAGAATGCATCTGACCTCGGAGCCTTCGTATTATCTCACATGGCACACGCGGCACAAGCTTGCGCGCGCGCCAGATTGTACTGTTTGACCGCATACACTGAGCTTACAGTCCCGGTGACGATGCTCACGATTGTCAGAACTAGCACCATCAGACCGAGCCACAACGTTGTCCATTCTCTCAGATCCCTCCGATCGCTGAGCAGCTGCCACCAGTTTCGGGGTGGCTCGTTGAATACGTCGACCAAACTCGTTATCTGTGTCCGCCAGATGCGGTAGTCCCCGATACCCAGACGACGGGTCCTATTACAGGTACCCAATCCATAGAGCGCAAGTTTGTTCTCCCGTCGAAGTAGTTCGCGCGTTGGGCCATGACCGAAGGGGAAGAGCAAGTTCAATGTATCTATGGTTTCGTGCAAGAGGTCAAGCGGGAGAGGCGAGTCGATTCCTTTGGTGTGATTGAGCAAACAGATCTTGTGCTCATATACTGTCAGGACACGATGCCGTTTATCGAGTCGCAGATGATCCATCAAATTGGAAGTCCACGACAGCTTGATGCCACAAATTTCTACGAGCGTAGATGCGGTGAAACTTGGATCCAGACCGGGGCCGAGAGACTCGTCTCTTATGTCTGTTGCATCCACATCGGAAAAATGCGACTGCACCGCCTCTTTCAACGAGACCTCTGTGGGCCATTCGAGTGTTCCATAATTCGTGTGCATTGTCGCAGGAACGCCGACATCTAATGCGGCTTTGGCAGTCAGCCAGAGCCGAGCGACGAGTTCTATGGTTCGATTCAGGGAATGATCGTCCACATTTGGAAACTGCTCCCTGAACTTGAGTAGTATGTCGTACCGTGGCTCGCTCATGTTCTCCTTGAGTGTACATATCAGATCGATAGCTTGTTCTACACCATCAGCTGCAAGCTCTGAGTGATTGTGCTTCAGATACGAGACTTCTCGGCTCAAATGAGCGAAGAAAGCTGTGTATTCGCTCTCTCGAAAGGTCGAGAGCGAGAGTCCGACACTGGACCAGATCTTGCAGATGAGATCGAACTTCAAACTAGTGTTTAGTGCGCTCAGATCATCGAGAATGTTCACAACGAAAGGTCTGTTTGGACTCATGATTGCTACCAAATTGCAGGCGGGTCGCAGCTGTTCAAAGGCTATGTAATGTATCGTTAATATGATGTTTGCGAAGCAAAAAGGCTGTGTACTCTGTATATCACCACAAATTAAAGATGCCAAGATCCTATGGCTCTATTGGACACGGAGTAACCCGGTTTGTGCTGCGCCATCATATGCGCTGGCTGAACGGTGAGCGGCCACTCCGGAACGAGGCTACGTCGATAAGATTGCGCAGAGGAAAGCTGGTAAACCCGCAAAGACACTACCTTCACTATTGATCCGACCAAGACCTCTCCCACAGGTCCAAATTAGAGTATACTTGGTCTGTAATGACTCAAGCATCCACCCAGACAAATCACCTTACGGCTGACCCCGGTCACTCGACTTGTAATGCCGATCAGCCTTCCCTCACTACGGCCAGAGTTTCCCTATAATAGGGATACATTTACCTAGATAGATATATTATATCCCTATATAGGTATATTATATCCCTATATAGGGAAACTTTAATTAAAATAAATAATAAATCTTATAAATAAAAAAAAGTTTCCCTTTTTAAATATAGAATATCCCTAGAAGGGATATTTTATATAATAAAATATATATAATTTTATATTCTTATATTATAGCCTTCTTCTATACTAATAGTAACTATTAGTATAGTAATAATATATATATAGAAAATAAAAATTTATTATCTTCTTTAAAAATATATACTTAAATACTACTATATATATATACTATTTACTACTAATATAAAAGCTTATTATTTAGCCTTATACTAATAGTTACTATTAGTATAAGAACTTATTATTTAATCTTATACTAATAATTACTACTAGTATAAAAGTTTATTATTTAGTTTTATACTAATAATTATTATTAGTATAAAAACTTATAAATATATAAAAGCTTTAAAATAAGTAAATAATTATTTCTAAAAATATATTAGTCTCTAGATAATAGTAGTAATAAGGGGAAAAAAAAAAAAAAAACTAGTAAAAGAAAAATATAATAATAGATCTATTACTATATTTCTAATAGTAGTAATAGTAATAATAAAGAAAGGGGAAAAGGAACTATAATATTATAGTTAACTATCTAGAATAAAATATAAATTTACTTAAAATATAAAAATAGTTATTTAAATATATATTTTTATTAATATACTTTTATAAATTATACTAATAGGGATAGATAATAATAATAATAGTTTTTATATAATTTTCTTTTTATAAATTTATACTCTATACTACTAGATATATAGAGGCTTTAAAATAAGTAGATAATTATCTTTAAAGACTTATTAATCTCTAAGTAGTAGTAGTAGTAAAGGGAAAAAAAAACTAATAAAAAAAAATATATTAGTAAATTTATTACTATACTTTTAATAGTAATAATAAGTAAAAAACTATATAATTCCTTTATTATAAATCTATACTTTATACTATTAGATATATAGAGGTTTTAAAGTAAATAAATAATTACTTTTAAAGACTTATTAGTTTCTAGGTAGTAGTAATAGTAAGGGGGGAAAAGAAAAAAAAAAAAAAAAAAAAAAAAAAAAGCTATAGTATTATAATTAATTATTTAAAATAGAATATAAATTTATTTAAAGTATAAAAAATATATCTAATAGTTAATAAATACTAATTAAACTTAGTTAGTATAATATTATATATCTATATAGTAAAATCTAAATTTTTATTTATTAAATTATATCTATTCTATATTTTAGTAATAGAGCTTATTATACTACTTCTAGTTAAGTATAGCTACTTAAATATATATATATTACTCTTATTAATATATTCTTATAAATTATATTAATAAAGATAAATAGTAGTAATAGTAAGGAGGGAGATACTAATAAAAGAAATATATATTAATAGATTTATTATTATACTTCTAGTAGTAGTAGTAATAGAGAGAAGAAAAAAAAAGTTAATAAAAAAAAAGTATATTAATAAATCTACTACTATACTTCTAGTAATAATAGAAAGGAAAGTATTAGTAAAAGAGATATATTAATAGATCTACTACTATATTTCTAGTACTAGAAAGAGGTTATAATTTCTAAGTTAATATTTTTATATAATTAAATATATAGAGTATATTATAAATTTATATAAAAATAATACTATTATTAATTTATTAAAACTAATAAGAAATAGAATTTATTTAAGAATACTCTATTTTTTTACTATTATATAGATAGGTTAGTTTTATTAAAAGGTTATTTATAGAGAAATTATTTAATAGCTATAGAGTTTCTTATAAGTATAGATATATTAAACTACTCCTTTTAGCTTTACTATAATATAATTTTTTTTTTTTTTTAATTTTAATACCTCTTATCTTATATACTTATTAATAAGATAGTAATACTAAGATTTCTTTTTAATAATATTAATTCTCTAGATATAAACTCTCCTTAAAATATATCTAATAATTAATCTAGTATAAATAAAAGATAGCTTTAAAATATCTAATAAAATATTCCTTTATACTAATATATTATATACTATATAAGAGCTATATAGAAATAAAAACTTTAATATCTTTAGATATTATTATAGATATCTAAAGGGAGGTATAAGAAAGGTATATTATAGTCTAATAAATATATTATTAATAGAAGTATAAAGCTTTATTTCTAGTTTTAGTTACTAGTAGTACTAGTAGTATATTTCTAGCCTTAGTAGCTAATAATAAAAATACTATATTACTAATTCTAGTAGCTAGTAATAATAATTATATATTTTTAAATTTTATTATAAATTCTTAAGGAAAGGTATAAAAAAGATATATTATTAATAGAAATATATAGCTTTATATTTAGTTCTAGTTATTTATAATACTAATACTATATTATTAGCCCTAGCTATAATAATAGTTTTATTACTATTTTACTTTAGTATAGAATATTATATATATATTCCTAACCCTAAATTATATATAAATATATATTAAATTAATAATTTTAACTCCTCTTCTATTTAGATCTATACCCTTTTATTTAAGTCTTTTTTTATTAGGTTTTTTTATTTACTATATAGTAGAGCTTTTTTATAGTCTATCTAGCTTTATTTAGTAGAGGGTATTCCCTCTTTTTTAGTATTCTAATTAGTAATACTATAAGTACTAATATCTTAGTATCTATAGGCCCTAAAGAGGGACTTTATAGTAGTAAAAATACTAGTATAAATACTAGTATCTATACTAGGTTAGATAAGGATAAAAATAGTACTAATAATAATATTAATAATAAAAATATAAATATAAAACTATAGCTATTTAGTATATTACTCTATCTATAATATAAAGGGTTAGGCTTATAATAATATAAATATAGGTATAAATATAAAACTATATTTATTTAATATATTATTTTATTTATAGTATAGAGAATTAGATTTATAATAGTATAGATATAAGTATAGGTATAAAACTATAATTATTTAGTATATTACTCTACCTATAGTATAGAAAATTAGACTTATAATAATAATAACTAAGTTATCTATAATAATACTCTCTATAGTAAATAAAATAATAATAATAAAAATAAAAATAAATAATAATAGATTCTTATTACTTCTCTTTAAAAAAAGAAATATTATTCCCCTCCTTTAGATATTATAATAAATATAAGGACTAGAATAATATTAAATATTAACTACTTTAGAATAGGACTACTTATAGGTATTTTAGATAGAATTAAAATATTTAGAGTTAAATAGTATAATTATATATATTAAAGAGAAGAAAAGTAGCTATTTAGTATATATATATTATAGAGATTTACTATAAGGTAGGGTAACTTAATAAAGTAGGGGGATAAAAAGGCGCGTTATACTTTACTAATACACGAATAAAGGGGGACTAAAAAAGTAGCTAAGGCGTGTCTAGCGTCTATATATAGGCTAAATTAGTATATATTTAAGTATAGATTTACTTATTTACTAGACTACTATTTATATATTACTATAATAACTATATTAAAAAAATATATCTAATAACTAGTACTAGAAATATACTACTAATATTATTAGTAGTTAAAACTAATTATATATATAAGGGAAATTATTTAGTCTAATAGTTTAGCTATAATTTATAGTTACTAGGGAACTATATATATTACTATATAATTAACTAGTATAAACTAGCTATAATTAGTTTATATATAATATAATTATAACTAGTCTATACTAGTAAAAATAGAGAGAATAGAAAAAAAAAAGTATATAAATAGCTAGAGAAGTATCTAAAAAACTAGTAATATTATATAAATTATTATAGAATTAATTAATATAGATTAGCTATAATTAGCTTATATATAGATATCTATAGTCTATTTAAATAAAGGAGAGAAATAAAATAAAAAGAATAAAAAGGGTAAAAATAGGGGCTAATAGTCTAGTACTATAAAGAGTAGTTTCCTATTTCTAAAAACTATATAGTTAGAGACTACTCTTTAAAAGTAAGATTAATAATATATATTATATTATTAAATATTAATCTATACTAAAGTATTTAATATATAAATAAAAGGGGTATTTATAAAACTAATAATACTACTAAAACTAGTAATATAGAGTAGTTTACCTTTTTTACTATTAGCCTACTTATTTTTACTATAGAATTAACTAGTATAGACTAGCTTCTCTATAGTAGAGATAAGTAGGAGAGGATAAAAAGAAAAAAAAAATAAAAAAAAAAAAAATATAAATAATTAGAAAAGCCCTAAAGTAAGAGTTTAGAGGGGTACCTATAGAATTAGTAATACTACTAGTACTAATAATATAAATAAATTATCTTTTTTATTTTTAGTCTACTTATCTCTACTATAGAATTAGCTAGTATAAACTAGTTATAATTAGTCTATATATAGTATAAACTATAGTTTAACTAATAAAGAAAAAAATAGAAAGGATAAAAAAAATATCTAAAGGGTATTTAAATATTATTATCTCTAGTTATAGTTTTTAAACTAGACTACTTATACTTAAATTATTAAAAATTCTCTCTTTAGTTTATTTATTATCTTAGTAGTTATATAATTAGAGACTACTTTTTAGAAGTAAAATTAATAATATATATTATATTATTAGATATTTATCTATACTAGAGTATCTAATATATAAATAAGAGGAGTACTATTATATAAATAAAGGAGGTATCTAGGAGAGTATCTAGGGGTTTCTAAGGGAAGGTACTAAAGGACTAGTATACCTAAGCTATAAAAATAATAAAAGGGAAAAAGTTAAGACTAAAAATATAATTAGGGCTAGAAATATAGTACTAGTATTACTAGTAGTTAAAATTAATCTATTTTATAAAATTATTAATAGAAGTCTATATATTACCTTTAGAAATCTAATACTAATAATATATAGGTTAATAAATAAGAATAGTTCTCTATAGTAAAATAAATTAAAATAGCTATATTTAATAATAAGTCTATAAATCCCCTTTAGAAAACTAATACTAATAATATAGAGGTTAATAAATAAGAATAGCTCTCTATAATAAAATAAATTAAAATAACTATATTTAATAATAAGTCTATAGACCCCCTTTAGAAAACTAATACTAATAATATAAAAGTTAATAAATAAAAATAGCTCTCTATAGTAAAGTAAATTAAAATAATTATATTTAATAGTAAATACTATTAATAGAAGTTAAAGAAGGTAAGACTTAAAAATATAATAGATATCTTTAATACTTATAAAGATTATTATTAATATAAGAAGGTAATAGTTATAGTAAATAATTATAAGGTTAATAAAGACTAGAGAAAAAAGAGGAAAAAAAGGAAAAAAAGAAGGAAAAGCTAGGGCTAGTAATACTACTAAGGCTAGTACTACTATTAAGACTAGTAATTTAGTACTAGTATAGTTATTTATCTAGATAGCTATATAGTTAAAAACTATTTTTTAAAAGTAAAATTAATAATATATATTATATTATTAGGTATTTATTTATACTTATACTTTTAATAGTATAAAGTAGAATATCTACTATAGGTAAAGGGAACTATATTCTAGGGCTAGTATACTAAAACTATAAAAGGGGCTAGGGCTAGTAATTCCCTATTACTAGTATTTAATACTAGCTAGAATTAATAATAAAGTACCTATAATACTAGTTACTAGATTAGAAAAGAAATATTTACTAGTAGTACTAGGCTATTATACTATATAAGAACTATATAGTTATTAAAGTATTTTTAATATTAAGCTCTATTACTATTAAGTTTCTAGCCTTACTCCTTAATATTTAATTAGAGTACTAACTTACTTTATTAAATTTAGTATTACTATTTTATAGAAAAATATATAATAAATAGATATTATAACTCTTATTAATAATATTATTTAAAAAGCTATCTATACTACTAATATTATTACTTAGAAAACTACTTATATTATTAATAATATTACTTAGAATACTATCTATACTATAACTAAATTCTAAAATTCCTTAATACTAATATATATATTATATTTATATAATATACTTTAAAAGTATATATTATATAGTTAAGGACTACTAAAAATATAATTAAACTCTACTAAAAATATTTTTAAATACTATTTAATATACTAATTATAGTATTATTAGTCTATTACTATTATAAACTCTTTTAAAATATTATTTTTAAAATATATAGGCCTACTTAGATAGGTTATAATTTATAATAACCCTTTAATACTCTTTATAACTATACTCTATATCCTCTTATATATCCTCTTTATATATCTAGTATTTCTAATTAAGATATCTATACTAAAAATAGAAAGAATTCTAGATTTTACTAAATTTATTCTCTTTTATTAGCTAAGAGTAGATTTAGACTTTTACTTTTAATTATTTTAACTCTAGTTAAGAGGTTATTAGTACCTCTATATACCTTTTAAGTATAATTTAGTAATATAGGTATTTCTCTAAAGAACTAGCTAAGTAAAAGTAAATTATAAAACTATTCTTAATATTTTATAAGTAACTATATATTAATAGTATTCTAGTATAATATTATTTAGTTTATAATATCTATATTAATTAGTTATAGAATATTTATAATAGTAATATTTATATATCTATTTTTTTAATCTTTTTATCTATAGAGTTATCCCTTTTATTATCTCTACTTTTATATCTAGTACCTATATACTCTATAGGTATAAGGCCCTTTCTAGAAAGATTATTAAATATATTAGTCTTAGAATAAGACTATTATATAGATAGAGGATACTTTTCTATTTTCTAGTTTATAGGTATTAATAAGTATAGTATAATTCTAGATTATCTAGTTTTTTTAGAAATATTTCTAAATATATTACTCTAATTCTAGAAATCTAGATTATCTCTATTACTAGATATATAGATACTAGTATAGATATTAAATATAAAGAAATTAAAATTATAAAGATAGTTAGTATTATTAATTTAATATAGGGCTAGTAATAAAATATATTTTAATAGATACTTATTAATCTATATAAGAGACTCTATCTAAAGGGGTACTTAAATAATAAACTTATTAAGTTCTAAAATAATAGTAATAATAATAATAGTAGTAGGAATAGAAATAAAAGTAATATTTAATAATATAGTAATATAATTAAGAATATTATTCTAGTAGATAGTTAAAAAAATATAAATATTTTATTTTACTATACTTTATTAAGATATATTATACCTAAAAGCTATTAGTTATAAATATTTTATTTAGAAAATTAAAATAAATATATTATCTTTTATATATATATTAGGTTTATAAACTATCCTTATAATATAGACTATATTTTAAAGATTAACTCTACTATACTAATAATAAATATTAGTAAAAGAAAACTTTATTATAAATATATACTACTATTAAGTAAATAGGAAAGAGTAATCTAAAATAAATCTACTCTATAATCTAAGAAAACTATTTTAATAATTAGTATTTCTACTAAAATACTTTATATATATTAATTTTTTTTTCTATTTTACTATTAGTTAATATTAGTATAGATAAGAAATTCTTATAAATATTATAATTATTAACTTAAAGTAAATAAAGAGGTAATTATTAATTTTTATTTTTATTTTATTTCTAGAGTAATAGTTAGTACCTTCTATAGGTTTTAGTATAGTATAAATAATTACTCTTATATTAATAACTTTATTTTTCTCTTATTCTATAATATCTAACTATATAATTATCTATTATACTACTTATTTATATTTATTCTAGTATCTACTCTAGAATTATATCTCTATATATTTCCCTCTACTTTCTTTAGCCTTTTAGTTTACTAAGTATAATCCTATAAATAGGCTATACTTATAATAGAAAAAGGTTTTATAAATTCTTATATCCTTTATATTTCCTTAATAGTAATATATAGTATAATATCTAAGTTAACTTAATACCTTTTTTTTTTATATATATATTACTAGTACTTATAGTATATTTAGAATAGTATTAATAAGAGAAATAATATATAAATATTTTTATTTCTATTTCTATATCTATATCTATTCCTATATCTACCCTTTCTCTCCTAGTCCTAATTATTATTAATAATAATAATAATAATAATTTTATATTTATACTTATAGACTTTAATAGAAATATAGAGATAGGAGAGGCTAGAAATAAAAAAAAGAGTAGAAATAGTAGTAGTATTTTTTAAAAGAGTATATTTATATTCTTATTTTTAGCTACTCTTTATAAGAGTATATAAGCTTTTTATTACTTTAATAGATTTTAACTTTATCTATAGGTATTATAAGTTTATTAGCTAAAGGTAATTAGACTTAAGTAGACTTAATTAAAAAGTTAATTCTAGGTATAGATTTTAAAAGATATAGTAAAAGTTATAGTTAACTAGTATTTCTATACTATATAGATTATAGAAACTAAAGTAGGTAAACTTCTTAAAAGGGATAATTACTATAATTAGTATATTTAGAATAATTCTAAATATTAAATATACTTAGCTAGGGCTTATAAGAATATAATTATAAGGACTAGCTTTAAATATACTAAATATTAGTATTTTCCTAGCTAGGGAACTTATAATTATAAGGTATTAAAACTAGTAAAAAAGTTAAAAAAGTCTTAGTAGTATAATTTTTATTAGCCCCCCTTATACTATTACTAATATAAAGATATATTTAAATATTCTATAGTATAGAAGTTTTATTTTATTAGATATAAAATAGTATAGTATAAGTTTCTATTATATAAAATAGTAGTTATATTTATAACTACTTAGCTAGTTAAGTAAAAGTTTATAATATAGATCTATTTTATACTAGATTACTATTCTTTTCTCTAAATATATTAATAAGACTTATTTTAGATTATTATTTAGATACTATATACTAGCTTTACCTTATTAGGTATAGAGTAGCGCGGTATAAGTTTCTATTATATAAAGTAATAATTATATCTATAATTATCTAGCTAGTTAAGCTAGTATATAGTATATCTATTTAATAACTTAAGTAACCTATTAGTATAATAATATCTCTTTTTTTATAGTCCTCTAACTAGTAATTATTAGTATAAGGTATACCTATCTAATAGTATAGGTAACCTACTAGTATAATAATATCTTTCTTTTTTTTTACTTTTTCTAGTTAATAATACTACTAGTAGCTATAATTATTACTTATATATCTAGTTAAAAACTTTATTAATAGTTATATTATAGTAAACTACTTTAGAATTAAATATTTAATTAGAAACTATATTAATAATAGCGTTACTACTAACTACCTTAGATTTAAGTATCTAGCTAGAGACTATATTAATAATTATATTACTACTAACTACCTTAGGTTTAAGTACCTAGCTAGAGACTATATTAATAATCGCGTTATTACTAACTACTTTAGATTTAAATATCTAACTAGAGACTATATTAATAATTATATTACTATTAACTATCTTAGAATTAAATACTTAGCTAGAAATTATATTAACTATTATATTACTACTAACTACCTTTAGGTTAAGTATTTAGCTAGAGACTTTATTATTAAAGACCTAGTTATCTTTTACTAAAAAGTATAAATAGTAGACTAGCTAAATTTAAAATAAAGTTAACTAATAAGTATTTAGCTATTAGAAATACTAGTAGTCTAGAATATATACTAGGTCTAGTATATATAAAAGTATTAAAGTATCTAGTAAAATAGAACTATAGATTATATATAAGGCTTAATTAGGAATTATAAAAAATATAATAATACTCTATATTATATATTACCTAAAAAGTAAATAAAAGAAAGTTCTATAATACCTTTAGTAAATCTATACTATATAAATAATTATATATATTCTATATATAGTATACTAGTTATTATAAATATATATTATAATACCTACCTAACTTAGTAGTTTAAGATTCTATACTAATAATAAAAATTAGTATAGAGGTAGATTATAATATTTAATAGCTTATAAATATTATCTAATTAGGTAATTTAATACTCTATACTAATAATAAAAATTAGTATAAAGATAGATTATAATATTTAATAGCTTATAAATATTACCTAATTAGGTAATTTAATACTCTATACTAATAATAAAAATTAGTATAGAGGTAAATTATAGTATTTAATAGCTTATAAATATTACCTAATTAGGAAGTTTAATACCCTATATTAATAATAAAAAATTACTAAAGTATTACTATCTCTATATAACCCTACTAAGCTACTATTTCTTTTTAAACCTAGTATTATCTTTTTAAAACTATTAAGTTCTTTCTCTTTAAGGCTTTACTTTTTTATTTAGTTTTAGATATATTTTCTTCTATAATATTATTAAATTAAAATTATATATAGCTATCTACTTTATAGAGCTACTTATTATAAAGTATTTAAATTATATTATTTAAAATATACTATACTATATTTATATAGAGTTAGAGGCTTATTTAAAATTAACTCTTCTAGTATAACTACTAGTATTATCTATATTAATATCTTTATTAAGTATTATACTACCTAATATATTATTACTAATAATATTACTATCTATAGTTATAGATATTAGAGTAGGTTTTTACTATATTAAAGTAGATTCTTATTATATTAAAGTAGGTTTTTATTATATTAGAGTTATTATATTTATTTTATATAGATATTCTTTTTTATATACTAGTATAAATATAGTAGAGGATATAGTAGTAGTAATTAATTTAACTATATAATATCCTTAACCCCTACTAGTATTAAATAAGTCTACTATAGTACCTATAAGGTATATTTTATAATATCCTTTAAAATTATTTTCTAGAAACTTTAATATTATTTTAAATATATAGTAAACTAAATAGATACTATTAGTAGCCTTATCTAATATATATATATCTAGTAGTTAATAGCTTAATATATTAGTATAGCTAGTACTATCTCTAAATATATCTATATCTCTATTAGTTATTACCTTTTTTTATAGTTTTTATAACTTTAGGTACTAGTTATAAGTTTTCTAATACTATACCTTTAAGACTATCTTAAAGAAGGGCTAGTATTTCTTAAAGAGGTTAAAAAGTTATATATAATTAGGGGGTAATTTCTTATATATCTATACCTTAACTTTATTACTAATATTATCTTAGATTTTTCCTTTTTTCTATACTAGCTATTAAATACTATAAATAATAGACTTTATATAACTTTTATTAGATCTATAAAGAAGACTTATTATATAATTTAAAATCCCTTATATATAGTTTTAATATACCTAGAACTATATCTATAGCCCTATAAATATAATAGTAATATTTTATAGTTTATTATTTTTTAAATACTAGATTAATTATCTATTAGTACTAGGTACTATAATATAGATAGGTATAATAGGAAACTAGTATATAAATTTTATTAACTCTATAATTATATTATTAGTTTTAAAAGCTATACTATTAGCTCTAGAAAGTATATTAGCTTTAGAAAATATATTAGTTTTAGAAGTTATATATTTAGTTTTAGAAGCTATATCCTAGATTAAGTATTAACTAAAAGCTATAACTAGTAGTAGTTAATAGATAATAAAGTAGAATTTAATAGTAGTAAGTATTTTTATAAATAGTATATTAATAATATATATTAGTAATATATATTTATACTTAGAAGTCTATTAGACTAGGTATTCTAGATAATTAACTTTATAGAGGAGTAATATAATATAAATAGTAGTTAAATATTTATAATTAAATTATAGAGTATATAGTAGTAGTATATATATATAAATATATATTAATATTATAGAGGGGTAATTATACTAATAGAAGTAGAGTCTAGAAGACTCTAGGAATTATTTATATATAGAATAACTAATTAGTTATAATAAGGACTCTTAAGTAGTAAATTAATATCCTATTTTTTTTTAACTATCTATATAATCTATATATATTAGTAGTTACTACTACTACTATTTAACTCTATTAAAGTATAAGTCCTCTATTATTTATTTATTTTATAATACTTATTAACTTACTAAATAAATAATATTTATAATTACTAAAATAAAAATTACCTATTATATTAATAGGCCTATTAAATATAGTCCTTATACTAAAAAACTATTATAGAAGTTATAAGAGGTATAGTAGTTATAGGGGATATATCTAGTATAGTTAGTAGCTATTACTATCCTTAAAGATTTCTAGAATAAAAACTTATATATTAGTAATAATAGTAGTAATAGTAATAATAATATATTTAATAATTATAAACCTAAATATTCTTATTTAGAGAATAAATAGTTATATTATATAATAGATAATATATATATAACTAAAAATAAAGTAATAATTATAAAAAACCCTAAATTAACTTCTTTACTACCTTTTAAGTAGTAGTAAATCCCCTAGTAACTAATTTTAATATCTAAATTAGAATATAATAATAGATTTCTTCTATACTATTATTAGTATATATACTTCTAGCTAGATATTAATAGAGTATAGATTCTCTTATTTAGTATATATAGGGTAGATAGATACTTAGAGCTCCTCTATATAATTATATTATTAAAGTAGAAGGTAGAGTAGAAAGGTATATAGCTTAGTAAACTATTCTAGACTATAAATATAATAGTAATAGTCTATATTAATAAAGAGTAGGAAAATAAATATATTAGTTAATTAATTACTAGAAAGGATATATACTATTATCTAGTATACTTTAGAAATATCTATAGGTATAAGAAAAAGTATACTCTTTTAAGAAAGAACTTATATATTAACTTTAATTTTATTTTTATACTAGTATTTTTAGACCTATCTAATATATCTCTTATCTAGCCTATTCTTTTACTATAATAATTAATAATAGTTAATATTATAGTAATAGTAAGGCCTTAAATTATTATTAATAAAGTATAGAAGTATAAGAATATAGCTTATATAAATATTAATAGAATCTACTAAATAGTTTATAAGTCTAAAGAGAATATACTTAAGTATATAAATTATTACTATTATATACTAGTTAATATTATAAGATAGTAGAATATTAATATTACTATAGATAAGTTAACTATAAAAGAGTTATTAGATACTATAATTTTTATTTTATATAGTTATTATAAAAGGGACTAGCTATAAAAGGATAGTAAAAATAATATAATTTTTAAAAGGATAGACTAGATAAATAGGACTATAATTTTAATAATATATATATTTATAACTCTATTAGATAAGTAGTTAGTAGATACTTTAGTAGAGAATACTATCTAGAATAGTTAGAATTAAAAAAGTAATAATAGTAATATAGACTCTTTATATAACTTCTATAAAAATCTAACTCTCTAATTAATAATAAATTTTTAGAAAAAGGAATAATATTAATAGAAAGTATTATTAAAGTAATATTAATATAGATAAATTTATACCTTATATATATAATACTTACTTTTTAGCCTATATTATAATACTAAAAGTATACTAATATACCCTTATATAATATCTATAATATAGAGGATATTTTAAACTAATTTAGTATATATTATATTATATACTTTAGTAATTACCTTTTATAATAGTTATAATAGTATACTATATATAGTATATAGTATATATTAATATAAAAAAGTTTTTAATAAAATCTATTTATACCTTATATACTATTCTTTAGGGCTATTAATTTTATATTCCCTACCTACTATAAAAGAAGAATATATCTAGCTCTTTAGTATCTTCCCCCCCTATAATAATAATAATAATAAGTTTAACTTTTTTATTTTCTTTAGCCCTAAACTCTAGCCCTAGTATCCTATATTAAGGAATATTTCTAAAAAAGCTAAGGAATTTAGAATAATACTATAATAGCTAGTACCTAAAGTTTTTAAAATAAAAAAGCTTTCTCTATTTATATATAAATTTTACTACTCTACTAAAATTAATATACCTAATAACCCTTTAATAAAAGACTTTATATCTAGTAAGTATATAAATACTAGAGACTAAGGTAAAAGTAATAATAAGGCTATTTTATTTAATAAGAATTTTAGTATTAATAATACTAAAACTATCCCTATCCCTAATAATAATAATAATAATAATAATAATAATAATATAAAGGTAAAAAAGGAGGTAAAAAAAAAGAAGGAGAAGAATAAAAAGGAGACTTTATAGTTTTACTTCCTTATTAGAGTAAAAATATATATAGGGATAGTATTATATAAGTATTAGAAGGTAGATATATATAGGCTAGTAGTTTTCTCTAATAAAAATAATATTTATTATACTTCTATTTAGTATTATATAGAGTTAGAGTTTTATATATATTATACTTATATAAAATTTATTATTAGTAAGTAAAAAGAGAATATAGAGAATATAGAGAATCTAATAATATATAATTACTATATAGGAAATATTATTATAAATACTATTAAACCTTATAAGATATATTATATAAATCTCTATATAGTAGTATCTAAAAAAATAAGATTCTAGTATATAAGATATTAGTTAAATAATAGTAAATATAATATTATAGACTAATATAGGTAATAGGTATTAGTAATTCTATCCTTATATAGAGTATAGAGTCTATCTAGATATACTTCTAATAGTTATATAGGTAAAGGGGGGTATTCTAAAAGTATACTAAAGGAAAAGATACTAATAAAAGAATATAGTAAATATAAGATATAAGAGGTATATATATAATATTAAATTATAAAGAAATAGTATATAGAGTAAATATATAATATATTTATTATTTTTATACTTAAAATCTTAATCTATAATATATAGTAAGTAAATAAAATACTATAATATAAATACTTTTTTTATTTAAGAGTTAGATATAATTCTATATATCTAAAAGGTCTAAAAGAAACTATATAATATATTATTTCTATATAGTTAATATTATAAAAGAGGAGAGAGGGTATACTATAATTAGTATAGTATACTAAGCTATTAGTATTATAGAATATTAAAATTTAGTTATAGAGTAAATAGTATTCTAAGTATTATTATTAATAATATAAATAGTATTCTAAGTACTATTATTAATAATATAGATAGTATTCTAAATATTATTATTAATACTAAAATACTAATATCTAGAAGTATAACTAATATATTTTAATATAATACTATTAATATTAACCTTATAATTAATATACTAAACTTAAATATCTACTATTAATAACTACTATTTACTTCTTTTAGTAAGAGGCCTCTTTAGAAAAAGATACCTATTTATATAAGTTTATATTATATATAGAAGTCTATTATAATTACTTTCTTTTATTATATATATATTACTATATTTATTACTTAAATACCTCTATAGTTATTACTTAAATATTACTCTATATATTATTTTTCTTTTATTACTTATATATATTTATATTTACTAGCCTACTATTTAAATACCTTCTATTTATTAGCCTACTACTTAAATACCTCCTACTTACTAGTCTACTACTTAAATACCTCCTAATTACTAGCCTACTATTTAAATACCTCCTAATTACTAGCCTACTATTTAAATACCTCCTAATTACTAGCCTACTATTTAAATACCTCCTAATTACTAGCCTATTACTTAAATACCTATACTTAACTTTCTAATAAAACTAATTTATCTATATAATAGTAAAATAATAAAGTACCCCTAAATAAATTTTATTTATTATAATTTATTTTAGTATATATTAATAGTAATTTTACCTTAGTAATAATATTACTTTATATAAACTTATAGTATAGTCTATATATTTAACTATATAAGAATATTAAATTAGATTATAAGTAATCTCTCTATTAATAAGCCCTTATCTATACTCTCTATTAATAGGAAACTCTTCTATAAATTATACTAAGTAGTATTTATATTATTATAATACTAATCTAGATATTCTAGTAATTAAAATATATTATACTATTTTTTAGCTATTTTATAAGTTCTCTATTATATTATAAGTCCTCTATTTAAATCCTTACTATATTAGTATACTAGTAAATCTACTAATATATATTTAAGTATAATTCTAATAAATAGTTTTTAGTATATTACTTTCTCTACTTATTATTACTATTTTATATACTTTTTATTAATTATAACTATTTTATAAGCTCTATACTAGTTATTACTATATTAAATATACTTTCTTTTAATATCTTATAAGTTCTTTACTACCTTACTACCTCTCTACTATTATAAAACTTTCCTATAATTATTACTATATTAAATAAACTTTCTCCCTATATTTATAGAAGTTTCTAGGCTACTATTAAATATTCCCTCTATACCTAATTAAATAGGTAACTAAGTCTAATTAAGTAATTTACTATTTACTACTATATTCCCTTCTTCTTATTATATAAACTAGCTTAATACTCTCTAGACTATATATAAGGTAATACCTTTATTAACTTTATACTCTCCTTAAGTAACTACTTTTTAATTAACTATTTCTAATTAACTAGCTTTTTTCTTTTTAGCTAGCTAGTTTTACTTCCTTTAATTAACTATTTTATTACTTAAATATTATAGACTTTTCTTTTACTTTTAGTTTAGCCTTATTTATCTAAGAGTTTAAAGTTTATATAATACTATTAGTAAACTAGTTTATATAAAACTCTATAGTATTTCTAGCTTTATTACCTCTTCCCTTTATATCTATTAACTATATAATACCTTATATAACTTATAATTTATATATAGTACTACTTACTATCTAGCTTATAATCTAGTTATAATAAAATATATACCTACCCTTTATTTAGCTTATAATTTAATTATAGTAAAATATATATCTAGAATTTTAACTAAGGATTAAAACCCAGGATTAAAACCTAGGATTAAAACCTAGAATTGAGACCTAGAATTAGTACTATTAATTAATATTATTAATATTATTAATACTATTAATATTATTAATATTATTAATATTATTAATACTATTAATATTATTAATATTATTAATATTATTAATATTATTAAATATAGTTTCTATAGACTTCTAATCTATTTATAATTTCTATAGATTTCTAGTCTATTTATAGTTTCTTTAGATATTAGTTTTATTAATCTAGCTTACTAGTTATAATACTAAAAGGTATCTATAGATAACTTAATACTAGTAACTATTTTAGTAGCTAATAGAGCTTTATATAAAGCTTAACTAGTAATATTTAATTTTATAAGGATAATCTAAGTATTAGTAATATACTAGTTATTATTATTTATATATAGAGCTATTATTATTAAGAAATCTTTATTATAGTAGGAGGTTTTATATTCTTTAGGACCCCCTCTATTCTATAGTTATAGGTATAAATAGTAAAGTAATTAAGTTATAAAACTTTTATAGCTTACCTTTAAGTCTCTATATAAATAAGCTAAGCTAGGCCCTCCTCTATAAGTATATAGGTTAATAAGAGGTTACTTAATACTACTTTAGTAAATTTAAGTTATATCTAGAGATTTATTATTTATTAGTAATACTAGCGTTACTAGCTTATTAAAGAGTTTAAATAAAAGCTCTTTATAGTAGTTAATTATATAAGGTAAAGAATAGAAATTATAGAAATAGTAAGAAGTATAGAGGTTAATCTTTATCCTTTAGTATATAAAGGGCCTTTATTATTATTCTATTACTTTTAAGTCTATATTATATTATATAGTAGATTACTTATATATTCTATATTAATATTTTTTTACTTATTAATTATTAATATTAGTATAGGGCTACCCTATATATAGGAAACTAACTATATTAGTAAATACTTAGTTATATATATATAAAAGTACTTATATATATTAATATAATAATATAGTCTTAAGGTATAGAAATATATATTATTTACTATTATATTACTTATCTATATATATTAATTAGGCTTAGTAAAAGTAAAGATAATATAAGTCTATATTATATTATATAGTAAATTACTTATATATTCTATATTAATATTTCTTTTTTTACTAATAATTAGTATTAGTATAGGGCTACCTTATATATAGGAAACTAATTATAATAATAAATACTTAGTTATATATATATAAAAGTACTCTTATATATTAATATAATAATATAGTCTCTAGGTATAAATATATATATTATTTACTATTACCTTACTTACCTATATAACTTAATTAGGCTTAGTATAAGTAAAGTTAATACCTATAATTATATAACTTTATTACTTCTTTTTTACTTTCTTTCTTATAAATTCTATACTCTAGTATTTATAATTACTTATAATAGTATATATTACTTTTTATACTAGTCTTTTCCTCCTATTTACTATAATAGATACCTACTCTATCTATCTACTATAGTTTTAAGAAAGGATACTTCTAAATTTAGAAATAGCTCTACTTTTATATAATAAGTAGTATAATAATTTATAATATAATAATCCTTCCTAGCTATAAAGGAAATAGCCTATCTAAGTAATATAAATTAAGGCTAAAGACTAAATACTAAATTTTATATTTATATAATTATTTTAAGTTTTACTAGCTACTTTAAAGAGTCTTATAAGAGAATACCCTTAAATCTAGTTTTAGTCTATAATTATATAATTATATTATAACTAATAATACTCTATTATATAAATAATAGATCTCTATAATAGATAATAAACCTTATACTTATATACTTATTCTAAGCTCTACTAGTTATTCTAAAAGGCCTTATAAGGGAATATTTCTAAACCTAGTTTTAGTCTATAATTATATAGTTATATTATAGCTAATAAGCCCTCTATATTCTAAGTAAAAGCTTACTTAAAATATAGTTAGATTATACTATATATATATATAAGAGGGGTATTAGCTTATAAACTTTACTATTTATCTTTAAATATAAAAAATTTTCTTAATTTTATACTAAAAGGTATTTATATTTAGGGATTTACTAATAGTTCTACTCTAATATACTTATTATAGGCTATTACTTATTTAAATATAAACTAACTTTAAAGGTAATATTAACTCTAGTTTCTTTAATAACTCTTTAAATATAGTTACTAGTTTATTTAATTACTATAATAGTTATAAAAATCTAAACTTATAGTTTACTATATAATATTATATATAAAGTCTTTTAAATATATCTAAATAGTTTATACTTTAGTTAATTTAAATACTACTATCTTTTAGTAATAAATTAAATTATTTAGTATATACTACTATAGTTTTAAACTTTTAAAACCTATAATAGATAGCTAATAACTTAGTTTACTTATAAAATCTTTCTTTTATTTTTCTTTTAGTACCTATTAGTAAGTATTAGTTATTAAAAGAACTAGTTCTAGTATTTTTAGATATTTATAGTTATAGTATATATTATTATATTAATCTAAGGCTTATCTATTAGAGTATTTAATATATTTAGATATCTAAAGGGTATATATTATATTATATTTAATTACTACTTTATTTTTTATAAATAGACTATACCTCGCTTAGCTACTAGTACTTTATTATTTAATTAAAAAAGAGATAAATATATTATATATTTTTATTCTATTATTAGTCCTATACTAATAGTTACTATTAGTATATAAATTTATAGTAAAAAAAAATAAATAATATATATAATTTATATACTATATAAATTAATAAGGAGTTAGGTTAGATATATATAAGCTTTTAGGGTTCTAGAATACTTAATAGTATAACTACTTATATTATATAAATTATTATTTAATATAGTATACTTAGTATATATATATACTTTATCTTTATAGGCCTATTTTATTTCTTATATATATCTATAGTAGTGGCCTAATACTAATACTAATATAGATAAATAACCTCTCTATATTATAGTTTACTTCTACTTATTAATATTAATACTATTATAGATTAGTATAGTAGCTATACTTTATCTTATAGGGTTATACTAGATAGTACTAGTAATAAACTAGATAGAAAATAGAAACTACTAGTATAAATATTCTTTTAGATATAATAGGGGGTATAGTATTAGCTAGTAAATAAAAAAAAAATATTTTAAATTTTACTATTATAAGAATATCCCTTTTAATAACCTAAAAAAAGCTATATATAAAAATTTTATACTAGCTATAAAAATTAATAGATTTATAGGAGAGTAACTTAAAAAAAGTAATAGTAAAGAAAATAACTAGAATAGATATATTAATTTACTAGTCTATAATAAATTTCTAGAAAATAAGTAAGTATACTAGAACCTAATAAATAGATTAGATATAAACTAGTATAGGGGGTATAATAAATTATTTACTATATAATTTAATAAAAGTAAGTAATTATAATACTATAGTTAGTATATAAAGGAATTAAAGTCTAGTAACTAATTATATCTTTCTATTTAATATAGAGGTATACTAAGTCTTTATAAGTTATTTCTATCTATAGTAGAGAATATTATATAAAGTAATCTAAAAATAATATAATATAAATATTAAAAAGTTAGTAAAGGCTATTCTTAGAAATTAAGTACTTATTAATACTATAAAGGTAATTTATTTTAACTACTATCCTTAGGGCTATATAGTATATATAGAATAATATTATAATAATAGAGTATATAGTTTCTATAACTAGTTTTACTATTCTAAAGAGGTAGAGTAATAATATAGACTATTTTAATCTATTATTTAATTCCCTTATATACCTATAATAGACTATTTTAAAAGCTAGTTTAGTAGTCTATAATAAGTACTAGAGTTCTAATATTATAAAGATAAAGAGTTTTCTAATCTAAATAGATATATATATACTAATATCTATAATAGAGAGCTTTTTAATTACTAGTATAAAAAAGGTCTATTTTATAATTACTACTATTTAGTTCTATATCTAACTATTAATAGTATTAGTTTAATATCTATAGTAAAGAAGTATATAATAGTTATACTAGTAGTTTTTAATATATATAACTTTAAATTAATAATATATAAGAAGCTAGATAATATACTAGTTATAATAATTATATTAGAAAGTATTTAATATAAGACTATAAATATATTTTTTAAACTACTTATTAATAAAATAAAACTCCTATATATAGGTATAGGGGATATACTAGATACTTATACTAATTAAATATTTATTTTAAAAGTTAATATTACCTTAGTTATAGGTAATAAACCCGCTATTATCTAGATTATAAAAATAAAATAATTAAATAACTCTAAATAATTTTATTAATTATATATAATAGAAGATACCTATATATAAGTTAGAACTAGATAGAAATACTATTACTTTCCCTATACTAATAAATATAATATACTAATTAATAATATAGATTATATAGAAACTAAAAGAATTCTTATATAAGTAGTAATTATAGATTAATATAATAAGCTTATAATTTTATATAATAATAATCTATCTTATTAGTTATATTTACTTAATCTAGTAATAATATCCTTTCTATATAGCTTTCTAATTAATACTATATATTATATATATATAAATATTTTAAAGTTACTCTATAGTATTTAGATTAGGGAGAAGTTTAGTATAAGGGGCTATTTATAGAAACTAAATAGAGCTATAATAAATTAAATAATAAATATAATAAAGTACTCTAAAAGGGATATTTCTATTATAGTTAGTACTATATTAAAAGTATACTATACTAGAAAATATAGAAATTAGTAGAATAGTAAAACTAGATTTTAATATATAGCCCTATAATATTAAAGAATAAATTATTAAAGAATTACTACTAATATTTTATAAAATACTAGTAGCTATATTAGCTAGTCTTATAACTAGTAATTACTAAGAAGTAGTATAAGCTTATTACTATACTAGTAAAAAACTTTATATAAAAATATAAAAATCTTTACTATAAGTTTAACCCTATACTTATTAGTATATATATTATTTAAATCTATTACCTTTTTTATATTACTAATAATATATAAATATATAGACTATTTATATACTAGGTATAGTAAATACTAAAGTAGTTTCTATAAATTATAAAGAAAAATATAAAATTCTCTTCTAAACTCTATACTAGCTTAATAAATAATATAGTATTTTAGAAGTAGACCTTAAACTTATTATAGTAAAATAATATAATAATATACTTATAAGATTAACTAAGTAATATAAATAATTATTTTTATAATCTATTTTTTAAACTACTACTAGTACCTATATAGTATATAGTTAATAACCTATATATAAATATAGATATTTATATAATAAACTTATAATAGTATTATTAATATATAAGGCCAGGATATAGCTAAATAGAATAAATACTCTTAGAATTAGATAGATTAAAGAAACTATATAAATTAAAACTAAATTTAAGATACTAAGATAGAGAGGGTCCTAGGAAGGGACTCTCTATATACTAGGTATTTAAGATCTACTAACTAATCTATATATAGGCTACTAAATAAGGCCTAAGCTTAAAAGTAGGTAAATATCCTATAAGGGGATTTAATCTTAGGTTAAATTAACCCTTACACTACCCCCCTTTAAGCGCGATCTAGGGTCTTAATAGTTCCTAAGGACTATAAGAATACCTATATCTATAAAAAGAAAGAAAAGAATAAATTAGTTTAGGGAGAAAAAATAAAAATAAAAAAAAATATCCTTTATACCCTTAAAAAATTTTCTATTAAACTTATATAGTTATAGACTAAATTAGAGTATTCTACTCTAGTATAATTATATAGGGCTCTATAATTTCCTATATAAAAATACCTTTATTTAGAATTTTTTTAAGTAGTTAGTTATATACTATTATATATATATTATATAGGGTTCCCTAATCCTATAAGGAGAGGTTAAAATCTAGTTTAAAACCTTAAATTCCTTATTATAGTTAAAGGCTTAAAGTGCTTAATATATAAAGCTTAATCCTTTATAATACTAAGAAGTATAAGGTAAGTATACTTTATAAATACTAGATAGGCTATTTAGATTAAGCTACTATACTAACTAGCCTATTTTTAGGTAACCCTTTATTAACTACCTACCTTAATAGGCGTGTTATCTTTAGGATTACTATCTAAGAATACTTTATTAAGGGTAACTTTCTTCTAAGTATCTAGATACTTAGGGGGCCTAACTACCTAAGGATTAGTATTATAAAAGTTACTTACTAGTTTTAAAGTATTCCTAAAGTTAGATACTAGATACTATATATTATCTAAGTTATAGTCTTACTATACTATTTAATACTAGAGTTTTCTCTAGCTTAGTTAGCTATTATAAATAAGTAATACCTCCTACTTAAGAGTACTATTAACTTTAGTTAGTAGTTCCTATAGTTAGTATTATCTAGGAAGTAGGTTATTAGATACTTTCTAAAGATAGTCTATATAAAATATTAGATAAACTTTTATATATAATAGTAATTTAAGCTTATAGGATAACCCTTTTATCCCTATAATATAGTATAGACTATATATTTACTTATTAAGCTTAATAGAGGGATATAATATTAAAAAGCCTTTTAGAGTAATATAGATAAAGTTACTAATAATAAAATTAGGTAGTTAGTAGTATTTATTAGTTTATTTTACTATTAAGTCTTATATTATAACGAGGTTCTAATAGGCCTAGTTATAAACCTAAATAATAGCTTTAAGGTAAGTAGTAATAAACTTATAAACTTACTTAGAGCTAATATTATTAGGAGAGTCCTTAGATAACCTAACTCTATCCTTTTAGTCCTAAAAGACTTTAGCTTTATAGCTAAACTTAATTTTATATAGAGAGAAACTAGTAGATTTATTAGGTAAAAAGGCTTATACCTAGTCTATTAAAGGGAGTAGATCTAACTAGTTATTCTAAAATTTATTAATAAATAGATAGAGATACTAGTTAATATACTTATTATATATCTTAATTTAGCTATCTATTTAGGTATAACCTATAGATATAAATTTCTATTATATACCTATAAAATAATATAGTTTACTAGTAAAATTAGAAGTAAATTATAGTCCTTAATCTAATATAATAGATTTAGGGATACTAAAAATCCTCTAGATATACTAGTAGTAAAGGGAGATAGCCTATTCTATAGTAATTATTTTATAGTATAGTAGTAAAAAGGTATATTTACTTAGGTAGTATATATAAACTATAATATTATTAAAGCCCTTTTAGTTTAGTAGAAAACTCTTAAAGTCTATAGAGATATTTTACTATATAGCCTCTAGAATAGGTAGTAACTAGAATAGGTCTAGCTTCTTATTATAAGAGGGCTTAGTCTAGTAATAAATCTTATAATTTTATATAAACTATTTAATATTTATATATATATAGCTTTAATAGTATAATTTTTAGATAAGTTTATAGGTCTTTTTAGTACTAGGGTATATAGTTATCTAGTAGAAGTAAACTATATTAATAAGGATTATTTAAAGCTAATTAGTTTTAGAGATAACTAGATAGTCTTAGTATAAAAGAAGTTTAGAAAGTATCTTATTATATTTACTATTTAGTTTAGAGGTAGCCTTTTAAAGTAGTTTTAAGGTTAGATTAGTATAATTTACTTTAAGTAGGTAGTCTACTAGTATAATAGGAGAGTCTTATAATTTAGTCTCTCTACTCTACTAGTTTAGTTTAGTAATAGTAACTAATACTACTATTTTATAGTCCTTATTATTAGTATTATTATTAGTAATATCCTATTATTAGGGGAAGAAGTATATTATATAGGCTAATTTAACTTTTACCTTCTATATAACTAGTTCTTCCTATTTCTATAATAGTATATTAGCTATAATATTTATAGATCTAGAGTAAAATATAATTATATAGTTATACTAAAATAATATTTCTAACTAATAAGTCTAGTAGAGTATAAGTTCTCACTTTATAGAGAAGTATTTAAGTACGCGATAGTTTATAATAATAGTAAATAGCTCTTCTAACTATAGACTAATAAGCTAGGTATACTATATATATAATCTACCTATAATAGTAAGTATTTCTTTATTATAAATATTATAATTTATCTCTACTAATTTTATTTTATATAAGTAGAAACTAAAAGGTTTCTAGGTTCTATTATTTTATATTTATAAGATAGCTTTTATAATAATACTATTACTAGTATTAGTCTCTATCTATATTTTATAGTAGGGGGAGTACTATATAATAAGATTATCTAAGTAGAGAAGATCCTTTATAGCTTAAAAAATAGCGTGTTTCTTATCTTTAAACTTATACTAGGTACCTTTTTTAGTTAGCTTAGTAAGGGGTTAAATAATATATCTATAGTTTTTAAGGTAGGCCTAATAGTAATTATAGAATCCTAAAAAGGATTAGAGGGTATAGAGACTAGTAGACTCTTCCTAGTCTTATATTATAGTTTCCTTCTTAGGGTCCTTATAGATCCTGTTAGTAGTAATAATAAAGCCTAAGAATTTAACTTCTTAAATAATAAATTCGCTTTTCTTAATATTATAATAGAGGTAGTACTCTTTTAGCTATTTAATAACTTTAGATATATAAGCCTTATACTCTAAAAAATCCTTAGAGTAAATAAGGATATTATTAATATAAACTATATAAATTAAATTAATTATATTAGCTAGAATTATATTAATAAAGTATTAGAATAATACTAGTCTATTAGTTATACTAAAAGGAAGAATATTATACTTAAAGTTACTATATTAAGTTTAAAATATAGAAAGGTTAAAGGCGCGTTTAGTAAGTTATATATAGTAAAAGGCTTATTATAGGTCTAGTTTAGTAAATATATATACCCTAGATAGGTATATAAGAGTTTTCTTTAGTAGTAATATAGAAATAATATTTTTTTTAGTAATACTATTAAGCCTTCTATAATTAATATAAAGATACTACTCCTCTCTAGACTTTTTTATATATAAGATAGGGGAGGTAAAGCTAGTATTACTAGGGAAGATAAATTCTTTCTTTACTATATCCTAAATATATAGATATAGTAATTCTAGCTTATTAAGGGATATAAGATATAGTAGGAAGGTTTTTAAAATATTAATATCTTTAGTAAAGATAATATTATAGTTAATACCTTTCTATTATAGGGGTAAGGTATTTACCTTTTATTTACTAAAATAAGAAATATCTATCCCTACCTATTTATAGTAAGGAAGCTTAGCTTTAAGTTCTACTAGTAGTTATTCTTAAGACTTTTTTAGAAAGTTAGCTATAGTTTCCTTTTTATAATACTTAGCTTTTATAAGTTTAAGTAACTTATATTAACTAATAGAGCTAATCTTTATATCTTATATACTAACTATAAACGCTATAGTAGAGATAGTTAAAATATTAATACTAACCTTAAAGAGCTATTCCCTTATTAGTATTTAATACTTAGGGGATTCCTCTAGGGGTAGTAGCCCTAGATTAGATAATACTTTATTTATCTTATATAAATCTTCCTTATATTAAAGCTACTCTATAGGGTAGAAGGTAGTAATAACTTAGTCCTTTAGATAGTTTTTTAATTTAATCCTTAGCTCTTATAAGAGTTTCTTAGTAACTTATTTACTAGAATTTCTAATAGGATTAGGCTTAATAAAGGTAGTTAATTCCCCTAGTAATAATTTATTATTATATAGTAACTTATTACTATATCTATATACTAGGGTATTATTCTTAATACTAGGCTTAGCTAATTACTAACTCTTATTCTTAGACTCTAGTAGTTTAGCTTTATTACTATTCTTATCTAAAGATATATAGTATATTATAATAAAATCCTTATCTAGAATAGGCTCTATTAAAGGTAATTAATAATTACTATAGTTCTAGGGGGTAGTCTATACTAAAGAGATAGATAATATTATAGGCTTTATAGGGATCTTAAACTCCTTTATAGGGGAGTATTCCCTATAGAGTAATTATACTTATTAAAGTTAAATATCCTCCTTTTTAAAGTTAGTATCCTATTAGTTAGTATTAAACTAGTATTCTTTATTAACTAGTAGGAGTAAGTAATATAGTACTATAAGTAGAGTAATAACCTATAATAGTATATTATCTAGCTATAATAAATACTAGTTATAATAATTAATTAGTATTTTAGTATCCTTAAAGAATTTTTATCCTATAATAAGGTTATAGTCTCCTATTTTATATAGGATAAACTATATAGTTATAGGGTATCTATTAATATTAAGTACTACTTAAAAGTAGTAATTAACTAAGGTAGCCTTCTTACTAGTAAAACTCTTAAAAGGGATTAGGTATTTAAGCTATATTAACTTAATACTAAGTTAGTATCTTAGTACTTTCTCTAGCTATAAGGCGACGAGATTATATATAGATATATTAGAATTAATAAGACTATATATATAAACCTTATATTTATTATTTTAAAATATTATAAGAAGTATAAAAGGTATTCCCCTAAATAAATTAAAGATTTAAATATTTTTAGAATTAGTATAATACTTCTTAGGGTAGAATACTAGCTTCTATAGGTTAATTAGTTCTATACCTACTATTCCTATTAGGGGTACTAGTCTAGAATTAACTAGTACCTCTAGTTTTCTAATTTAAAGTTTAACTTAGAGTCTTTATTAGAGGTATATTTATTACTAGATTCTAGGAAAAAGTAAGTCTTATTTTCTTCTTAAACCTTTATAATAATAGTAATAGTATACCTATTATAGGGTTTAATAGGGTAATTATAGTAGATATAATCCTTAAAGAGGTAGTTATAATATACCTAATTCTTATAATACTACTCCCTAGAGTACCTATATCTAGGGTTAGTAGATTAGTACTTTAGAGCTAATTTTACTATAGTATCTTTAGGTAGTCCTATAGTATAATAAAGGGCTAAAGTAACTATTTATAATAAAAATTCCTTATAATAGTATAGAGTAGAGAGAGTAAGTTAGTTATAGTTAGTCTAATAGTTATACTTATAAGCTTTATATAGCTTATAAATAATAATATAAAATTTATTATAATTTATAGTAAAATTAATAGTATTCTAGATAAGCTAGTTAGTAAGCTTTATATAGAGCTTCTTATAGAGTATCTCTTTAGAATTATTAGAATAAAACCTAGCCTGGTTTATAAATATATTATATTATATAATAAATAAGTTTATATCTCCTCTAGATAAAAGTATTATTTTCTAGAGATTAGTATAGGTATTAATATCCTAGTTTAGTAGTATAAATATAGCTTAGAGATAGTTATATAGACCTATAAGAAATATAGTTAATTACTACTATTTTTAGGTATTAAAAATTTTAAAGGCGTAGCCTTCTAACTATATATTAATATAATTAGTAATAGTTATAGTATATTCTTTAGAAATATTTTACTAAAAGTAGTTTATATTAGACTTAATCTTAACCTCTAGTAAATAGAACTATAGCTTAAACTAAGTCTTATTACTATTAAACTTATTAAGGTCTAGAACCTTAGGGGATAGATATTTACTCTAGTAAGCTTAGTACTTTATATAATAAAGGTTTAGTACTTTATAGAAAAGTTTACTAGGGGTATTTACTCTTAGGATATATTAACCTATAGTAGAATAGCCTATACCTTACTAACTATTTATTTTTAAAATAACTAGTTTAGTATTATATTTAATAGTAGGTACTAGCTTAATAGGGGAAGTACTAAACTAGTAGGGTAATTTAAAACTATTATTACTATTTAAATTACTAATTATTACCTATATTAGTTAATTCTTAGCCTTAGTAATCTTCTTTAGTTCTATAATTTTAGTTTATAGATAACTATTTTCCTTCTAAGTTTATATCTAGAAGTCTATTATAATATTAATTTTATTATTTAAATTAGTATTTTACTAAACTAGTTTTTATTACTAGTTCTATACTTTATATATATATTAGGATAAGACTATAAACTATAGCTTTATAATAAATAGGGCTATATTAGCCTTAATATAGCCTATATATATATTAGAAGTAGTAGTAAACTCTAGGTCTTAGTAGTTTAAAGTCTCTAGATACTTTCTATCTAAAGTAATTAGATCTAGAATAATTATATTAATATTAGTAAAGACTATATATAGTTTAGATACTTCCTCTAGCTCTTATAGCCTAGCTACCTATAGACTAGCCTTAAAGTTATCTTCTTCCTTCTTATAGTTTCTAGTTCTAGGATTCTAATAGAGGCCTAATTTCTTCTTAACTTTACTAATATTAGCTAGGTATTCTTTAGTACCTTTAGGTAGTTAGATACCTAGTTCTAGTAGGAAAAGTTTAATCTAGAAAGGTAGGTCTTTTAACTTATAAGAAGGTTATATACTAGAGGCTTTAGCTACTAGTACCTATTCTTATATTAGGATAGGTAAGTAATTTTAAAATAGTATATATAGTATCTTACCTATAGTTATACTATAATAGAGATTATTTACCTTTAAAATATTATTAAGGTCTTTTTTACTAAAATTAAAAGTTATTATTTCTTTAGTAGCGTGGCTTATAGAGTAAGTCTTAATATAGTTTTAAAAGAAAGATATTAGGGCCTTATTAATAGATTATTTAGATACTAGAGGTTTTATCTTTATATACTTAGTTATAGGTAGTAGTATAGTAGGTATAGAGCTATTTAGAGGTAAAGTAAATAAAGAGAGAAAGCTATTTAAAATAAAAATATTATATAAATTAATATTTACTATAAGGGTAAAAGGTAGATTTAAGTAGATAAAGTATAAGTAATAAGTAGATAGTTAATTATATTTTAAGCCTATTTACTAAGGGTATATATATTATTTTTAGTATATCTATAATAGGTATATACTTTTATCTAAGAGGGATTTAACCTTTATAGTAGTTAATTCTACTAAAGATACCTAATATTAGTAGGTTTTTAAGGGAGTTTAAAAAATCTAAAAGGATATTCTAGTACCTTAATAGCTAGCTTTTAATAAAGACTTTAAAGGACGTTTTAGCGCCTTAATAGCTAGCCTTTAATAAGGACTTTAGAGGATATTCTAGCACCTTAATAGCTAGTCTTTAATAAGGACTTTAAAGAATATTCTAGTACCTTAATAGCTAATTTAAAGAAAAATTTTAGGATTTTAGTAGACCTTTTTATATCTAAAGAGCTAAAGGTAGATATTATAATTATTAATCTCTAGCTAAAAGAAGGGGTCTTAAGTTTAATATAAGGCTAGAATATAGCTAAATAAGGTAAATACTCTTAGAATTAAATAGATAGAAGAAACTATATAAATTAAAACTAAACTTAAAATACTAAGATAGAGAGGGTCCTAGGGAGGGACTCTCTATATACTAGGTATTTAAGATCTACTAACTAATCTATATATAGGTTACTAGATAAGGCCTAAACTTGAAGGTAGGTAAATATTCTATAAGGGGATTTAATCTTAGGTTAAATTAACCCTTATATAATATATCCTTAATAATAAAATAATAATATAAATATTAAATATATAGTAAAATAATATATATTATAATTTATATATTACTTTTAAAGGGTACTTTAGAGTTATTTTTAGTATAGTAGAGTACCTTATAAAAGATCTATAGAATAATATAAAGTAAGTACTAATTAGATTATAAAAATATATAAATATAACTTAATAAAAATACCTATAATAGATTATAAATAAACTAGAAGGACTATAAAAGTATATATAGGTAAAAAATATATTAAATAGTATTAGAATAATATATAAAAGTAATTATATTAAAAGTATAACTAAGAAATATATTATTAATAAAAGAGGGTTTATTAATATATTAAATTACTTTACTAAAGACTCTAATAAAAATACTAGTAAAAGTTTTAAAAATATTAAAGAGATAAATATAAACTCTAGTAAAAATTCTAATAAAGACTTTAATAGAGATTATAATAATATTAAAAAGGTAGATATTACTTATAATAGGAACTTTAGTAAAAGCCCTAGTAAAGACTCTAATAAAGGCCTTAGTAAAAACTCTAATAAAAGCTCTAATAAAAACCTTAATAAAAACCCTAATAAAGATTTTAATAAAATTAATAATTAGTACTATAATATTATATAACTAGCTAGTATATAGTAGAGTTCTAGTTTTAAATTCTAGTATTAATAATTAATTATTAGTATTATAATAGATATATATAATAGAGCTCTAGTTTTAAATTTTAGTATTAATAATTAACTATTAGTACTATAATAAATATATATAGTAGAACTCTAGCCTTAAGTTTTAGTATTAATAATTAACTATTAGTATTATACTAGATATATATAGCTCTATAGCTTATAAATAAAATAAGTTTTATAGAAATTTAAAAATATATAAAAATAAATTAAATATTTAAAATAAATTTATATAAACTTATAATATTTTTTAGAGGTACTAAAATAGGTATATTAAATTACTATAATAGGGAAATTTAACTATACTATACTATATAAAAGGATATACTATTTAGGGAAATTTAAAAAATTAAAAATATACCCCTTTTAGGTGAACTTGTTGGCCGTAGTGCTGTCCATCTCCATATCCTCTGCACAACATGCTACAGCGCCAAAAAACCCCATCTCCCCCACCGATATGGAGAAAAGTCGCCAAGGAAGTTCGGCATGAAACCTCACGAGTCACTCAAGATCAAAGCTCTGCGGCGAAAGCAAGGATCGCATCAACCGAAAGACTTGCGCTGAACGAACGTCATATACCAACCAAACGTCCCGCGTCGAACGAACATCCTGCGTCGACTAAACGTCCTACACCGAACGAAAGACCTAAACTGAACACAGATTTGGTGTCAAGAGAGTCCAACACATACCTCAGTGCCGATGGAATTTTGTCACGATTTCCGGTATTGGTTGAAACCCCTTCGTACGTTCAAGATCATAGGTATGAATTGCCATCCAAGCAAGAAGCCAGCACAACCTCCAGGCTGGATACCGATCAGAATGAGGGAGCCTGGCTGGGTGATACACAACACCATACCATCAGCAGAGAGCTCGAAGAAGGGGTTCTTAACGTGGATAGTACTTGCGCGGAAACCACTGGATACCATTCATATCTCGTTTTCGGAGGAAAAGAACTTGTATTGGCCATCTCAGAGCGTTCCCTTGCCCTAGAGCTTTGGCATCTGAATGGGAGAAGGATGTTCTCCCGCGACTATTGCAGGATTTGACAGCAGTGTCTGAATGGCTGTCATCAAGCACGCTTCAGCTTCTTGGACTTGAGTTGCGCATGGTTGGACACGCAATGAGAAATGATAAGACAGTTCAGCTACATCCAACTGTGTGCATTCGATGTTCTAGTAAAAGGTGTCGCAAGAAGTTCAAGGAAGCGGTCAAAGATTTGGAATACCTTACCCCCCGCTTTCGCAGAGTCGAGGTCATTCTCGAGACCCCTCAATTTGCTACTGGCGAACCCGAATCTTCTGAAACCATAACACATGAAGCAGCCAACACCCAGGTCAGAAATCCTAGCGTGAAACAAACCCAGCAGATACAGTCGTGGAGCCATGGCGACTCTGCTTGCGGACTTAAGTTGAAAACAACCACATGGATCTCCAACAAGCGAATCGAGGCCATCTCCACAATTGGTGGGGTAGTCAAGGTGGACGGCAAATTCTATGGACTGACCACAGCACACGGCATAATCGCCCCACCGGAACCGTCAGCCTCA
Source organism: Karstenula rhodostoma CBS 690.94 (assembly GCA_010093485.1). Lineage (NCBI taxonomy): Eukaryota > Fungi > Ascomycota > Dothideomycetes > Pleosporales > Didymosphaeriaceae > Karstenula > Karstenula rhodostoma. Next base: position 188,745 of record MU001516.1, read on the forward strand.
GGACAATCTTCGTCTTGCTCCTCTGAAGTTTCGACTTCAGAATCAGGTTCAGAATCATCGGACGACCCCGAAGATACCCACAGTACCGATGTTACTAAAATCAACTGTGAAAGCGAGGAAGTGTACCTGCCGAACCGATGGGATGATCTATCTTCCAGTGGGCCAGCTTGCTTCTGCGGACAGACCCAGCCATTAGCGCCAGTCGATGAAACACATGCATCCAATAATTCCGACTTTGCTTTGATTGACATGGGACTGTCACCATCACGCTTGATATTCAACACATATTCGATTTCAAACAGACGAGTAGCCGACATCAACACAATTAGGTACGATGCAGCGGTCACTTCAGGCCCGGTCTTTCTGATACTCGACCAAGATCGACCAAGGGAGGGCTATTTACTGAAAGGATCCACTTTGTTACGGAACAAGAATGGATCTTTTCGCACCAGGAAGATCGAACTCAACAGACCTTTACGTAAGTTGACATTCAAACCCAGTTGTTTCACAGCTAATGTCAAGCTTAGCGAAAGGGTCTCTGGTGCGTGGGTCATCCAGGACAAACGTTTATGTGGTATCGTAGTGGCTGTGTATGAGAAGGAGCCGTACGTCCACATGATCACTATCGACAAGATGTTTCGGGACATTCGTGGCACACTCATAGCCAAGAATGTGACACTTGCTACCAGAGAGGATATTTCCATGGTCTATAGAGTACCCGAGCCCTCCAAATCCGGTGACTCTATCCAGTCGCACAGCTCCAATCGTCTTAAGCTTCCGGATCAAAGTCGTCTCAGAACAATCAGAATCGGTAATCAAGCATTTCCGGGAAGTACCAGTGAGATCAGACCTCCTCTCAAAGAGCATCTTCCTGGGCCGATTATCAACCCGCCAATGATGCCAGTGCCAGTGATGGATACGATGTTTGTCAGCTATTCGTCAAGATCATTTATACCAGCCACAATGTCTGGAGCCAAAACCAAACCTCCTGGGATATCATCATTAGTGGCAACGTGCCCTGAATGTGGAAATACTGGTCTTGATATAAACTTGCAGAGGCATTTAGCCCGCCATCGAAGGCAAAAACACCGGGATAACGAGCAGAGTTACCCATGTGAGCAAGAGCGGTACGAATCTGTATGTCCCCAATTGGACTATGGAGATTTCCTCCCACAGCCACCGCCGATATATGCATCTACACAGGACGTCATCATTCAACCTGACGACCTATACCCCTCTCAAGGCATGCAGTCCCATCACAGATACACCACTGCGCATCGTTCGGCACCGTGGACGGATCACTCAGTAATCGGAAGCGTCATAGGCTCAATCGATTCAAGCTCTATCTCTCTGGCGTCCAGTGAGCTTCGTACCCATGGCAATGACCGTAGAGTCCCGCAAGACAGCACGGAACGTGGGAGATCAGAATATCAACATGGGAACCCAGGTTTTACAGGATCTGTCTCTCTAGAGTCTAATGAGCTTCGTACCCATGGTAATGACCGGAGAGTCCCGCATGACGCCACGGAACGTTGGAGATCAGATTATTCCCATGGGGCCCCAGGTTATAGGGGGTCCAACTCACGCGATGCAAACCGAGAGGACGCCACCAACCCGCAGTTCAAAGGCCCCAGTTCACCGTGAAGCAAACCGCTCATCGTAAAACAACGTCTTTCTTCCTGTCCGTACAATATCTGTATCATCGAATTGGTCTCGTACATCTAGATTTGGAAGGCTCACTATTTCCAGCGACGTGTAATCCACTCTTTCAATCTCTCTCAATCCCACGCACCACATTGTGCCACTGTCTTTTTCCATCCTTGTATATTAGTAGGGACGCACTTGAATACATCATCTGTCATCGACCGAGGCAAAGCTTTGTACATCTGCCATTGAGCCTAACTGAGTAGGATGGTACTAGTGCATCTCGATGGAGGATTTCCATTGAACAAGTCCCTGTGTATGCCAACGAGCCTAGAAATCACCCGCGAGGCTACGTCACCACGCGATATCTTTCTCCTTGACAGCTACATACATAGGCAGTGACGCCATCCCCCCAACTGGTATCTACACCACCTAACCCCCCCACCCATACCTCACGTCAACCACCCCCAGCACTAAGCTTGTACTACCTTGACACATTAATCCGACCCGACCCAGTCCAGTCCAGCCCAGTCCACAGCTACCTACTTACACTATGACTCTGCCCTTCCCTCCCCACTGGGTTCAGCCCATGCTCCCTCCCTCCACCCATCACACAACCCACAACCCACAACCCACAACCCACAGACGTCGCACAACCACCTTCCCAACCAGTCACCTTACTACACTCCCTCACTAGCCTTGTACCACCTCACCACACTCCCTCACTAGCCTCGTACCACCTCACCTCAGCTCAGCTTACCTCTTTCTCTCTCTCCCTCTCTCCCTCGCGCAAGCCAAGCCAAGCCAACCCCGTCGCACAATCTCACTCCCCTCTTCCCCATCTCACTTATCACACATGCACATGCACACCACATCCTTTCACATCAGAACTCGAATATAATGAGTGCATATACTGCATTACCAAACCCCAAACCCCACCAAACCCAAAGTCCCATCATATACACCTACAAAAATAAAACTCGTAACATAAAGAAAGGACGGTCGTCCGCTGCCCAGTTCGGAACCACGTGACCAAATCGATCGTACACAATTCCGTCCATCCTTTGCAAATAGATAGATTGAAAAAACATACATCAGAACCGGACATCTTTTTTATCCCGGTCCAAAAAAAACGACAAAACGCCGTTCCCTTTCCCTTTCCCTTGCCCAAGCAAAGCCAAGCAGAGCAGAGCAGAGCAAAGCAAAGCGGCCCATCTACCAGACATAGCAAGTAGAGAATAGAGATTATGTGCATCTCCCGAGCGCGAGGCGTAGCCCGTCTCAAAAGGCAGAAAGTATATACTGTAGAAAAGAAATAAAGTAGAATCGTCACAGCCGTGTCGGTTTGCTCGCGCAGTTTGGTTGCATGTGCTATATCCAAGCCATGGGTGTGGGCTGCGCGATGCTGCCAAACCGGGCGTTGAACAAGGGCTGGATCTCCGCGAGGTAGTCTGCGGCGCAGAAGGACGCGAGGTTGTGCTCGCGGATGACGGCGAGGTCGGCCGCCAGTTCGGCGTCGCGGACCACGCCGTTGAACTCCTCGGCGACTTCGTTGAGCTGCTCGAGCTCCTTGCCGAAGGGGTGCGCCTCCTCCTGGATGGACGCGCTGAACATGTCGACCGAGGCGCGGTGCTCGCGGGACGACCGGGTGCGCGAGATGTTCTGCAGGGACCGCTTCTGTGCGAGGCGCTCGTGTGCCCGCTTACTGTGTGACAAGGCGCGCTCCGGGATGGCCGGGACAGCTGGCTCCTCGTCGACGTGTTCCTTCAGCTGCTGGAGGTTGCCGGACGATGCGGATTTGCGGACGTTCTTGTTCGCAGCAGAGAAGTAGCCGGTGAGGTGGTTCGGTGATGGCGATGTGGGCGACGACGAGCTCACTGAAGAGGCGTCTGTCAAGGTGTCGCGCGAAGCGTGCGACGACGCCCTCGAGCGCGTCGAGACGCTGTGATCCGAGTCGTCGGCCGAATGTGTTGAAGTGGACGACGACGAGGGGGTCTTGACGGGCATAATGTCCGGGGCGTTGTAGCTGAGCATGTTTGTCGTCGAAACCAGAGCAACGGGTGCGGAGATTTTGGCGCGGTCAATGGAGGGGCCAGGGTTTCTTACACTCTGGCTGCGAGACGGCATGGTGGGCGTGGAGGGGACGGCCTCGTTGGAGGGCCGCTTCATGCGCTTGGTAAAGCTGCGTGCAAGAGACATGGTGGGGAGTTAATCCGGGCGAGATTTACTTTTAATCAACTACGGCAGAGCAGCCAGATGGAGTGGGTATAAGGGCCGGGGATCCTTTTGCGGCAAGTCAGAAATGGGGTCGCTTCGCCGATAAGGTGTGGTGCGGGGAGGTGGTCGCGGATAAATTGGCGCTCAGCCTGGGCCGCGAGAGGAAGGAGCCGGGTGTTGGCGTGATGCAGCAAGACAGCTGACTTTGTGGCACTCTGGAGTGTTGCAGCGCTGTGTGAGGCGTGTGAGAAGGGCTGATGACAATTGTCTGGCGGTTACCAGCAGCGCGCGTGTACGCAGTTGGTGCAACCCGGTGATGGATGCGGACTATGGCTGTGGTACGGGCGTTGCAGGTCGCAGCGGCAGTGGCGCAGAGCTTGCCTGACGGTGCAGTCCGAGGTCGTGCAGTCGTGCAGTCGCAAGGTCAGAAAAGGCAAGTCGAAATGCGAATGGTCTTCGGGGTTTGTTTTTGGTGCTCCGGGTGCTGGCTCGCAGCACGTGAAGGTGAAGGTGAAGGGTGAATGGGAGAGTGTTTGGGTAGAAGCAAGGGTCTATCAAAGAGCGTGAGGTCCAGCGTCAAAAGGAGCGTACACCGGGTCGCGAGAGGGAGTGAAGGCTGCCGTAGGGCACGCAAGAGCAAGAGCAAGAGCAAGAGCAAGATGAAGCAAGGCGAAGGGAAGGGGAGGGTGAGGAGCAGAAGAGTTGAAAAACCAGCACTTTGGGCAGGAGCCCTGCATGCTCTCTCGCGCTGCGGTGGTAGGCTAAGGCTCAGGCTAAGCCGGTCGCGCCTTCTGAGTGCAGAGATTGGCAAGACGGCTCGCGGGCAGGCGCAGGGAGCAGCGCTGTGGCCCGATTGTCCCCCGGCTTCGCTGCAGACGCCTGGCGTGCTGCAAGCCCAGCCCGCCGCGTGTTTGGCTGCCCTGGCGAATCGCGCCGCCCGCAACAAGCCAGCGTGTCAGAGACGGGCCCGCTTCCCCCATCCCGCATGGCCAACTGAGATGATGGCGGTTTCAACACGCCCAAAACCACCCTCCCGCCTCCGAGCTGTCCTCACGTACATGGCGTGTCTTGTCCCCTTTCCTTTTGGTCTTGATGACGCGCGCGCCGTGAGATTGTCTGCTGCTTCCTGCCCGTGGCCGTGGGGAGTAATTCTCCGCCCGCAAGGGACCTTTCTCTGAGTAAGACGGGCGGAGGCGACACTGACCTGCCATGTACCTATCATGGATGGCACTGGGTGGCGGAGCCAGCGCGCAATCGATCCGACAGACACCAGTTCGTGGGCGCCAAATGGCCGGTCCTCACTCGTCTGCGCCGCTCTCCCTCGCTCGCAGACTTGGTTGACCTCGCCCGCTGGCTGGCCTCACAGACACATCACATCGTCGACCCACGCGCCGCGCTTCGCTTCTTTGTTTCTTCGCGCTGCGCCCGCCGTTTCGAAACACCCTGCAGCGTCAAAGAAACGTTGGGACGCGAGTCGTGGCGATCGTCGCGTTCGCGCCTGTCCAGCGAACGACGGCGGGAGGCGAGCCCAGCGATCAAAAGCGGACGTACGTCGACGTTCCGCTTTTCGTCCCAGGAACACACACCCTTCTCGACCGTGCTAGCGGGCGGTCGACCCAGCTTTGGCAAGAGTAGTGGGTGCAGCTCGAGCCGAGATTCAGGCTGATCTGATCGGGGCGTGATGATGCGTGGTAGGACTTGGATTGGATTGGATTGGGATGTGCTGTTTTTGATGAGGAAGTGTCCATGGCGCGTGCAGGTCGTCTCGTCTACCTACATGGAGAGACGTGGCCATGTGTGCGCTCCTCGTGGCTTTCTGGAATGCTGCGAGCGACGTACGTGACGTTTGACAGCTGGCATGCAGGTGGCAGTCCCAGATCGTCACTCTCGCGAACCATGGGACCACAGCTACACGTCGAGCTTTCACCCATCACCTACACAGTATTCTTTCACAACGGATCTCATCACACACGCCGTGTCCACCCACAAAGAACCCAAACAAATTCCGCTTTATCCATCTCCATTCTGCACGTCAACCACTACTGCAACACCTACCTAGTCCACCCACCACAACTTTACACAAATCTCGCAGCCTCATTCCCACCCATCCACCACATGTCATAGATAGCGCGCCCAGTTTCAAACCTCGTTGCACAGTCAGAGTCGCGAACAATGAATGAACAGCCGCGCCGAGTATATTGCCCCGTGTAGCCCACACACCCATGCATCCCCGGTGGAACCGTGCGCCGCGATCCTGCCTGCTGCTATTTATGGCGCGGCCGTGTGTGTGAAACGCTTTGGTCAGGTGGAAGAAAAGTGACGTTTGGCGTGGGGATTGTAGACGGGAATATCGTTGTTGATGGAGTGGTGTCTAGATGGGGCTGCATTGCATGGATGCGGCTGATGCAGAACTGATGCAAGCCCAATATCGTGCAGCGTGAAATTGTGCTGTGCTGTGCTACGACACCACCACCACCACATGAAGCAGCACATCCATCAGGGCCCTGCGAGACAGCTACAGCACGGCAACGTAGGACAAACGTATCGAATTGGGTATCGCAGGCTTTTTGTGTACTCGCACCCGGCACATCTATTCCTCCATCGACTCGTACCCCTTCTCCGCGGCAGCGGCGTCGTCGTCGTCGTCGCTCTCGCCCTCCTCGGAATCAGAGTCCGTCTCAGCCTCGTCCAGCCCCACGATCTTCTCCTTGCCGTCGCCCTTGATCTGCGGCACCTTTGTCGCAAACGCGGCGCGCACCGCGGCGTTGGTCGACGTGTCCCAGATCTGCACGGCGCCTTTGCTGCCGGCCACGGAGAGCCGGAAGCCGACCTCCTTGTCGGGCGCGAAGGTTGTCGAGAAGACCTTGCCGACGCCCAGGTCGCGCGAGACGACCATCGACGGCCCGGACTCCTGGATGTTCCACAGCTTCACCTGCTTGTCTGTCGAGCCGGTTGCGAGGAAGCCCGGGATGACGGGGTTGATGTCGAACGAGGAGATGGACTCGTCGTGCGCCTGGAGCACCCACACGGCCTTTGACTGGGAGGGGTCGGCGGGTGCATTGCGCGCGTCGTGGTAGTGGATCATGCCATTCTCGGTTGAGACGTAGAAGTAGTTTGAGTCGTGCGGGTTCCAGCGGACCGTCTCGACGTCGCTCTCGACGCCCCAGCGCGGTGCTTTGGCGTCGGGCGCGCGCATGTCTGCGGCGACAATCGTGCGGTCGTAGCTGCCGCTGAGCAGCACTGTAGACTCTGTCGGGTTCCAAGATACTGAGCAGACCTTGTCCGTGTGGTATGTGTATGACTTTGCACACTTAGTCGTGTTCAAGTCCCAGAGCTTGACCGTCTTGTCGGCAGACGACGATGCGAGCAGGTTCCTGTGGTGACGGTTCGCAGCGAGTGAGAGAACGGAGTCGACGTGGAACTCGTCGTTGGCCTTCTTCGACTTCTTTTTCTTCTTTTTCTTCGGCTTGTCTGCGTCTTCGGCGCCTTGCCCCAGGATTGCGTCTGGGTACATGCTGTCGACCAGATCGAGATTCCAGATCTCAATGTCCGGGTCCATGGTACCAACGGCGACGAAGTTGCCCTTGCCGTTGGCTCCTGCGGCGGTCTTTCCAACCGGAAGGTCCAGCCATTCGACTGCCAGCGGGATCGCGGGCAGCATGATGTCGTGGTGAACGTAGATGTTGTCCGCTTCGTCCTCGTAGACGTAAACTTCCAGATGCGCAACCTCGTCCTCTATCCGGCCCGCCAGCACCAGGTTGTCTGTAGCCAAGATCTGCAGCTCTTCGCGCTCCTCGTCCTCCTCTTCTGCATTGTCCTGCATGGTGATGTACGGGTCCTCCTCGTCGTTCTCGTGGAACACCAGGTTCTTCATGTTGCCAAACATGGCCATGGTGTCGCCGGCGCCATCCTGATCGTCGTCGTCGTCGTAGTGCTCGAGGTCGTACTCTTTGAGGTCGTCGTCGATTTCGCTGCGAAGATTAGCTCTGCATGTGTGCGCAAGCCAAGTGCAAGTGCGCGTACTCTGTGTCGGGCGCCTTGGCTGTGCCGTTGCTGCCGTTGGTCTCCTTCTGCTTCTTTTCCTCTTGCGCCTCCTCGAGATCTTCCTTTGCATCGTCGAGCTGGAGCTTCGCAAGCTTGGAAATGCGGTCGTACTCGTCCTCGTCGAAGACGTATTTAGAAGGAAAGGGCGCCGCAAACCCGCGCGGCACCCACGTTGTTGCTGTGATCATAGACATGCCGGGTATAGTTCGATGTGCAAAAGCAGGCGTGCGTGCAAGCGTGGGGAAGAATTTCAACGTGAACTTTTTGGCGCGGCGGGGCTGTGGCTGTGGTGGCGCAACCTCCGCAGCTCCCCCGAAATTTACGTCGCGAACATCACCGCACCACCGCATCACCAACTTCCACCTCGACCCGCTTCAACTGCCTGCGACTCCACGCCAGAGCCTGCCCTGAATTGTACCACTCTACCCTGTCCGACAACTGCAGCTCCCAAGGCGTCGCCCGCATCCCGCCCGCCCGCATCATGGACCGAGGACACAGCCCCAAGCGTCGCAAGCTTGACAACGAGGAGTTCTCCATGGCTCCCCGGCCCAAGTTCCAGAAGCGGATGCACAGAGACTCGCCCGCATCTTCGCGATCGCATACTCCGAGAGCCCGTGACAATGGCAGTACGCCGCAACAGAAGTCCTTCGACGGGCCGGAAGCCATGGTGGACGACTTTGACTCGATGCAGCTGGATCGCGACTGGTACGGCGGCGAAGAGAACGGCCACACCTTTGGCGACGACACACACAACCCCTTTGGCGGGGCGGAAAGCGCGTGGCAGGATGCGCAGAGAGAGGCGGCACTCACCGAGAAGAAGCAGAACAGTCGGGCAAGTGCAAGAGCCGTGCAGAAGCAGAAAGACGTGGATGCCTGGGAGACGAACCGCATGTTGCAGTCTGGTGTGGCCCAACGAAGGACTTTTGATACCGATTTCGACGATGATAACGAATCGACCCGGGTCCACATTCTGGTTCACGATCTCAAGCCGCCGTTCCTGGACGGGAAAAAGGTTTTCACCAAGCAAATCGACCCTGTTCCGGCAGTTCGTGACCCGCAAAGCGATATGGCCGTTTTCAGCCGAAGAGGAAGCAGAGTTGTGAAGGAGAAAAGGCAGCAAAAAGAGAGGACCAAGCAGGCACAAGAGGCCACAAACGTCAAAGGCACGACTCTAGGCAACATCATGGGCGTAAAGGAAGATGATGCCGACAGTGCGGCTCCTGCACCTGGCGTAGAAGAAGGGGAGAACAAGGGCGGCAACAAGTTTGCCCAGCACCTCAAAAGCAACGAAGGTCAGTCAGCCTTCAGTAAGAGCAAGACGTTGAGAGAGCAGCGGCAGTATCTCCCCGCATTCGCTGTACGGGAAGACTTGCTGCGTGTGATACGCGATAACCAGGTTATTATTGTCGTCGGTCAGACGGGTTCCGGCAAGACGACGCAGCTCACCCAATTCCTCCACGAAGACGGATACGCGGACCATGGCCTGATTGGATGCACCCAACCGCGACGTGTCGCTGCCATGAGCGTGGCGAAACGTGTAAGCGAAGAAATGGAGGTCAAGCTGGGCGGTCTAGTCGGATATGCCATTCGATTCGAGGACTGCACGAGCAAGGACACCAAGATCAAGTACATGACAGACGGTGTACTGCTGCGAGAGTCACTGAACGAGCCTGATCTTGACCGGTACTCCTGCCTCATCATGGACGAAGCACACGAGCGAGCCCTCAACACCGACGTGCTTATGGGGTTGATCAAAAAGGTCTTGGCTCGAAGGAGAGACCTCAAGCTGATAGTCACCTCCGCCACTATGAACTCGGAGCGTTTCTCGCGTTTCTACGGTGGAGCACCAGAGTTCATCATCCCCGGACGTACGTTTCCCGTCGACATACAGTACTCGAGGTCGCCGTGCGAGGACTATGTCGACAGCGCGGTGAAGCAGGTCCTAGCTATCCACGTATCTCAAGGCCCTGGTGATATCTTAGTCTTCATGACTGGACAAGAGGACATCGAGATCACCTGTGAGCTCGTTGCGGAACGACTGAAGCTCCTCAACGATCCCCCCAAGCTGAGCATTTTGCCCATCTACAGTCAGATGCCTGCAGACCTGCAAGCCAAGATCTTCGACCGTGCCGCTCCTGGCGTCCGTAAGGTCATCGTCGCAACCAACATCGCAGAAACTAGTTTGACCGTGGACGGTATCATGTACGTAGTCGACTCCGGCTTCTCGAAACTCAAAGTGTACAACCCAAAGATGGGCATGGACACTCTCCAAATTACGCCAATCTCCCAGGCAAATGCCTCGCAGAGAGCTGGAAGAGCTGGGCGCACAGGACCAGGAAAGTGTTTCCATCTGTACACCGAGCGAGCGTTCCGCGACGAGTTCTACATCCAGACGATCCCCGAGATTCAGCGTACCAACCTTGCCAATACGGTGCTTCTGCTCAAGTCGCTGGGGGTGAAAGATCTGCTGGACTTTGACTTCATGGATCCGCCTCCTCAAGACACGATCACCACGTCCTTGTTCGACCTTTGGGCGTTAGGTGCACTCGACAACATCGGCGACCTTACACCCTTAGGTCGCACTATGACTGCCTTCCCGATGGACCCCTCCCTCGCCAAACTCATCATAACAGCCGTAGAGTACGAGTGCAGCGAGGAGATGCTGACAATCGTCTCCATGCTGTCCGTCCCCAGCGTCTTCTACCGCCCCAAAGAACGCCAAGAAGAATCCGACGCCGCGCGTGAGAAGTTCTTCGTCCCGGAGTCCGATCACCTTACCCTCCTGCACGTCTTCACGCAGTGGAAAGTCAACGGCTTCTCTGACGGCTGGTGCGTGCGGCACTTCCTGCACCCAAAGGCGCTGCGCCGCGCCAAGGAAATCCGCGACCAGCTCCTCGACATCATGAAGATGCAGAAGATGGCGCTCACGTCTTGCGGCACCGATTGGGACATCATCCGCAAGTGCATCTGCAGCGGGTACTACCACCAGGCTGCCAAGGTCAAGGGCATCGGCGAGTACGTCAATCTCCGCACCAGCGTGACAATCCAGCTGCACCCCACCTCCGCGCTGTACGGACTTGGCTATCTTCCCGACTACGTCGTCTACCACGAGCTCATCCTCACGAGCAAGGAGTACATGTCCTGCGTCACATCTGTCGATCCGCACTGGCTTGCGGATCTGGGCGCGGTGTTTTATTCGGTCAAGGAGAAGGGGTATTCGGCGCGGGACAAGCGGATTACGGAGACGGAGTTTAACCGCAAGGCGGAGCTGGAGGCGAAGATGGCGGAGGACAAGGAGAGGGAGGAGAAGAGGTTGGCGGAGGAGGCGGCGGGGCCGGTGCTCAAGCGGCCCGGGGTGGGCGCGAAAAAGGCGGTGGCGGATGGGGTGGTTAAGAAGCCTGTCATCGGGAAGGGCAGGCGGAGGGGGTTCTAGGGGGCGTGAGTTCAGTCAGGCTAGGTGACGTGGGAGCATGGGTGGTTGGTTGATTTATACCCAGATATAGCGAACATGGTGTCAAATGCGTCCAAGTCCTGGTGTGTAGGTGATGGTGGTGCTCATCACCACTCATGCTGAACTCTGCAAACTTGGCTGATAATGTCAGTCCTGCTTTCCAGTCCAGACTTGTGAACGTGCTTGAGTCCAGTCAGGACACCTATTTGCCAAGCAGGACGCAGACAACAACAACATCGCCTCGATCCCTGCTCCATTTGAGTCCACTCCCACTCCCACCGCGCACATCGTGAATGTGCGTATTTTTTTTAGTCCCCAACATGGCCCTTATACTCCACCCCAACGCACTGTCCCGCTCAAGTCGGGGGTGGGGTGGTGCGCTTCATCACTACCCACTCACGCAGACATACGCCAGCAACATCGCATGCTTCCCAAACACTTTTAGTCCACCAGACTATCAGCACGCACATATGCCGGTAAGTTGCGGGCTTTTAGTCCCAGCCATTCTTCGGTGCCCTAGCTGTTTTTAGACCGGCTGCGAAGAATGGTGTAGAAAATCAGAAGAAGAGCGGAGAGGGAGGAGTTTATATATTACCGTACTTCCTTTTAACCTCGCGGTCATCAGGCTGGGGTGGTGAGCTTCATCATCACTCAGGGAGACACATGCGTAAATGATATGCTAAGCCCTCGTATCGCGGTTTAATCCACCAAGCTACGTCCGGCACACATGTTGTGTGGGTACTGCATATTTTTGGTCCTGGCGCGTGGCACGGCGCTTGGTGCGTTTTTAGACCGTAGGTAACTGCGGTGGATGATGTAGAAGAGGGGGGGGGGGGGGGTTCATATGCTGTTTTTGGGGCGTGGGTGGTGATGGTGTGGTTAAGAGAGTGGGGCAGTTGTGTACTTCATCATCGTTCTTGTCGTCGTGAAGGAGGTGAAGACAGGCCATTTTTTAAGATTGTTGGTGTTTTGGTCCAGGAGCGCGAATGCCCGCAGTTTATATACACGTACTCAGCCTCCAGGGCCAGACTAGAATGATGGACCTCATCATCACCGCAAACGTAGAAGGATGGCGTGCCAGATCTCTGAGGTTATGGTCAAGGGCGATCTTAGCAGGCACATCGTCTGTGTCGTTAATCGGTTTTAGTCCCCAAACATAGACCATCTGTCACTGTGTTTTAGTCAGGACCAAGTCCAGCTACCGTACTCGTTTAAAGCAGAAATTTAGGTCGAGGATTAAGCGGTATATACACGCGCGCTGAACTTCGCGAACTGGATAGGGATGATGCGTTTCATCATCGTCGTTATTCACACAGACGTGAGGGCACGCCGTAGCAGGTCCCTCCTACGACTATCGTCCACAGGTACTCTCTCTTCCACGCACATTCGGCCATCGTATCCCTCATTTTAGTCCCCAGACACATGGTTTCTGTTTCTCAAAGATTTAGACTGCACCCCATTCGCAGTAGTTGTACTCGTGTAGAGAAGAAACTTGGATCGAGAGTCGAGGCAGTTCATATACGTAAACTGCCCTGAATGTTGATGAGAATCATCACGAGGCAGATTTAACGCGCTCCATCACCGCAACAAAACGAACGACGTAGAGTGAGGTAGGAATGGAAAGGGTCTTCCAAGACAAATCCAAAACCAATATAGGTGAGAATAAATTTCGTTTTAGTCCCGAACATGAGTCTTCGCGGTGACATCTTTTGGACTGCCTCCCATACCAGTCGCTGTACTTTGTGTGAAGAAAACATTCAGATCGAGGATCAAAGCAGTTTATATACCTGTTTCCCGCTGACCAGCGCCCCGTGGCGCCCACGAGCGGCTCCCTATTGTCTTCCAAAGCCCTGTGATCCCACATGTCCCCGTTGACCACGATGATAGTTCTTGTCACTAGGAGAAGGTGATGCACTTCACCACCGCGTCGACTCGGAGGAAGCACGACCGCATATCACACAACCCACATGGGCAAAGAGGCTGTGAATTTATGGTCCCCAGACGTAGAAAGGGTATGTCCGTCTTTTTAGACCGCAGCCTAACTAGCAGCGAAGAGTGGAGAAGAAACCCCGACCGCGAAATGAGTGGTATATATACCATTACACCTATCTTCGTATTTGCTAGACAGAGTTGATGCGCTGCACCACCATGGGATCCGTTTCGACTGCGAAGAAACACGCCCGGCACAGCACACTGTCCATGGATGTCAACTTCTGCCTTGTTAGTCCACCAGACATCAAGTTGTCTGCTTCAAGTTTCAGAGGAGCAACGGGTGGAAGGTAGTATGAACAGAAACTGAGACGGTGAGACGCGTGGTATACATAACCTTTTCTTCTTACATGTGTCATGCTCGCTATTACCAGTCGTAGATGGTGCGCGTCATCACTCCCAAATCGATGAGTGGAAACTATGCCGACGAGATCGGCGCAAGATACGCCATCGGACATTTTGTCTAGTGTTTTGAGCCCCCAGGCATGGGTGAAGACGGTGGGTTTTTAGAGAGGTGAGGGGCGGAGAGTGGCGTGAGGCAACGAAAGGGGAGGATAAGAGTCATATAGATGTATCGTGTGGTGAGAAGACGGGGCAATGTGGTGCGGTTCATCACTGCATTAGATTGAGAAAGAGACGTAGCGGTCACATGTTGGGTAGAGCATCTTCCAGAAACAGACACACCGTCTCCATTGCTCGGGGATCTTGGAATTTTTAGTCCCGGGATATAGTGCCAACCAAGGTCAATTTTGGACCGCAGAGAAGTTGTGAGAGTAGTGTAAAGAAGAAGGTAAGAGTAATCTAGAGGGGTTTATATCACCTTCTGTGGCATGAAAAGCACGTGCTATCTACGCGCGTAGGCACTTAATTAAGCTTAGGCTAGCTAAATTTATATATATATTAAGCCTAGGAGCTTCTCTCCTTACGCTTAGTAATAATATAATTAATTACCCTAAACTTGCTCCTAAGCTCCCTCTAACACCTTCTTTATTTGAGGTTCCTCCCAACGCTGGTGCTCTTTTTTTACTTCTAGACTGTGGTGGTGTACTTCAGCACTTCATGGGTTGGGTGGGTTGAGATGGTGCTGAGATGGTGCCGGCACGCCATGCGTGAGATGATCGGGAGTTCTAATGCTAGGACATGAGGGCTATGTAATCCACGGAGAAAGGCACCGACCACATACGAGTGCGGCCTATTATATGGATTTACTGCTTGGACATAGGGCGGACGTCAACCATCTTTTAGACTACGAAACAATCGCAGAGATCAGGAGTCTGTTGGGCTGGGTAACCCGGGGAGCCGGCTCTGTAGAGGAGCGGCGCGTTGCTGAAGTTTGGGCGACGATTGCGACCACGGGTTGGGACATAGTTATATACCTTGTTTCCTAGAGCATGTCCCACAAATACTAGATTGGAGTGGTGCGCTTCATCACTACATTGACTATGGTGGTATGGTGGGCGAAGGATGCGCCGCGTCCTCGAGAGGGTGGCAGCACGCCATGCCTCCGTGTATGATGCAAATGGTTTTTACAAAAATGAAAGAAATTTGCACCATAAGGATTGAAATTCTGAGGTTGTATTCTGTACCAAGCTGAAAGAAACCAAAACAACGTTATGACACCTTACCGAGGTGCCTAGGTACTGGGAAACAATTCAAATGATCCATGTTCGAAGCAAGCTAGCTGGCGGCCCATGCGAGTAACCACAATCTTGCCAATAGGGTTCCACTCCTGACTCTGGAGAAATTCCGGGAAGAAGAGAAACTCTGCTTCCCCAGCTATCCATTCAGCGAGAGGATCGGGATGGACCACAGGTTTCTTATCAGAGAACTCTCCTGACCAAGGATTGAATATATTTATGGGCACTCCAGCTGGTGACAAGACCTCGTTCTCGCCTAACAACGGACTAGCCACTTCCAATCGTAGAACGGCTATCTTGCATTGGCAGCAACAAAGTGGTTCCGCTGATTTCAGTCTAGCAGTTACTGATTGCGGTTTAGCAGCTACTGCTTGCGGTCTAGCTTCTTGCGACACTCCTTCGACAAAGAACCAGAGTAGGAAGTCTTGAATTGCTTCGCGCATTGCGCTGAAACTCCAGCTTTTTTCGAGGAAGCCTGAGAAGTATGGATCTTTCCATAGGTCTGGCCCGTGTGCTCGAAAAGTGAGTATTACTTCAGGGATAACCACCGGGAGCGTCCATGGCATGCGTATCCAGGTCGGAAGCCAAAATTTCTCGTTCAGGATCAAAACCTCCATCTCATGTTTCATTGCTTGCTTTCTTCCCAGACGCTTTAGTTCGAGTATCGTCTGCTCGCGGATTTTCTTGCTCGTGAGTAGGAGTGGGGCGCAAGGCTGCGTGAAAGCAACGTCGTCGGTCGGAATCAGGACCTCCTGATTTATGATGTTCATGCCACATGGTAAAGGCTTGCGAGTGAAATTCGACGATACTTCAGATGTAGGCTGTATCGATGCGGGGGACAGTATGACCATTGCTAGGATAATATCGCGCAGCTCCTGTGGGAGGCCAGGTAGTGACGCCATTCTTTCAGTGTCTTTCAGCACGAACTGTTTCGTACCAATGGCGTAGAAGTTTTTGAATGCTCAGATGCTTTTAGCAATGAGCACGGAGAGAGACACTATATAAATAAAAAAACGTGATAACAGCTTTTTATTATATGAGCGCACCCGTTGCGCAGAAAGGGAGAGTACCATGGGTGTTGCCTTCTGAATAAGATGACTGCCGAGATTGGGTGGACCCACTCGATTATCGATTCGAGCACCCAACGAAGAGCATCGGAACGGAGCTACAATCCATCGCCCCCACTGGGGTTTTCTCTAACTAAGCTTAAAGCATACCCCACGGCTACCGAACCCCACCATTACCAGTATCAGGATCAGGAGGCTGTTGGGCTAGTAACCCGGGGGGCCGGCTCTGTAGAGGAGCGGCGCGTTGCTTGAAGTTTGGGCGACGATTGCGACGGCGCGTCTTCTCTTAAGGAGTTATACCGACTAGATAATGTTGTTGGGCAGGCAGCAGCGCACGCACGAATATTTCTTGCATAGAGTCTCTTCTTTCTTCACAAACACCCGAATTCTCCCCATTACCAGTACCACGGTCATCACCACGTGCGCAGGGCCCAATGTCCTCCGATAGTCTCTCAACAATCGATTTGTGTTTTTCGGTGAGACCCAGGGTCACTTCTTAGCCCTCTACACCATATCTTCGCTGAATCGGCTTTAGAGACGGCCCAACCCACATGCAATCGCCAATGAATATCTTTGTCTGCAGCACCATGATAGACGATGTGGCTATTTCAATTCCAGTCACTTGACAGTATCCACCAATTTGGGTCCCGTTCTTTTCAGATGTCACACTGAGTTTGCGCACAATACTTAGTCCTGAAGAGCAGAAAAACACATATTACAATTATTAGTATATTCTATGGGCGCGCCTTAGCCGCTTTTTTGGTCCCTTCGTGCATTGGCAAAGCGCGACGCCTTATATTATCCACCCCTTCATTGATTTACCCGCCCTCATAGTGATCGTATACAATATATATATAGTATATTCTATTTAAAATATAAAGCTACTATCATAACTACCCAGTAATGAAGAGATATCTCGAAGTACTACATATTTCTATTAAACAGCTCTAAAGGTTGGTGCTGTTTACAGCAAGAGAGAGCGGGTAAGTTGATAAAGCAAATTATCGATATTGAAGTCCACACAACAATCCCTATGCTGCGGTATCTATGGGCCAGATGTCTCCCTCATCTTCTTGCCGAGTTGTTCTTATGAGCGCGCGGTAGATACACATGGGTTCTATGAACTGCAAGCTTTTAGTCACAAGAGCTTTGTCTTTGAATTCGTGGTATCCGTGAACACTCGATATACCGGCGTCAGGATCTTTGGTTTTAATTTCGAATCTCCCGAGCCTTAAAGTGCGCCGTTATTTCCCTAGAGACAACAAAGCAACCCCGCATGGTACTTTCCACTGTTACAAATCGATCTCGCAGAGTAATTTATTTCCATCCTCGATGATCGGGAGGCGACGCAATCCATATGGCCCTCTACCTTGAAGTCTTCGGTCTCCAGCAGCATGATCATATTTGCCTTCTTTTGCAGCATTAACAACGAACTCCCATCACCCTGTGTCCCCCAGTATTTGAACTTTGGCATACTAATACCATCTTTTAAGCGTTTTGGTGTGCGTACAACGACCACATGGCATTTTTGCGATCGTGTTTGTAATACTCCAATACGAGGGCTACGGAGTTTTTCTGCATTTGGGTTCGAGAACATAACAACCGGCATGATTATACATATGTGATGACCGCATCGATCTCCAGCATAAGCACTGGAACTACGACGGCTGCTTGTACTTCATGGAGAGCGCACGGCAGACACACATCATGGCGTCTGTTCCGACCTATAGTATCCAGCGCCATGTCCCGTCATCGTATCCGGCTTTGATGAGCGGATAGCCAATCCACATGACCTGATCTGAACCCTTTTCGAGATTCCAGACACATCCCCTCCGCGTACTCCCGCCTCCGGCTCCAACCACATCATGTTGCTTTTCTGGACTCTTGACTCCTCAGTATCTCACACATTCTTCTACTCCTTTCACAAGAGCCACCATATTCTTATATATATAACTATCATGCTGCTGTTTTGGATACTCCAGACTCAAGAATCCAAGCACATGCCGCTCCTTTGGCTTGGTTTCTATTCCCTAGGACCAGAGCTATGCTTTCCCGTTGTGTCCCTTCTGGAAAACACGCGACTCACACACATGAGTGAGGTGTTTAGGGCCTTCGGTCTCGAGACACATAATGATTATCCAGCTAGCCTTTTAGTCCCGGCTCAAAAGTCCTACGTCGGACCACTTTTATTCTTGGGACCGTACACTGAAGCCCTCCTGTTTGACGAGCACAAAGACCCCGTATGATCTTTTTTGCGGCCTGGTTGCAAAACTCCGGACACATGTCCCTGCACTTGTTCTCACCAAAATCTCGATCCTTTGAGTCTTTGCTTTGGAGAACAGCAACACATATGTCCGTAAGGTTCACCTTTCTGATCCTCATGCAGTAATTGCTGTACTTCTGTCTGTTGCGGGAACAATGAAACCCCACATGAACGCCCCGTGGGCCGTTTTCGGCCCTCCAGATTCCGGAGACATTCACCCTCGAAATTCCGACTTAGAATCTAGTCCGCAGCCAGGTCCATGTCATATGAGCGCATCTTTTTGTGCACCGCACACAGCAATCGCGCTAATGCCGATGTAATAGCGGTTTCATTCCCAGAACCATGGGTCGTCGTCTCGGTATCTTGGTGAGCACCAGCGAATCCATAGAAGCTGAGGTGCCATAGTTTTGAGACTCCAGACTCCAAACACGTTCATGGGTTCTCCTGCAAGTTCTAATCCCGGCACCAGCCCCATATATTTACCTTCTGCACTATTTGCGAGGACACAAGATAACCGACATATTATGGATTGAGACGAGCTTCGGGACTCCAGACTCCAGACATATGGGCAAATTTCAGAAACCGGTCATATACTCCCGACGCTCGCCTTTTCAGCCCCCAGAAGCAGCACCATTGACATCCCCAAGTTGCCTTTTAGAGGGCACGCAGAAGTCCAACATCTGGCGGACTTCCATTGCTTTCAGTCTTCTCAACTTTGCGGCCCCAGCCCCATGGCAACTTGCACTGCGGGTTTAGAGGACCCCGGAAGACCAACATGAGATCCATGAGGGTTGCTTTTAATCCCCAGAACCATACCAGCTCGGCATGGTGGTTTTAGGAGCGCAGCTACCCACATAATTTAAAGAGTTTTGTTATTTCAACCCCAAACCCTGGACATGGACTTCCATATTATCGCATTGTCCAAGCTTTAATCCCCAGACCCATATCGTCCGCATGTCTGTGATTTTAGTCTCCAGTCCCAGACCTACATTCAGCGAGTTCCTGGTTTTGCTCTCAGACCCCCAGACCCATGGTATCGCCCAGGTCATAATCGCAGTCCCCAGCACCAGCCCTACATTGTCCATCTAGTCTACCCCTGCATCTCCAGTGCATGTTCCATATTTCTTCGAAATTGGAGTCCCAGCACCACCCCCATCCACTCCATCCTTTCGGAGTCCCCAGTCCCCAGAGCCATGCCGTCTTGTCTTCGGTCTTTGTCACCAGAACCAGCACCAGCACCATTCCCCATCATCCTGCGCGATGCCAAATTAGACGGCACAGCACCCCCACATAGTCCGAGGGGGGGTGCCGCTTTTGAGACCGCAGTCCTCGACCCATCATGCGCGGTGATTAGAATTTCAGGTTCCACAGAAACACATTTTGCATTCCATGTAGAACTTGTATCCCACCTTGTTTATGTGTCGGAACTTGATACGGTTAGCACCAGGAGTCGGGAAGGCGCGGATTGGAAGCAGGTTCTCAATGTTCTTGCCAGCCTCCAGCCCGCGCGCCACATGGTGATGCAGGTTCTCAATGTTCTTGCCAGCCTCCAGCCCGCGCGCCACATGGTGATGCAGCACACACACTTCAGCGACTCCCACCCCATAGACCGCCGTGTAGCTTTGTTTTTTAGTCCCAGAGCCCATTTCCAAGCCATCGTCATGCTTTTAGTCCCAGCCCCAGCCCAGCATCACACTCCTGTCCCGTTATTTTTTTTTCGTAAAGCAAAGCACCTCCACATATATTGAGGTAGACCAATCTTCTAGATCGCAGTCCCCAGCCCATCGGCCAGGTCTTCAGCGGCTTCTGGTCCCTGCCCGCAACCACGCACCCCACAACGCTGCTTTCACTTTCCTTTTAGTCCCCAAACCACACATCAGTCACGGGATCGTAATTTTCTGTCCCCAGCCCAGCCCAGCGTCATCGAAGCCATACCCCTCCGATTCCAATCCCACGCCCACATCCTCTTCCTCATCATCTTTTTCTGCCGTCCCCACCCACCACCCATGAACTCCTCCGGATGGCCTTTCAAATCCGCAAGAGCCAGTTTTTCTCCGAGCTCAGCCCCATGCCGACTATTCCCTCAACCTTTTCGTCCTGGACCAAACACCATGAATTCGATATCTTTCCCATTGTCGATCCCGCTCACAGACACCCAGCCCATGCATAGAATCATAAGTTTCTTTGTAGTCCCCTCCGCACCCACCCACCCCATGGCCCCATATCTTGGAACATTTTAATCCCCAAAGCTCATATACACAGCGTACTGAGGTTTTAGTTCCACAGCACCAGCACAGCACCGGCACAGCACCATGGTCCAAATGGCTCTTCCCTTGCTATTTTCTTTTTCTTCCAGTCCCCGACCCATGGTCCAACCTCTCGAAACATTTTAGTTCCCGCCCGTCCGTAACCACCCAGCCCATAGTCCAGTCCCTTAATGGTTTTTAGTCCCCTCTCCGCCCCATGACCTTCCTCACCATGTCCATTTAGTCCCCACAGACACAGACACAGACACCATCATTTGGATGTCTCTTCCATTTTAGTCCCACCCTCCCCCAGCCCAACAAGCCCATGGTCCAACCTCTTGGAACATTTTAGTCCCCCCTCCCCCAAATCAGCAAAAAAGAAGTGTGCAGCAGAGTCTAGCAAGGGGAGTCGTGTTATATACACCTTTTCCCACCCAAGCACGATGGGACGACTCCTCCCTTCGAGTCAGCCTACCGCTTTGCACCTCCGCTCACACATTCACACATTCGCACTCGCACTCGCACCTCGTAACGTAAAAATCATGACTTCATTACCCATAACCACCCCAGGATATGCCATCTATCTACAACTCATCCCTCTTCCTCCTCTGTCCCCCCGCCTCCCCCTCCGCCTCCTTCTGACTCCCCAAAATCTCCCTCTCCGCCTCCGCCTGCTGCGCCTCAAACCGTGCCTTCTCCACACTCTCCTCCCACATCTTCTTCTTCGTATTCCTCGGCGCGCCCTCGCCCCGCGCAGGGAGCACCGTGCCGTCGCCGCGGACCACGGGGCCGTCGTCTTCTTGTTGCTGGGTGGGGTTATGCTTGCGGAGTTGCGGGTGGTCCGGGACGTCCTCCGCGCCCTGCTGAGATTGCGATTGTGAGTGCTCTGCCATATTTCCTATGGATTGGGATAGTGAGGAAGGGGGACTCGGGTCCGGCGGGTCGCCTGCGTAGCCTCGTCCGCCGCCGCCGACGCGCACGTAGTTCGCCTGTTGTTGTCCGGGGTGGCGCGGGGGTATGCCACCGGTTGCACTCGGCTTGACGATGAGGCTTGTTGAGGGGTTTGCGATTGCGCTGGAAGTAGCTGCTGAGGCGGGGATAACTGCGAAGACAATGCGGAAGAGGAGCTTCAGCGGCCAGAGGATGAACCACGATATGGGGCCGTATAACCACCGCCTGAAGACCAGCCAGATGACGGTTGTGATGAGGATGTAGAAGGTTGTTTCGAGGTACCACGTATCGCTTTTCTGGCTCTTGAGGAGAGTTGTGACGAGGGTCTTGCTGTTAGCAAGGAGGGAGTTAAGGTCAGAGTATTTCTCTCCGAGGTCTGCAAGCGCGGCAGTAGACTGTTCAAGTGTTTCTTGGGCGAAGCGTGAGCGCGAGAGCTCGCTTTGCATCAACTGGTGGGTGCGTCTGAGGGCGGCTGTCACGTCTGAGGAGGCTTGAGTGACAATTTCGGATTCGTTGATGCCGTTACCGCGCCGACGGTGGGTGGAGGAGGGAGTCGACGAGCCGGCGCCGGATTGGAGGTTCGAGAAGAGGAGTTCGCGTTCTTTGAGTTTGGCGCGGTCGGCGTTGTGTTTGGCGGTCAACTGCGCCTTGCGGTACTGTGTTCGAGAGCTTCACACATCGTGTTAGCAGGTAATCACTTTCATCCGGAGTGTTGGAGACTCACGATCTCAGGTCCTCCGTCAACCTCGCGAGTAACACAGCAAGTCTGCTTCTCTCGCCGTCCCTGACACTATCTCTCCGCCTGCCAGAACTTCCTGCGCCCAAAAAGTCCTCGACTTCCTGCCTGAGAAGTTCAAGGTCCTCCTCAACGCCCTTCAAGCTTTCATGTATCTCAGCACTGAGCTCCAACCGAATGTCCCCCTCCTCGGCGTCGAGCGGTTGGCTTCCGGGCTGGAAATCGAGTTTGGCGAGGCGCTGAATGAGCTGCTGAACACCCTTGTTCGATTCGGATAGGGCAGTGAGGCGCGTTGTTAGGGTCTGCGTGGTTGGGGGAAGCGGGGGCATGGTGGGTTGCGTGCAGCCAGGGTGGAAGCAACGGGCGATGACGCGCCGCTCTTTCTTAGGCCTGTCGGCATTTGTTTGTTCCGCGTTGTGCACGGACCACATGAGACAGATTCTCGAGATTCGAATCGGGGGACGATTGCGGAGAGATTGAATCGTTTCATCGCATTGTGATTGCTGCTTGGTTGGTTTACTTCTGATTCGCGACAAGTTCTTGCTAACTCGCACCAGACGCTTTCAAGACTCCACATTCGCTCACTGTCGCCCTCCGGCCAACATGATCACCCGATTCCTCACCGACGTCCGCGTCAAGTTCAACCCTTTCTCCCCGCGCGCAAAGCCAGCGCGGCTCTTCCTCTCGTTGATCCCTCCGAATGCGCGCGCCGATGGCATGAAGGTAGAGACGAAGATGCTGCCACGAACAAGCACAGAGCCAGCAACGCTGGATGTGAAGTTTAGTACGTGCAGATTGGAAGTCAATTGCTTTCGCCATATCTAACAAGACCACAGAAGACGGAAAGGAACTCAAGCTCGAGCTCGACAAGATGCGGATACCAGAGGTGATGGAGGAGGTCGACCGACATTCGCGGATGTTGGCCCGCAAGGAGGAATTGACTGGCAACTGAGGCGACAATGCGGTGCGAGCGTTGGTGTACAGATACTGTATTTTGATATGCATTTGCATTGCACGGAGTCATGGCATTGAGGGGACGAGTGATTGTTCATTTATGAAAGTTTCCAAAGACCATTCGAGGTTTTACGTAGGCATCAATCAACATGTGCCACACAACTTTTGTCTAGACTTTGGACATGGACATATCTCCCTGGTCCTGCTGCGCTGCAGGTGTCTACGCAGAAGGCGCACCGCTGATGAAGAACCACTTATCGATGCTGGGGTCGATCGGAGCGGGGCTCTGGTTCTCGCCCTGCGGGATGTTGATCGAGCTGGGGTCGACGCGGTCTTGCGAGTGCTGGACAGTAGTGTTGGCGCTGTGATGTTGTCAGTGGCTGTTCCTGAATGGTAGAGAGCCAAACTTACAGAGCAACGTCACCCTTGGCAGTCTTGCCAGTGATGAGACGTTCCCAAGCCTCGGCGCACTCGCGGACAATGTCCATGGCGTACTTCTTGTTCTTGCACTCGCCGGAGAAGGCGAACTGGTTCTCGGGCTTGCCGTCGGGGATCTTGTAGATGCGGAACCACTCGTTGGTGGCCCTCAGGAGACCAGGAAGGTGGCGCTCGACATCCTCGACGTCGTTGAGCTTGGGGGCAAGCGGGTCGTTGACGTTGATGACGATGATCTTCCAGTCGGTCTCCTCCTCGTCGAGCAGAGCCATGACACCGAGGACCTTGACCTGGATGACCTCTCCGGGCCTGTAGACAAGCTCACCAATCTCGCACACGTCCAACGGGTCGTCGTCGCCCTTCGCCTTGGTCTCCGGGTGGATGGCATTGGGGTCCTCCCATGTCTGCGTGGGCTGTCAGTGCGTGCACCCATAGCGGGGTGTGTGCAGTGTGCAGTCGTACCTGGGGGAAAGCACCGTAGTTCCAGAGGTAGCCCTTGTGCGGGAAGCAGTTGCGCACGTAGCGGAGCTTGCCCTTCTTGATGTCCTGCTTGATGGGGTTGAGCGTCTCCTCCTTGGAGATCTGCGTGGCGCGTCAGTCAAAAAGTCGTTGGCGGGGTAGCCTGGTGATGAGGGGCCGCCACGCACCTCCATCTTCGCATTGGTCCAGCGCGGCACCTCGACGACCATGTTCAGGACCGTCTGCTGCTCGTTGGCATACAGAGGAATGTCGTGGAAGGGCGAGACGGGCACGCCATCCTTCTCGATGAAGATGCGGTGCTCGAGGGTGTTGGCGGCGCCAATCCTGCGGGCAGTGTACTGGGGAGCCATTGTGTGTGTATTGCGGGTGGGGTGGAGGTGTCCTGCCAGCTGCTGTGTTCGAGCGTGGGTTTTGTTGACGGTAGCGGGCGTGGTGGGGCTGGCAGGAACGGAGGGGCGCTGATGATTAGCCACACTGACGAAAGAGAGCGCCGTGACCGCACATGCAGGCCTGGGCGACGTGGACGGAGAAAATTGCAGGCGAGGGACAGTAGCACGGGTCTGGCCCAGAGTGAGCGTGAGCCGCGCAGGGAAAGGAAAGCGGTTCATGCAGGCAATTGATAATAATACAACACTAGAAGGAGACTAGGCACGCGTGCGGCTACCATTACAATGCGGAGAATGATGCGAAAGCCGAGGGCAAACATTTGAGTCGAAGGAAGCCGAGGGTCGGACGGTCACGTGCATCGCGGGTGCCGCGCACGGTTCGCCGTAGAGCTTTGGTTGGAGCTTGTCTTTCCAGCGAAATGTATCTTTCATCGTTTCCTGTCGATATGGTCAGTGGTCTCGCCGTCTCTTTCGCTCACGGAATAGAACGTGGACAATCTCGAAAGTAGGCAAGCACGTTACATTCAATACAATTTATGAGGACGCCAAAAGCCAGGCTTAGCAACGATACCAGCCCGACCGTGTACCCTGTCCGCGATGTTTCCGTCCAGGTGGTGCACATCTGCTTCGTTGACAGGTGGATCAGCTCCGACGCCGTCATCGGCCAACTCGGCCTCATCATCCCAATCCTGTTCAGCATAGTCGAATGCTTCCTCGTCGAAGTATACATCGTGCATATCTTGCGGCGGTGGCAGAGCGCCTTCTTCGTAAAAGAGCTGGTCTGCATGTCCGTACAGTTCTTCTTCTTGTCGTTCATAGAGGCTAGGGCCGGCTACTTTTGGCACTGCAGGATAGTAGAGTTCGTCAACGCCCGCAAAGCGCACACTTGGTATCCGTCGAACAGTGGGATAAGCCTCGGGAGTCTGTCTCATGTTGCTCTGTACTGGAACACGTGGATACGGCCCTTGGGACTTATGCTGCAGTGCCTCTGCTATGCGCTTCTCGTGAAACGCTGTGTTGCACTCTTGTAATATTCGCCCAAGACTGGAAGAAGTGTGCTGGCCAAGATCGTCGTGTGCGAGCGGTTCTGTTTCATGGTCTAAACTAACGTCTCGATGCACCGTAGGGTCTGGAGGTTGTACACAGTGGGTATGACCTCGCGACGCGGGAATATGGCGTCGATGGCCGCTATGGGTCGATACGAAAGGTGGCATAGAGGATGGCGAAGCGACATCTTCCAGTGTCCGACGCCTTGCAGCTCGATCCACCAGATTGATGCGGCGTGGTGAGGAAGTGTGCTGGGGGAGGGAGTGCGAACGAGACAGGCGCTCATTTGTCGGGGGCAGAGACGAAACCTGGAATCGCCCACCTATATTATCCACCAAATGTCTGGTTGTGATTGGAGGAATTGGGGGTGAGTGCAACACTTCCCCACCGACATTGTTGCCTGTTCTCCCACCACGCGTGGAGTCCAGCTGACCACTGCTCTTAGCAGCTTCTACACGACCATGTGCTGGAGTCAAGCTTGGTACCCGAACAGACTCTGGCCATGAAACATAACTTCCACTCTCATGGCGTGGGCCTCTCCCTCCAGATCCCGGGTATGATGTCTGGTCTGCCGGTTCAACCGTCAGGATGGCCTGGTCTACGACCGATGACGGCTGACGCAGGGAGCGGCTGGCATCCCGTAGCTTTCTGTGCGATGGCTTCTTGGTATGGACATTCAGGTCTTGCTCCGCTAGCGTTGGTCGCACGGAAGTGAAGTAAGCAGATATCTCGTCTTCTTTCACGTGTGCTTGGTCTTTCTTTCGTTTCTTCCTGGGTGACCCTGGCGGTGGACCGACTTCAGCTTTGCCTTTGTGCTTCTGCAAGAACCTCATCTCTGAGAAGACCAGGTCGGGCACTATATCAGGTCAGGTATGAACTGGATTGTGGGGGCGTCACATAGGGTGGCTTACAGCCACGGCCTTTGACTGGCGATGACACCCTGCCCTTGTTGAACAATCCCAGTTTCTCTCTCGGCTTTAACTAGTCCGTTAATTAACACACCACCAACAATCCTCACACAAGGATGCTTCTCACAGTCAGTCGATCCCGGGGGACGTTCTTGGCCTGGAAGCTCTGGACTAGGCCACTGCCCGACTTGCTGGCCTTCTTGCGTCGGGACTTGCGTCTTTCCTTGTTTGATTCGCCCCCGTCGCGCCTCTGAGCATGCAGTCCCCGCTCCTTTGCATCTTTGGACAAGGGCTCATACCGCTCGGGGCGTGTCTTGTGACGGGGTTTGCGTCTGTAAGGTTTGCTCGATACGCTGCGCTCGGAGCGGCTTGCGGAGTGTGATGCATCAGTGTGACCGGTTTCGTCTGCCTCTTCCCCGACAGATGGTGCCGAAGGTTGCCCCTTGTCGTGCTGGAGAGCAGCGAGCAACGAGCTGTCCGAACTGCCCCGTTTCCGTCTGCGCTGCTCCTTGGGGGCCCGTTCAGGTCCTACTGAGCAGGGGACGTGATGCTCTTCTTCTTGTCCAGGTGGACTCGGAGGCTGGTGCGGAAGCACAGTCTCGCTCAGCCACTTGTGTATATCCATGTCAAGAGTCAAACGGTGCAGGATGGGCGGCTGACAGAGCGTGCCGGGCCGCCGTGGGGATCTCGAGGGCGTGGTCCAGCTGTCCGACTGTGTGCTGACTCTTGGTCTTGTCGGGGTGATACGGCATAGAGAGCGGGAGATGGCCGCAAGCACTGTTGTCCACAAAACCGGTAGAGATGCTCGTATGCAGACGAGGTTGGTGCTGTGCGACGCGGGAGTGCCAATGTTGCATTGGAGAGGTGGGCTATCCAAACGCATGTGCAATAGCTATCTTTCGAGCAGGGTCAGGTGTTGTTGGAGCGGCTCTTGAGATGAAGCAAGGACAGCCCACCGCGGCAGGCAGTGACGACCACGATGGGAGGCAGGAGCATTGGGGTAGACAGACATCAGATTACGATTCGATGATTTGACATGGTGAGAAGTCACACATGATTGTCCGAGGGTGCTCGGCGTGTTCGAGGCGGTGACTGAAGGGTGCCGTGATTGCTGGCCTCGCAAAGTCTGATTGGTGGTACCGCACTTTCGCAGCTTCGTTCAGAGAGAAACGGCTTCCAACGCGGGTTGACAGGCGTAGTCGCACTGCCATGTGTCCGCCGTCAGCCACGGCTCCACGGCGCGCATCTTGTGCCCATCTACATGGCGCGGCGTGGTCGTTGCGAGTCCGTCGTCGTCGTTGGAGATGCTACATGGTATGGTGCAACGACGCGACGCCGATGTAGGCGTGCGTCACTCGTCCCCACGCGCCGCACGAGCCACTTGGTCGACGGCGACGGTCGAGCCGCCCGCGCGATAGGCATCCTCTTCCTAAGCCGTCCCTGGATGGCAGCCAACAACTGGTGCGGAGTTCCTTTTGCATTGATGGTGTCGCTGGCGAACGCCTCCGTTCGGGCTCTGCTCGCCCGTTCGTCTCGCTCGCCCAATGACGGCGCCCCAGCGCGCAACGTCGAGGTGAATGGCCGTCTCCAAGACGCGCGACGGGCCTATCAAAGAAATCGACCTGTACCATCTGCACCAGGCCAGCGGCAAACACTTCCACGCCGGCTGCCATTGGGCTGGGGCCGTGGGAGCTAGCGCAGCGCCTGCATTGCCCCAGCATCACGGGATAGACGTGGGCCGTCGTCGACAGAGGCGTGTGGCACTGGCACATCAGACTCCATGTCTCCTGCGCTGCAATCCGCCGCTCTCCAAACGGCCACCGTCGCACGCTCTCGCTCAGGAGATAACCCCTCCGTGTCGACTAGGCCCTGCTGCAATTGGGCCGCCTACGCCCAGCAGCCTGCTCGGTGCTTCTCACTCGCCCCGGCCTCCAGCCCTTTTTTACTTGCCGGTTCCCTGCGACCCAGCGATTGCGTGAGAGATCGATACAGCTAGCGCTCTTTGTCCGGAGGGGGATTTTCTCGCATCCTTTGCTGCCCCGCAGCTCTCGACCTCCTCGCCTTCCGACCTTCACAGTTCTCGCCCTCCAGTCGCTCACGGCCTATTCTCGACTCCCTCCCCTCTAGGAACCTCTCAGGACAGCGCTCGATTGTGCGGTTCGCTCTCTCTCTCCAGTAGCCTTCAGGTCAAATGTTCGTTCCGTCACTGCTCCTTCCCTGTGCCTCATCCCGCCACCATGGCCTCTGCCCACCTTCCCTCTGTCGTCGCGGATTTCCGTCTACAAGTCATGTCATGAGCCGCTCTGTACCCTACCGTTGTTCTGTTGCGAGTTCGTGAATTGAGACCGTTCAGTGTTCGCTACATCTACATCATGTCGACAAAACTCTTCATTGGGTAAGTATTACATCACCACCACAAACGACCCGACACTAACCGACCACAGTGGCCTTGCGTGGCACACCGACGATGGCACTCTTCGCCAGAAGTTCGAGGAGTTCGGCCAGGTCGAAGAAGCTGTGAGTGACTGACCCGACTCCGACTCGCACTTTCGAGCGACTTCCCTCCCTGTCACGCCTCATAGCTTTCTGCGCAGATGAGAATGGGCAGTCCTCGGATCGTCAAATTTCCACTTGTACGGAACTAACTCGCGCCAGGTCGTTGTCAAGGACCGCGATACCGGCCGCAGCCGTGGATTCGGCTTTGTGCGCTTCTCCCAGGAGTCCGAGGCCGATAACGCCATGCAGAACATGAACAACGTCGAGTAAGCAAAATACCCCTCCAAAGCTGCGATGACATCATCGACTGTCATGGTTGTTTTAGCTCGTCAGTACACCTGCTGACATGAACAGATTCGATGGCCGCACCATCCGCGTTGACAAGGCTTCCGACCGCTCTGGTGGCGGCGGTGGCGGTGGCGGACGCGGCGGCTACGGAGGAGGCCGTGGTGGTGGTGGATACGGCGGCGGCGGTGGCAGCTACGGCGGCGGCGGCGGCGGTAAGTAACTGCATTTCTAACGTGACATGGTTCCTGTCTGACCCGTGCAGGCTACGGCGGCGGGCGTGGCGGTATGCTTCAGGAACCATGTGCGTGAAGATTACTTGACTAACGCGCATCACAGGCTATGGCGGCGGCGGCGGTGCCTCCTGGGGACAGGGTGGCGGTGGTGGAGGAGGCTACCAACCCCGTGGCGGCTACGGCGGTGGTCAAGGTCAGGGTGGCTACGGCGGCGGTCAGGAGGGTCAGAACGGCGGCGGCGGTGGTGGCCAGCAGTGGTAGAGATTGACGACTGCGACATGCCCCCTCCTCCCGGCCATGCCAACATCGGAACGGCTGGACATCCTTCCCTCGGTGTTGTGCTGGATCGACGACTTTGACTTTTACGTGCGATGAAAAAAATGGTGGTCTTCTTCTAGACGTCTGGCTTGAACTCTATCTTCCTTAATGGTGGGCACTGGTGGTGACCCAATGAGCTTCTACGATTCTTTGCTTGTCTCGGGGCAGGATGGATTGGAGAGTGCGATTTGGGTTGGTAACTGATGAGACGATGATACCCCATCAGAGCGTGCTGTTATCGTGTACCTTGCTTTCCAGAGTCGATCTTAGCTACAGGTCCGCTCCTTCGAATGCCAACTGCTAGTTCCTATCCAACTGTCCACTAAAACATGGCGTCCCACCCTGAGCACCTGAAAACCTCGCGTCTTCACTAGACGGACCATCGCCAAGCCGCTGGATGAATCTGGCACGAGCACTATCGCCAACCCTGGGCGCAATCTGGCACTTCCTTCACACGCAGCGAGCTGCAAAGGAACGACGTTGCTGGCCGTCTGCTGCGGGACACAGCAATACGGCAGACTCGTGTGAATTTTCTCGTCGACGTGCAGCAGTGTGACAGGCGCACATGAGGTGTGCCCAACCCGGGGAGGCCAGATTAGTGCGTGCGGGGGATCAGACTACGAGTCGCCTCTCAACACGCGACGCTGGCCAGATTCTTCATTCACAGCTTGGGCATGCGTGCGCCTCTCAAGTCCAAGGGTTTATCACAGGATGGCGAGGGATTCGTATTGCACCGCCACATACACATGTCGGTCGTTGCTGCCTTGACATGATCTTCGGCTGGGCTGCGCGCCTTGCGAAACCTCAAACCTCGCCAATTGCTCTCCCACCCCGCTTCCTCTACACCCCTACCTTCATTTCATCAGCATGAAGACCTGGCACGATGCTGAAGTCCAACGCGGGCAGGACCCTCGCGCGCGGAGACGAACGCGATGGCTGCTGTTGACCGCCGCTGCAGCCACAGCGCTGATCTTTTACCAATTCCCTCTCGTCAGAGTGACTATCCTGCAGCACTGCTCGAGACGCGGAGGCGACGGCGACGTGGTCAGTCCACAGTGGGAAAACTTCAATTGGGATGCGGTAAGCGGGTCTGCGTTCCCTTCGGCTTTGCTACCGGTATCGGCCTTCGCACGTCGAGAATTCGACGCAACCTCCAGGGGAGTATGTTGGTGTATTCGACTAGTCTAGCCGTCACGCTACATATACCTCACCGTTGAATGCCGTCCCGCCCTTACTCGATGGCGCTGTGGAACTGAGCACGTGGGTTGCAACCACACCGCCTTCAATTTTGCACGTCGGACAAAGACGTTTTGGTGTCCAGCAGGAGCACCTCGTCTTCTAGCCGTAGCGTCGAACACAAATTTGCTACGACACCACGCTGTGGCTGACTTTGACCCAGATCAATGCAACTGAAGAATTGCAGTTCCATCCCTGCTGGGATGACTTTCAATGCGCGAAGCTCCAGGTACCTCTGGACTGGTTCAACGGCACGCATGAAAACGCTTCAGCCAGCATCGCCATCGCCAAACTTCCAGCAGAAGTTCCCGTAGATGATCCTCGCTATGCAGGCCCGATTCTCATCAATCCAGGCGGGCCTGGGGGCTCTGGAATCGCGCTGGCTCTCATGCAAGCACACCAGCTGCGAACCATTGTAGCCCCGTCATTCGGGGATAAATCAAAAGGCAAGTACTACGATATCCTGGGTTTCGATCC
Source organism: Karstenula rhodostoma CBS 690.94 (assembly GCA_010093485.1). Classification (NCBI taxonomy): domain Eukaryota; kingdom Fungi; phylum Ascomycota; class Dothideomycetes; order Pleosporales; family Didymosphaeriaceae; genus Karstenula; species Karstenula rhodostoma. The sequence continues at coordinate 220,248 of MU001516.1, forward strand.
TCGTGGAATTGGCTTCACCCAGCCGCTCGCCCAGTGCATGCCCGACAACCCTTCTGCATGGTCGTGGAAGCTTCGTGAGACTACAGAGGGCATCCTTGGAAGTTCAGATGCTGCTTTAGGACGTCTCTGGTCTATGTCGCATGCCTTCGGCGCAGCTTGTAAAGAGCACTCCGAGGCAAGCGGAGAACCGGACATCAAGCAGTATATCTCGACGGCTTCTGTCGCTCGCGATATGCTCGAGATTGCCGAAAGGCACGCCAAGTGGGTGGTTGACAAGTCGAACCAGCTCGCGAAGGAAGGGCATTCTACGAGGGTTCAAGCTTCGAGCAGTGACAACGACCAGACGATCTACAAGCACGGCGAGGTCAACTTGACATACATTGGGTTTAGCTACGGCACTTATCTGGGCTCAACATTCGCCGCAATGTTTCCTGATCGTGTTGGCCGATTGGTGCTGGACGGTGTTGTCAATGTCGTCGATTACAACAACGGATTGGCCCAAGGCAGCTTGCACGACACCGAGAAGGACATGAAATCGTTCTACACCTTCTGTGCCAGCGCGGGGCCCGAAGCCTGTCCTCTTGCGGCTTCCACCGCCAGCGTCGAGGACATCGAGCAGCGCACCCAGCGCATCATCAAGTCTCTCTACCACAACCCCATTGGCATCCACACTGCCCAAGGCCCTGAGATCTTCACATACAGCGACTTGAAAGCGGTCATCTTCGCCGGCCTATACCAGCCCAGCCTCGTGTTCCCTGGCCTCGCCTACATCCTCCTCGCCATAGAAGAAAGGAGGGGTCCAGTTCTCGAAGCTATCGGGAATGCACTCCGCGACTCTCACATCTACACCTGTCCTGCCGTAAACGGCTCCGCGACCCTCCCCTCCACCTACGACACAGCGCAAGACGCGATCCTCTGCGGCGACGGCGTCCCCCACCCCGACCTCGACATCGCGGGGATGGAGGCCTACTGGCAGCTCCTCGAAAGCATATCCCCCGCCGCCGCCGGCATCTGGGCGATGCTCCGCATGAAGTGCTCCGCGTGGCCCATCACGCCGCTCTACACCTTCGGCCGCGACGACAACTTCCACGGCAACACGAGCCACCCCGTCCTCTTCATCTCCAACACCGCAGACCCCGTCACCCCGCTGCGCAGCGCAAAAGCCATGTCCGCCCGCTTCCCCGGCAGCGAGCTCCTGGTGCAGGACTCGGCGGGCCACTGCGCGCTCTCGGTCCCCACCGCGTGCACTGTGGCGGCGGTGAAGACGTACTTCCAGACCGGCGACCTCCCGGCGCCGGACACGCTGTGTGTCCCGCCGGCCAGCCCGTGGAGTCTGAACTCGACGGACCCGAAGAGCCCGTTCTACGACCCGAGTCTGGGGCAGGCGGTGCTGGTCGCGCAGGCGGGGATGGAGGAGGAGATGGAGGCAGCGCGGAGCTTGCAGGAGTGGGCGGCGCGGAACTTGAAATTTGGACGGGCGCATTTGGGGCAGAGGGTTGATGATGTGGTGGCGATGGCGATGGCGTGGGGGAAGGGGGGCGAAAGGGGCAAGGATGAATTGTGAGGTGCAGAGGGAGGTGGTGTTGGGCATGTTTGGCTGGCTGCCTTTGGGTTCTTTCCTTTCCTTTTGCTTTGCTTTGCTTTTCTTTGCATGGCGATGGCGATGGCGAGCGCGTACTATCTCCTCCCTACCTATTGGCATCAGAATGAATCCTCCATTTTACCCCATCTTAACCTGGATATCCCTTCGAAAGCACATCGCCTCATGTTCTCCTGGGTACTGTCTACCTACCTTGCCCCTATTGCGACTACATACTCGATCCGTTCTGCTCCACTCTCGCGAGCGATGATACTCACCACCACCATCCCCACTCTCGACACACGCGACGGCCTCGTCTCTCATTTTTCTGGATAAGCTGAGAAGACGGATTGGGGCGGTGGGAAAAACACATCCACAACTGTCATACAGCCTGTGTGTGTGGGTGCGCGCTTCCCACACCCTCATTCCACCACCATGTGCCCGAGTTTAAGAAAAAAAAAAAAAAAAAAAAAGAGAGATGATCCAAACGACTTCGCGCCGGAACCACAACCACGCATCCGCACCTTTCATGCAGCGTGTTCTGGAATTTCCAGCACCTCTCTCCTCAGAGGAACGTCCACACACGAGCGTCCCTCCGCCCTCCGCCTCCGCTCTCCTCTCTCGTCTCCAACCTTACCACCACCTACCGAACACCCGAACACTGTGCCGTGCGAGAAGAGACACCACACCGCAGCCCCCGCCATCAAAACTCGAGGAATAACACCGCATGCCACGCGATAAAACATGCACGCTCTCTAGCAGTATAACATGTAATCCCTGCTCACGAATTTCGATGCGGTCAAGCAACATGACTTTACTGGGATTTGGTTTTCGAACAGAGGCAGAAGACGGACGAGGAGTATCGCCGTGCTTGCTACTCGCTCTGTCCACGGCGCCGCGCGGCATACGGTATTTGTCGCCACGATTTGGTTTCTCCCGCTTATGGGGAAGGGGCGAGTGTCGGAAGGTGGCATGCTGGTCAACGCATACTCGATGATAGCCGAGTTTGGGAAACCGAGCCATGACGCGCGTCGCAGGGTTTTTGAATAGAAGGTGAGAAGGGTTTACATTGCGATAGTGGACAGCTAGCTTTCAGCTCACCAGAGCGCGCAGCATGTAATGGCTGACGTGAACTTTTGGGTTCCCCCTCACAAATGGCTATGACACTTTTATGTGCTTCTTTCAGAAGAGGGCGGGGAAGTGTTTTACTCGCACGCGTGCCCGGGGGATATGTAGCTGCTTGCAATGTGTTTTGCGCGCTGCTAGGGGGGATCCTGTGTCAAGGGAGGTACGGGGGGTTTTTTTTTGCGTTTCCCCCACATGTGCAACATTTCTGGCGACTTTACTTTAAGGAAGGGAAGGCATGACGGAAAGTGTTGTATGATGGCAGATGCTGGAAGGACATCGATATCGCAGTGTGGATTTGCTTGGTGTTGGCCACGCACAGCAGCTTGGTTTCGGTAATGCTTGCGTTTCTCCTACAGGAACGCCTATACTCTCAGTTTCCGGGTATTTTGGGAAGTAGGAAAGAGGTGTTTTGAGTCGCATGCGCAGATATGTAATCCACTTTGAATGGCGTTTGTGGGCTGCCGAGCGGGAAATCTTTCATGTTGAGGAGGGCGCGAACACACACGACATTTTGTTTGTGGCTTCTTGTTTTGAGTTGCGAGCGTGCGCGGTAGGTGTTGAGCTTGGGAAGGTATGGAGATGTGTTCTGCGGTGACAGGCGCAGATGGAAGACATGATCTGGGCATTTGGTAAGTTCTCGCCACTGCCAAATACATATGCTCCGGCATCCCCGCATGTCATGTGGACGCGAATTTGGGATTTGAAGTTGTCGGACAGGCATAGCGGCTAGTGGTGTGGTGTATTTCTCCTCAGTAAACGATCCATCATATTAATTTTCGGCCACTTTTGAGAAGAGGCGGGCGTGTCTGCAGTCGCACGCGCACCAGAGACATGCTTCAGTCCAGAAGTCTTTTTTGTGCGTCAAGCGCTGAAGTGCTTGCACTGGCGATGGGGCGTGGACACGAGCTCACACAGCATCACAAGCACGGTTCTTTCTTTTGGGTTTCGGGAAGAGAATCATGCGAACATCCTGCAGTTTCATCGAGACTTGAGTCGTGCAGCGTTTTATCCTTCATACCCAGAGCACATATACCCTTAGCAAGAAGGTTGCGCTGCCGAGCACATGAGAGGCCCATGAACTATCATTGAACTCCAGAGAAAGAGACATACGAGAGCTCGAAAGGGTCTTTTATTTCTCTCACACGAAGGGGCATCCATCACTCCTGAAGATACTTTTGGAAAGAGAGTGGCGGTTGTGTGAGGTACGAGGAGAAACATGTATTGTGAGAGATAAATGTTGCGCGACCGGGCACATGAGTGACCCGCATTCCATCATCGGGCTCCAGGAAAAGAGGCATGCTAATTCTGGATACTTGTTTCGGTTCTCCCACACAAAGAGACATGGGCCAATCAATACATTAGTTTAGCAAAGAAAGGAGAGGGAGTTTGGTTCTGTGTGAAAATCCCGGGAGGAGCATAGATTGCGAACGAACGATTTTCGGTTCCAAAACACATGAGCGGCCAGCAAAGCAACTTCGTACTCCGGGAAAAGAAGCAAGGTAGAGGTTGTAAAGTTTTTTTTTTTTTTCTCCTGGACAAAGGGGCATGGGCCGATCAATCCGCCATTTTAAGAAATAAGACGGAGAGTGTTGGTTGTGCGGTATACTGGAGGACGTATATCCTAAGCTCGGATGTTTTCCGCGCCCCAAAGCGCATTTTCCGCTGGGGTGAGGTCTTTTTGAAGGGACAAGAGAGAACGCATGGCTAAAGTTGGTGCAGTGTCCTTCTCCACACAGCTGACTATTATCAAGTTCCAGGGCGACTTTGGAACATAAGTTGTAGTAGGTCTTTTGTACGGGAACCGGAGAAACATGTAAAACAAATTATACCACCTTGATAGCTCCGTGTGAGGATCCCTGCGCTGCCGAGGGCATGCCGGCAAAGCAGTAGAGTTTTCGAACCCCAAGGGAAAATGCCAATGATGAGTAGTGGGTAGTGTTTATTGTGAGGCATACCCAACCCACATCGTGCGATACTCGCGATTTTCTGTGCTCCAGAGCGCATGACCCTCCATTTGGAGACCAAAGGGAAAGACGCATGTTCTGAAGCATCGCGCTTCTTTGGCCTGTATATATTGTATACGATCACTATGAGGGCGGGTAAATCAATGAAGCAAGGGGGACAAAAAGGAATGGCCTGTATATATACCGGGGGAACATGTATGGTGGGCGTCGTGAAGAATTTGTGTGCTGCTAACTACATGAATACTGCGTGGCTGGGCTTTCTAGGGTCCAAGATCGCGAATAGTGGGTAGCGACCGGCTCAAGCCTGTTCCCCACCACAAGCACTAAGTATTCATATATACCGGGAGGAATATGTCACCGTGTGGTAGGCTGTTTTTCCGGTCTGCGGCAAGTATTGACTAAGGAACTCGTTTCTTGAAGTCCGAGGAAAGCAAGCATAAAAGAAGTTGATTTGTCTTTACAGTATGAGCTGGTTCGCAGCATGATGCCTTGCGGATTGGTTTTGTAGTCCACTCCATAAACAAAGGTCGCTCTTTTTGGCACACATGATGCCACAGTTCGATTTGATAGCAGGACAGGATAAGAGGGGCGTAGCGAGTCGTTGGTTGGATTTTGCTATATTGGCCCTGAACAATCTAAAATACCAAGCTCATGTGTATATTGGAGTAATGCTTCCAAAGAAAAAGTAGAACATGCGTCAAACCTAGGTATTTAAGAGAAAGATAAGACATTCGAGCTGCCACGAGGCTTTTTAGCACCACAATACGAAGAATATAGCGGCTCTATAGCTCTGTTTTAGTTATTTTCCCGGGTGTTTATACTTAGCATGGGACTCGTAACACGCAAGCTCATTCATGGTGGAATTTAACCTTAGAAAGAAGAGACAGAGCATGTTCCGCAAGAAGTATTGTTTTAAGAGACGGACCAGGGATATATCAAACGGACATGTCCTCTCTGAGACAAAATAGTTCTAGAATTACTATATGCTAAGCCCAGAATCCGCAGACACATGGGTCTTCCGGTTCATCAGTTGAAGAGGAGAAATCATCGTAACACGTTTGTTGTGACGTACCTTTCAAAAAGGACAGCATGTGTTGGAACTTGGAAGCTTTTGCGCGACGCACGCGACAGGACATTGATTGGGGGCCGAATTGTTTTTGTTCCGTAGACCAGTTGCGTGATGTGGGATGCAGTTCCCGCAGTTACATATGTTGAATGCTTTGTCGATCCGACATGACAAGCTGCTCGATGGTTTGGACAAGGACGACACATTCTTGGTGGCGAAGAAAGTTTCGGTTAGCACAAGTCCAGCGCCATACAGACTCAGACTATGGCTTTCCCTGTGTTTGTGACAAGTCTCGTATGATAGGAAACATAATAATAGTGGTAGCGAATTTTCTTTCAAACTTTTGGGGCGCGATTAGGCAGCACTGTAATTGATAATGTGATCCAACGAGGCGGATTTGTTAAAGAGCCAGTGCCTAGTTAGCGTGCACAAAGGGTTTATGGCACAGGAAAAGCTGCGCACACAAGCCCTCCTTTCAATAGTGGTAGCGGATTTGTGATAGAAAGAAAGGGACAACATACACCGCCAAGTTTCACATATTAACACGAATCCAAAACCATAATAAGGTCATTTGGTCGCTTGTTTTTTCCCTCATGCATGCGTGGCAGATCGCAGTGGGAGGGTGGCGACATAGTACCAGCACAGCAGAAGTCCGGGGAGGAGGGGAAAGAGCACAGCATAGTGTTCCCGGCTCCGGAATTTTTGGAAGAAAAAGCAGTCCAACATGCCGGGGCTGGACGGCAATTTTGGACCGAAACGCCATATACTGAGCGGTTGTTGTTTTTTGGTGTGCCCCTGCTTCTTGTTCCTATTAGAAATGTTGGACGCTGTTTATATGTCATGTTCCTCCTCTTATACAAATATTTGATCACAACAAGCCATGTTGCCGGGAATAGAAGCTCTTCTTACACATTCGTACTCGCAAGAAGAAGTTCTAAGACAAGCTTATGTCCTGGTCCACCTTCTGGTTAAAGAACAACGATAATAAAGTACATGTTTCCGGGACTCTTAGCTCTTTCTTTAGATCCACTCTCACAAGAATAACAGGCTTATGCTTGCATACATGTCCTTCGGACTCTGGCACACCAAAAGAAGATCATAACTACATGATGTGTTGTTCTTCCCCAAGTAAAATCAATTGGTTATTGGTTAATGCTCGGTTCCTTTCCCTCTCCAAGATACCAATAAAAAGGGATATACTGCCATGGACCATGGCTCTGCCTACACGTCCGCTCTCATAAGAAATGAGAATGGTCATAGACAACATGTCTCTTGACCCTGCCGCTGGGAAAGGAATTCTGGAGCTCTGATACAAACAAGCGCACATGGTCATCTTTGTCCAGATCTTGATAGGGACTGGAGCAGGGCATCTAGGCCATCTCTACCGTTTTGTAATGCAGAAAGAAGACATAGCCGTAGAAGGAGGGTTTTTGTAGCTCAAGCAATGCCAAGCGCACATAGGTTCCTCTATCCGTTTTTTGTAAAGGGAGAGTAGCTAGACAAGCATTGTAATTTAGCTCGTTCGGAAGGTAGGAAGTAACATAGCATCCACTGGAATGAACTGTTGTTGCTCCAACTAGACAAAGCACATGGTTTCGCTCGTGCCTGGGGTTTTGTTGCGCAGAATGTTATTAAGAACAACGACCCCACACATGCTACTGTCACTTCTACCGCTTTTAAGAAGAAGGACAGCAGGTCATGGGGCCGTTTTCTCTCGCTTTTGAGGAGAGGAAGAAGACATCATATTGGACTTTGCCTTTGTGGCGCTGACCAGACCAAAGGCACATTCGCTGCAACGTTTAGTATTTGCAAACGTATAAGCATTATATACAACAGTCCATATGTCAACCGGTGGCAAACTTTGTATAGAAGGGTGTCACTGAAGTATAGATCCCGCAAACTATGGCAGTCCTGTCCAGTCGTGTTAGGAGGGCAGAACGGGCAGCACATATGCCTGTAGTTGCTAGGCTTTGGTGCAGGAGCTTCCAGCCTCGAAGCCATAAATCGATAACCAGGCTATTTTAGCAGGCAGGACGAGCAGTATATAGTTGCTGTGGGTTTTTAATTGTCGTTCTGCAAACGATCATTGAGAGCGGGACTCCCACAAGTCATCGAAATGCCCTCCTGTGGCTTTGGCAAAGAAGGACAAGCTGCACATCGATCGTTCCCTTTTTCACCTCCATTCTCCGCGATGTCATCAGGGTCGCCATTCTTACAAGCTATAGGATCATTTCCCACTTTTTTTCGGTGGGAAAAACGAGCAGCACATATAACGCCCCTCGAAGAATTTGTGGTGCAAGAGCGTCCCTCTTGCAAGTCATGAGTCTGCTCGATGCTTTTTTTGATACGAGAACGTTCATCCCACGAGCCATAGCTCTCTTGTTTGGTCGCTTTGGGAACGCAGGACGAGCAGCATATATAAATGTTTCTGGCCGTATTATAGTGCAGAAATGTCCATCCCGCAACCTTTGAGAACGCTCTCCTTTTGCTTTGGGAAAGAAGCACGAGCAGCACATGTAACGACACGATCCTTTTATAGCACAGGAACGTCCGTCCCGCAAGTCATAGGCATGCAATTTTCTGCTTTAGGAGGGGGCGACGAGCAGGGCATCGAACGATGAACGATCGGTTTGGAATACAGGAGCGTCCACCCCTTAGCTATGGTTGCAGCTTTGAGAGGAACGAACGAGCAGCACATATCGTTCGTTCTCAAATACTTGGTAGAAGAGCGTCTATCCCGCAAGCCATGCTGCTTATGGTTCGCTATTTCGGAAGCGAAGGACAAGAAGCACATATGATATCCTTGTTCGGCGTGTATGGTACAGGAGCTTCCATCCAGAAGCCACCTTTTTTGAGATCTGGCTTTTTCAACAGAGAAGAGCAGGCAGCACACATGAGTTTCCTTGGTTCTCTTTTGTGGCACAGGAGCGTCCCTCCACCATCGGGGCTAGGCTTATAGTTCTATGGCGGAGACATTTACCTCTGCCATCGCTTGTTTTCTTTTGAAGCAGGAGAGACGTCATGTCCGTCCATTACCATCTTTTTGGAGAGCAGGAGGACGAGACATTGGATATCCGCCATATGGTTTGTGAGCGCGACAAGGAGCATATAGCAAAGAAGGGATGGTTTAGAAAGGGGCGCTATCGGCGGACATTTTCTGTATGATTGCGGAGTTGAGCAAGACGAGAGAGAGGAGGAGACATACGACTAAACTGGTTGGATTTGGTGAGCAGAACAGGGCAACATAACACTTTCAGCATTTGGTTTTTGAGAGAAGCGGCACGGGCGGACATTGTTTCATTATCCGCACGATTTGGAAAAGGTGACGGAGAGAACAAGCCATAGTTCCAGAGTGAGGGTACTTAGTGGGCGCAACCAGGAGCATGGCAGGTTCGTACCACGGTTTCGAGGGAGGGACCACGAACGGGAATCTGCTCAGCCTGCACGCATTTTGGACAAGGGGAAGGACAGAGCGCGACATGTGCCCATATTTTTCCAGCTTTGGCGAGACATACGAAGCAGCATAACACGACGGTAACTGAGCTTTGAGAGGCGGCACGGACGGACCTTGCACTTTTTCTTCCCGTTTTTTTTTAGACAGGGGGATGGACAGAACGAGACATACATCATGGCTGAGGGTTCTTTGACGAATGGGACAGAGGATCATGTTCCTATGGTGTGAGGGTGGGAAGGCGGGGCAGGTGGACATTTTCCTGTATCTTCAGCCTTTTATACAAGGAGAGGGACAAAGCGAGACATCGACGATATCTGACATGCTTTTGAGAACGGAACGAGGAACGTCTTCCAGTCTTGCAAGCAGCGGGAGAGGCGGCACAGAGGGACATCATGTCATGTGTTGTCGATCTCAAACAAGGAGGAGGACAAAGCTGGTGCGGAAAGACATGGTGAACATATCAACGTTGTTGTTCAGGTCGAGGGAGGACTCCCATGACCACGTTTCTTAGGGACTTTGGACCAGTAGAAAGACATCATACGAAGGGTTTTCCATAGTTGGAGGTTATCGTGAGCTGTGTAAAGCGAATTTCTGAGCACAGAGTCACACTATATCTTGCCCGAAGGTAAAGGGCAACTCCCATGACCTGGGGAAGCCTCAATTTTGGTCCAGCAGAAGAACATGCGATCCGAAGAACACGATTCTTGAGCACAAGCACGCACCGATCTTAGTTTGATATCCGGACACAAACCGCCAGCAACATCGGAGCTGTTCAATAGGCGTTTGGAGATAGGTATGGATTGACCGTGTTGTTGCAAAGGAGAATCATAACCATTGTGGGATGTTTTGGTACTACAAGCGCAGGAGGAAGACAAGAGACATGTCCAGGTGGCAAGGAGATTTTTCGCACTGGGAAAGGTAGGATCGAACGATGTAAGCTTCTCTGTGGCAGGAGGAGGAGGAGAAGGAGAAGGAGGAGGAACGGAAGACATTTCGTAGGTCTGGGTGATCTTTGTTCGCGCTGGGCGAGACATGAGTGGCTGACGTTGGTTTTAGTGGGCAGCAGGAAGAGTCTCAGGACATCAATCGTTCGTGTGTTGGATTTTGGTCCGGTTCCGTTGCGCATGCATGATCGCCTTGTAGCATGGTTTGGAGAGGTGATCGCGCAGGAAGCAACACATCATCTGGCCAAATGGCTTTTTGGAGAAAGTTCCCCCATTATTTACTCTGCGCCTCTGGCCCATAGACAGGCGAGTGAGTTCTTTGTCGTAATGCTCCGCCTGGACGCCTATTCCTCGGGACGAGGACATGGCATCGAGTGTGTCGGAGTGTTGAACGTGCTCTGGTCCAAGGGAGAGGCATGAAGCTCTGTCTCGGTTTTTTGTTTTTAGACAGGACAAAGCAGACATACTATCTCGAGTCGCTTGCTTTAGACACATCGCAAGCGCGTCAAAGGTGTTTTGCGCCAACCCCTTAGAGTGCAATTGCACGAGTGACGTGAGTCTCAGAAGTAGAGGAAGAGCGAGAACCTTTTTATGTTGGAAAGTGTAGCACGTTAGTCAGCGAATATGAGTGCTACATGAGAAATCGGATGGAATTGACGTGGCAAATGCGTTTACTGGGAGATGGGCAGGATGAACAGTCTGCGGGTTTTGTGTCCGTGTGAGGGCTGAACTACACCAAAATGCGCGAAATGAGGTGTTTACTATTGGGGTAGAGGTAACTAAGAGTCAAGTATCCAAATGAGAGAATTAAATCCGAAGCAGTGGTAATGACCACATCAATGATACAATGGGGTCGATCGCAGGCGGTTCCGAGTCCCGTGACCATAGGGCTTAGCGTGGCGCTTGGTCGCGTCTTAGTATCTAGAAATTTTGAGAGGAACCCCTTCCACATCAAAGCATCTATCTACGCTTCTATTCTATCCCCTTTCTGCCCTTTACTCGCCATCATGTGAGTTGACATTGCCCTGGTATCTAACCCTGATTGGAGATACTAATGCGCCGATGCAGGTTTCTCCTCCGCCGCACAGCTGCTCGCGCGATCGCCTCGACGCCCTCGTCGGCCGTCTTCATCGCGCCGCGCTCCTTCTCCTCCATCACACCTACCGCATTTCGTGCAAGGAAGCAGCAATGGAGCGTATCCGCCTTCCAGAAGAGGTTCCTCAGCGAGGAGCCGCACAAGGTTCAGACGACAGATGCCGAGGCCAAGGAGATCGAGGAAAAGGAGGGCTTCGCGCAAACCGCAGCAGAGGCCCCTGTAGAGGATAACCTGACACCGGCGCAGGAGGAGGTACAGGCCGCGCCCACTGATGCTGAACACACTGTTGGCATCGATGCTCTGGAGCAAGCCACCAACCCCAGGTCCGACTCAGGAGCTTCCAGACAACGTAACCGTCCAGTGCGCGAGCGCAACACCGTCCCTAACAAGGTCGTCTACGTCGGCAACTTGTACTACGAGGTCACTGCAGACCAGCTTAAGCGCGTCTTTAGCCGTTTCGGCGAGATTGACACCGTCAGGCTCATCTACGACAACAGGGGGCTCAGCAGAGGGTAAGTCTTGCATCTGCATCCCGGGCAATGGTCGCTGGACTGACTCGATGCTCTAGTTTCGGTTACGTTGAGTTCAACAGCGTGGAGTCTGCCCAGGCCGCGTGCGAGAACCTCGACATGCAGGTCTTCGAGGGCCGCAACCTCGTCGTCCAGTTCCATGCGCCCAAGGAGAACTCCAGGTCGCGCACCAGCGACGGCTCCTTTACCCCCAACCCGCCGTCCAAGACGCTCTTCATCGGAAACATGTCGTTTGAGATGTCGGACAAGGACCTCAACGATCTTTTCCGCGACATCCGCAACGTTATGGACGTCCGCGTTGCCATTGACCGCAGGACCGGCCAGCCGAGAGGCTTCGCCCACGCCGACTTCATCGACGTTGCCAGCGCCACCAGGGCCAAGGAGGTGCTCGGTGGAAAGACCATCTACGGCAGGGAGCTGCGCATCGACTTCAGCAAGTCGGGTACCAACAACCAGCGCGGCGAAGGCGAAGGCGGCGACAGGCCCAGGAACTAAGGGCGGCACTCATTGGCGCGTTGCAACGATTGTTTTGATAAAGCAGAGGAGCGGATGGATCAAAAGGGGCTCGGGCATTGAAGGATGACGATGTGAGAGTACATGAGCATGCTTCTATCTTGTCATTTTCTACTGTGTTGATAGGCCTGTTAGGTCCGCATGTACCATAACTAGAGGCGTGTCCCGGCGTTTGATTCCCCTCTCTTGCTGTATATGGTAGGGGGATAGGCTGCTTCGGCGAAACAAAATTTAATAGTCGACCTCGGTGTTTTGTCAGCGTCTGGGTGTGTCGCCCGGCGCTCTGCTCGCCACTTTGATGGCAAGGTTAGAAATCAAAGTACCTCGGCGACTTCGGCTGCTGCTGCCCCACTCGGCGGCCCGACCCCATCAACACGCTCCGCAATCGAGAGCACCGCCAACAGCCGCGACGCACTTGCACCCCGCGGGCGCCACTCACCTTGTACAACAGAACAGCCACCTTCGCCTCGCCCTCGTACCACGATTGCCACGTAAACACGTCGTCGCGGACCGCAGACCATGTCCTTCCTCGGCGGCGCAGAGTGCTCGACGGCGGGCAACCCGCTCAGCCAGTTCACGAAGCACGTACAAGATGACAAGTCGTTGCAGAGGGACCGCCTGGTCGGGCGGGGGCCGGGCGGCATGCAGGAGGGTATGCGCAGCCAGCAGATGGGCGGCGGCTCGGATGGTGTACGTAGGAAGACGCCTTGGACAATGGAGCCGCCATTGTCATATGCCATGCCATGGGTACCAGCTAACATGTGCAGATGATGAACGAGTTCATGCAGCAGAACGCACAGCTTCCCCAGGGCCCCGGCCCCGCGACGCCCTTCGCCATGGAGCAGATGCGGAGGGAACTCGAGCGCGCGCAATACAGCGGGTCGCCCGCCTGGGCAGCCGAGTTCGATCCCAGCATGGCAGCGCCGGAGGTCATGGGCCCCGCGATGCAGGAGAGACCTGCGGGCTTCAACCCCGCTGAGTTTGCAAAGTTCCAGCAGATGAACCCCAACGCGCGGACAGCGAGCCCGTCCATGCAGTCGCCATCGTCAATGATGGGGGGATACCAGCGGCCCATGTATAATGGCGGCATGGGCATGGGTATGGGCATGAGCGGCATGGGAATGGGCATGGGCATGATGCACCAGAACTACGGACCGCAAAACTTCCAGCAGCAGCAGCCGGTGCAGGAGGGCAAGGGCAAGGGCCGCATGGTCGAGCTCGACGACCAGGACTGGGAGAAGCAGTTCGCGCAGCTGGAACAGGTAGACCAGGACACGCTGGACGTCGAGGCCAACGCGCGCATTGAGGCGGAGCTCAATGAAATGGACAGGTCAGTAGACGCGCACGACGCCGCCGACTTCGGCGACTTCGAGTCCATCTGGGCCGGCATCAAGGCTGAGACTGAACACGCTAGGCAACTGGCCAACGAGGAGAACTTCGCCGACGGCATGCACATGGGCGACCTCGACCAGTGGGAGGGCTTTGACGGGCTGAACACGCACTCCGTGGGGGACCCGCCCATGGGCGACTACCTCTTCGAGCAAAACAATCTGTTCAAGGATATTACGAATCCGTTTGAGGAGGGCATCAAGATCATGGAGGAGGGCGGCAATCTCTCCCTCGCGGCGCTCGCCTTCGAAGCCGCCGTCCAGAAAGACCCACAGCACATCGCCGCGTGGGTCAAGCTGGGCGAGTCGCAGGCGCAGAACGAGAAGGAGACGCCCGCCATCCGCGCGCTCGAGCAGGCGCTCAAGCTCGATCCCAGCAACCTCGAAGCCCTCATGGGGCTTGCCGTCAGCTATACCAACGAGGGCTACGAGAGCACCGCGTACCGCACGCTCGAGCGCTGGCTCGCGACAAAGTACCCCACCCTCATCAACGAGCCGCTCTCCTCAGACGCCGAGATGGGCTTCACAGACCGCCACCTGCTCCACGAGAAAGTCACCAACCTTTTCATCGCGGCGGCGCAGCTCTCGCCCGCGGGCGAGCAGATGGATCCCGACGTGCAAGTCGGGCTGGGCGTGCTCTTCTACGGCGTGGAGGAATACGAGAAAGCGGTCGACTGCTTCGGCGCGGCGCTCGCGTCGACTGAGTCGGGCGTCTCAAACTCGTCGTCGCAGCTGCACCTCCTCTGGAACCGGCTCGGCGCGACGCTCGCCAACTCGGGCCGCAGCGAGGAAGCCATCGACGCGTACTCTCGCGCGCTGGCGCTCCGCCCCAACTTCGTCCGCGCGCGCTACAACCTCGGCGTCTCGTGCATCAACATCGGCTGCTACACCGAGGCCGCGCAGCACCTGCTCGGCGCGCTGGCCATGCACAAGGTCGTCGAGAAGGAGGGCAAGGAGCGCGCGCGCGAGGTCGTCGGGGAGGGTGTCAGCGAGCGCGATCTGGATAACATGATCCATCAGAACCAGAGCACGAATCTGTACGATACGCTGCGCAGGGTGTTTGGGCAGATGGGGCGGCGGGATCTGGCGGATATGGTGGGGCCCGGCGTGGATGTCGAGCGGTTTCGGGGGGAGTTTGAGTTTTGAACTCGCAGTGCCTGAGGAAGACAAGGGAGAGGGGAAGCAGCGCGACGGCTTCGCGGAGTGGGTCGCGGCCGCGGCGCTGTGGGAGGGCGCGAATCCCACCACCGCCACCGCTGCTGCCCGTCAACAAGCCGAACGCGCTGCCTCGCGCTCCCTCCTCGGCTACGACGACTGGCTCCTCGAGAAGCGCGTCAGACTCCGCTCCTGGGACGAGCTGTGGGCGTCTGAGACCGAGCTGGACGTTGGGGATAGCTGTTGTTTTGGCACGCGGACGGTGGGACTTGGCAGGGACTGTGTATGGGCACTTCATGGGGGCGTTTAGGCGGCCGCGGCTCGGATAGGGCAGGGCTTGGTTTGAGTAGATTGGCATCGTACTGCACAGCATGCGGGATGAGATGGAATGAGATGGATTGTTCGTGTGCGTTGCTTTGAAGTGATGTGAACTGGGGCGAGATGATATGGTGAAGTGTGATGCAATGTGAGGTGTGAGTGGGGGCGTTGGTAATGGTGGTTGACACGGTTTTAATTCTGTGATTGGGAGTGTGAAGCAGATGAAATAGGCGGAGGATATGGGAGTCTTTCACGAAGAGACTGGTTGGAGAAAAAGCGTTGAGTTTTCTGCGATAGGGGGTGGTGGGTTGGTAAGGGGAAGCGAATACGCACTCTCCACAGTAAATCAATCAGATCGGTACGCCAGGACATCGATACGAGGCGTGAGAGTCGTGATGGAACGCCGAAGCAATCGTTTGGGGAAGTTGGACGTTGTGAGACTATGCGGTGGGTTGCGCTGATAAGAGAGGGAGGAAATCTAGACGTGCTCGTGGGATCGTGTGTTCGAGCTGTGCTGGAGTAGGGGAAGGCATATCTGCCTGGCTGCGAAAAGCTGCGGTAGTCGTAGCGGAAACGCAGAGATGTGTAAGTCGCATTTTCGAAGTGCGAGTCGGACTTTCTTCTGCTCGGCTGGGGGAGGTGTGTCGACTGAGTTGGGGCGATGTTTGGCTGTAACACTGGAGTAGAATTCGGGATACCGTGTCCGAGGTCCGGAAGCGGGCACATGGAGGTGAAATGTTGTCAAATGTGATACTTCGCGAGCTTGGGCAAGCCGCAGGCGAAATGTTGTTTCGGAGCTTTTTGTATATCTAACTGAGAGTGTTGGTCCGGAATTGACTGTGCTGGCCTGTACAAGCAGCGCTGTACAATGTGGTCCGGTAAACTCAAATGTCAGACTGACAGACCTCGAGAGTCACCCCGATGCCGTGGTACCAAGCACGCAGCATCTTGTAGTCGTCGAAGGCCTCGCTCCGGTCTGGGTATATGGAAGCCTTGCACTGGTCTGGGTCTAAGGGCCACGTACTGAATATAGTGATCGATTTGAGCACTGGGAATTGGACCCGCACCATACCCTGCTCGTGCAGCTCTCGGAGGTGTTCCATGACCATGCGGTATGTCTTCCCGCTATGAGCGCTGCGGAGGCGAAGATTCTGTAGTGTGTCCGGTAGGGTGATATCGAAGGCCCAATTGTGAGGCGCTGTCGGCTCAAAAAGGCTGACTGCGTGGGAGATAATTAGTAGGGGTCGCATATATAAGGAACGTTAAAGGTGTAGCTGTGTAACTCAGATCAAGCTACGCAAAGAGCAACTTACCGACGTCAACATCCAGGTCGCGCACCTTCGACCGAAAGCGTAGATTTCCGATTTCGCTGCTCTCTCCATAGCGCGTTGCTTGGAATGACTTGTCCCAGTCCGTGCGACTATCGTGGATCACCAGGGTCCGTAGAATCCCTCGCACCAAAGGCTTCTCCAGCACACGGAGCAAGTTGCGGATATACCATGCAGGGCAGTCGTGGTATTCAGTGATGTAGGCAAAAGACTCGAGGTCCTGGCAGCAAGCTCCAAGATGCAGTAGATCCGAGTTCATATAACTGCGCACCGGGTAGACGTCACGCAGCCAGTCGGTGAGACGCAGATACTTCACCCTACAGCGAAGTCCTGCCAAGGGCACTAGGCCCGTCAGCATGGGGCACTCTGCCACATTCCTCATGTGTAGGTGGTCAAGAGCCGGAAGTTGGAGAATCGGGAACAGTTGTCCAAGATGTGTGTTATGGAAATCCGCGTCGAGCTGCGTCAAATGACGCCAAGGGTGTGGGGAGCCTTGACTTGCTCTCAGGGAATGCAAAACTAACCAAGCACCTCCTCCTTGTTCCCAGAACCGATATTTGAGTTTGCTATCTGGAGACACGTTGTCTTGAACGTGTAGGGACTGGAGATGCGGCAACTGCGTAGGAACTCGACGAGCAAGAGCGAGGTAACGTTTGTTTATCGGCCCTCTAGCAGCACAAATGTAGAGCGTCCTGACTTGGGCTGCAATGTGAGACACATTGGTGATAGTCCAAGCAAATTGTCTAAGTGCAGCTAGGGTTTCGTCCTCGGAGGAGAGGGTGACGGAGGAGTACAAGTGCGGCTCGACGATACGGTGAAGTATCTTCGAAGTGATTGAGAGTTGTATGAGGGTCTTTATGTCGGCGAAAGAGACGATGAGCTCAAGCATTTCCTCCGGGAGGCCACGATATTTGGCATCTGAGGTGGCCATTGTCTTCCTGTGAAATCGTAGTTCTTCTGTGGGGCCTTCGCGGTGGGTTTAATGTGGAAGACAACTGGCTACGAGCTGCAAGCGGGTGGTCAGTAATAGCCCACCAGCTCTTGGTGGTCGGGGCTGTACCTACAAAACTGAGTACTTTCCGTGGAGTGCAGTCAAGCCAGACTCGCAGGATGCGCGCGCTATACAGTGCCGCGTCCAAGGTACAATTTTACCCCAGAGAAGGAAACCAGAGCCTGCAGTGTGGAGATAGCACTGTAGAGTATTACGGCGGAGGCTCCAATTTTAAGGGAGAGAATTGGTGTTGAGAAGAGAAGCAGGCCGTATGAAGCAAGAGCGTTCCTACTGGTGGCTAGAATAGGCTAGCTCCGAACTAACTGACTCAACCTGCTTCAGAGTTCCGCACACAATCTGCCCAACACACCCAGTTCAACAAAGCAGAGCAACCGGATGGGTGAGAAGGTCTTGGAATGTCCACAGTTGGTGAGAGTCAAGGCTCCAAAGTGATGCGACAGCAATCGCATCGCACATACGTCAAGGAAGGGGCAAACTACAGCATCCATCACGAAGATCGGACAATCACAATACGTTTTTGCACACGACACCCTTCAAAGCTCAATTGACACAAATGACGATAACGAAATTGACACGCGTCTAGGTTTTCACAGCTTATGAAATTTCTAAGTATGCCGCTAAATGACCGCGAAAGCAAAAGACCACCCACAGGGACCAAGAGCGCTATATACAGTGTCGATGCATTACTCGCATACTTGACTCCAAGAACCCAGAGACGCAAACAAGGATGGAGTAGCTTTTGGCGCGACACCGTTCCTGTTGGACTTTTGAGAATGAAAGACAATCGAGAATGAAAGCGACAGGATCCAAGAACGCCATGCATGCATAGTGCGCTCAACTCCGGTGGAAATGCGATATCTACAGTATCGCGGATATGAGCGACGTGCTGATCGCGTAACAACATAGCAACACGGTTCAAGCGAATGACTTCGAGCGTCAAAGAGGCAAAATCGATCAGCGTAGGTAGAACCGACTTCAAGCGAGAGTCCATCTCATAGAGAGCTCTCCAGGCGCACCAACTCTTCGAAGGACTCTCGCCACTTGTTGGTCTCCTCTTTGTTGGGCCTCGGAAGAGGCTTCCGGGCGTAACCGCCGTATCCGAAATGGGCCATCATTCCAGCTTTGGTACCAATGATACCGCCCTGGATGGCTGCCCAGTCACCGCGAGCAACAACGGCCTGCAGTCTGCGTGCTTCTGTGTATTTGCCCGCTTCGAAGAGCTGGACTATCCTGACACACGCCTTTGGAGCGATGTTGGCCGTGCCTCCAATAATGCCAGATCCGCCGCCGATCAGTGTCTGGAGGGTGAAATCGACAGAGCCGCCCATGCACATGAAGCCGGATCCTGGATCTGATACGGTTGCTGCACGTGTAGCTGCTGCGACGCGGTTTAACTTTCCAGTGTTTCCGCAAGTCAACTTGCAGCCGACAATGTTTGGATGTTGCGCAAGGTCGATGATGACGTCCGAGTTCAGATCCATACCGGAAACCGCGCCAGGATAGTTGTAAATGAGTATTGGGATTGGCGAGGCGGTTGCTACGTCACGGAAGAAGCTCGCTACAGTGTCTTTGGAGAACAAGCCTTGGTAATAAGCAGGAGGAAGAACGAGGGCATAGTCACCGCCAGCGGCGGCGGCTTCCTCACACAGCTCGATGGCCTCCCTGGTAGACTGAGCACCGCATCCAACGATGAGTGGCATGTACCCGAAGCCTGCATCGTCGAGAGCTTTGCGGGTAGTGCTCGTCACCAAGTTGCGTTCCTTGTGGGAAAGGTGCACTGCCTCGCCATTGGACCCTTGGGTGGTGATTCCAGCAACGCCGGCTTTTGCGAGACGCACAGCGTGGTTGGCAGTGGTTTCCACATCGACGTTGTCAGTGGCAGGATCGAAGAATGCAATAGTCGGGACGTATATGCCAGGCACCAAGGATCGTCTCAGGCCGACGTCACCGGACTCAATGGAGCTGGTGTCGAATTCAGTGTAGTGGTTCATGGTGTAGATGGATTGAACAGCTTGGTGGTGGATGGGATACTCTGAACGAGAGTTGAAGCTCGAAGCAGGGGAAGGTGCGTCGTTGTGCGGTGACATGATGATGTTCGGGGGCAGCTCAACCGAATTTATATTGACAAAGAAACGGAAGCAAAGCGGATCGATCGTCGTGAAGAAGAACAATTCGGGATGTGATGGGGCGACGAACAAAGCGGATACACCAGTGGGAGCTATGGTAGGCTACTGCGAATCGTTCCAGTCTTAAATAATCCACAAGCCGGCGCATCTACGAGTGTGGGGGTCCGGCTGATGGTGCGGTCAGACAAACGCTAGGGGTCGCGGGCAAAGCAAGGTGCACAGAAATGTTCCCATGAAGGACAAGCTCGCACTGCTACAACCAAATGGGCGGTGACTCTGGAGGCGCAACACCCATGTCAGGCACGGCTGTTTGCGCCCTGGCCAACATGCCCGAGGTCGGCCAATCGCTGTGACGTGCAGCACTGGATACACTGGTTTGCTTTTTCCCATCACGTTGCGGTCACAGCTAGGGTAATCGGTCGGCCTGGTCGGATCTTGGCCTGAGGTGTTGGGTAGGGTCGCATGCCTTGTGACGATCTCCTGCAAGCCCGTCCAGGCTGCCCATAGGCCGGTTGTCGCCACCGTCGCGCCCATCCGGAGGGTTGGCAGGGTTCAAGGAGCGTTACAACGCGTGCTTGGGGTTCTTAGTGTGGGGGTGGGGTGGAGGCGCAGACGGCGTATTGTTCAGAGAGGAAGCGTCCGAGCTCTCCTCGTCATCTGATATCGCACGGCCTCCGGTCGTGGTCCCAGTGGACGGAGGCCGTTGACGTCGGAGGACATCAGGCATGCATACAGTTGCTCGAGGAGCCGCAAGAGGACGCAAGACGTGGCACTGTGGTAGACAACGGCTGAGGCTGCCACCTCAGCAGCCTCTTCGTCACCAGATCACGCGACATCAGCACAGAAGCTTGTTCCCGAGACAGTGCAAGAAATCCGAGGTACCCAGAGGCGGATGGGGCCTGCTTCGCTTCCTCGCCTTGTTACCTCGCAAGCAATCGACCCCGGTGGCCGTAGTCCCCCACGTTCCATTCCTGGCTCCGGTGGCGGACCCCAGTCCATGGCTACTACGCCGCACTAGTCTAGCACAATTGCACCGAGGCGATCTCAACATCGCGTGGTGTTGGAACCGCAAGTTTCCATCTCGCCCCTGAAGTCCCCGGGTCGCGCCCTCGTATCGGAGCACTGCAGGTGAGCCTGCGTTCACTCGGGCATCAAACACCCGTGAGCCAACACTCAAAGTGCGTGCGAATCAAGCAGGTCATCTACAACCAACATGGTCCCTGCAGCAGAAGCCGAAAGTATGATCCGGCACTCACTGCAAGCTCGCGACCCAAAGACGTGGAAAAGTGTCAGCCTCTCGTTGCTTTTGTTGCCGGGTCTAGGTTACATGCACAAAGGGGGGCTGTGTGAACAGCCGTTTGTTGCCGGCAAACACTTGTGTTCCCCCACGCCAACGTTTGTGGCAGCATGCTACCAGGAGACCGAACGAGTTGTTCCCGCTGCACATCAGACATCATCACAGTACAAGTGTTCCCTGCTTCTTGGGGACTTCCCATCACTTGCTTCGAGAGATTCCGCGACGCCCTCTTCTCCGACGGAGATCGAGCGCGGCCGTTCCCACTATGACACGAGGCAGAGATTTTTTTTTTGCAGTTCGCGCTGGCCTCATGCGCATCTCTCGTAATGCCTTCTAGGGTCTGCGTGATGGCTACAGCTGCACATGTACGGTGTGTACGTGCACCATGTACTGTTTTGCCCCGTGTGCGCAACAACACAGCCTTCGCGGAAGCAAGGCCGAGAAGGAGCCGAGGAATACAACATGCGCTATTACCCCACAGATTGCCGATCCAGGACATGCTCCCCCGCTTTCAGACCACGTTCAGGTTCAGCTGCGGCATGGTTCTGTGCCGCTCCCGATGGCCACCTTGAGGCTTCTGACTTGCATGAGCGCGACGCCCAGTCTTCCCGGCGATCTTGCGCCTTCCGCTCTCCTGCATTCAAGGCGCTCTGTGTGATGCTTCGCGGTATCTCCGATCTTCAATACGGAAGCAACTCAAGAAACAACATGAGCCCAAAGAGCAGTGTCGACAAGGATTCGATGCGCGATGCCATGTGATGACTCCGCTGGCAGTGCTGGCGTTTAGTCAACGCCAGGGGCGACATGCATGAAAGTGGATTTCAATGGATGGCTCGACATTACCGAAGAGACCATCTGTTTCGGCATTGTATCCTCAGGTAACTTTTGATCCCAACAATAGATCATTTAGCACACATGACTGTACGACGACTGCACTCTAATGCATTCGCTAGGATGTACTTTCTACGACGTTTCGTTGGAGGCAATAACGACCGAGCTATCACATGCGGAATTCCATGAAGCTGGCGAGAGCAAACAGTTGAGGGGAAAATGGAGAGACGCACAGGACTTCATAGACTAGTTCCTGGATTATGGCCGGAACCATGTGTCCAGACCTTTCGCAGATCGGGTAGACTAAACCTTGTAGGGTTCATTGGTCGTAATCCTGTCATAGTGACGAAGTCGAGTCACCGAGTTTCGACTTCCTAATTTATCCGACTCGATTTTTTTTGCGACGTCTATGCCCTTCGGTCGGCAATATACGCGCGCATGGCATCAGGTTGCGCTCGTGTAAATTTCCCAGTTTATACATCATCCTTGTGAGCGGTGGTAATGCGGGGTCAAGTCGCCGTACACGAACTGACAAAAGCCCAACCTTCACCGTTGATCAACGCAGCACACTGCCGATCCTGTCTGGAACCTCGCCTTTATTTGATCGTGCGCAAGTCGTCGCGAGCTGCACGCCACTATTCTGATGGCTTTGTGCGTGGCCTCGGTCGGGTTTACGCGCAACCGTTGCCATCTGACAGCGTGGGATGAAGGGTCATCTCCAGGGGCCTCAAACCTGCACTCCAAGCGGTCTCATCGACAATCTTACTTCGGCTATGGTTCCGAACAAAATGTCTTACTTGCAGGTTGGGAGCGGCAGTACTGAGCAACCCCCACATCGTACGAAAGCGCGATCTGATCAAACCTCCCCACGCATGCCACGTTGTGGTCCATAGCAGTGAGCTTGAAGGCAACATATTGCCACAATTGGCCCATGTAAGCCACAAAGGATGCTTCGGTTCTGATATGAAGCCGCGAAACACACCCATGGTGCCCAGGAGTGCATTGTTGAGAAGGCGGAGGGCGCGATCTTGATTTATAATATCACTGTCGGCAACCTCCAGGAAATTCTTTTCCTGGACTTCACGAAGCCACAGGGTGTATAACGCACAGCACAAGCGTTTGAGGCACAGCCCTGTCGTGTTATACGGCGTTCCGAATTGGGTAAAGGTGGATAGGATCTAATATAGAGAGCATCTCTCAAAGTGGGTCTTGTGCTACAAATGCTTGCAATGCCCCGCATTATCTCGAATTCGGAGCCAAGGCCGTAAGGTGCTCGAGGAAGTAAGAGATCATACGACAGTGCAACACCTCTCGGCCGGAAGGAATGGCGTTGTCTCTTTCTGCAAGGGAGTGAGGGGTTTTGAGCACATGACGGAGACGAAACAGAAACCAATTCATCAGTGCCGAGTAGTGGTCAATCTGTATATTTGCGCCTTGCCCTGCTGACTACTCAACAGCTTTTCATGCTACATGTATCGGTGATGGGTATGCATGTGTCGCAGTGTTCAGTATCAGGTGATCTTACTGAAGCACTAATGCGCTTACTGCAGAGAAGAGAATCCTCAACATTGAGCGACCAAGCCAGATTTCAACAAGCAGTCCCATCAAATGCAGCAGAACACTTGTACGTGCCGAAAGCCGTGTTTCTGAAATCTGTGCGAGGCTACACCAAATGTATGCTAACGCTAAACGACTCTAGCTCCATTGGGGGCCTGTCCAGGTCCGCAAAAGTGCGAAGGAGTTCAGCGCCAGAGACCTCCATACCCCCACGCTACGGATGCCATCCCTCGTCCGATTCTTACTCAACATTGCAAAAAATGACTCGTGTTTTCGAACGCCGTGGTCTGCTCGCACGACAACGGCAGTTGCAAACATCAAGGTGGGATTGAAGGAGCTTGTCGCCACAGTCGCAGCCCAGCCGCGCCAATACTGCCTTCCAATTCTCATTGGATATGTACACCCTTGAGTCAAGTACCAGCATAGACTTCTTGATTCGCTCTCGATACCTTCCGCGAGAGAAATACCACCGAGACGGCGGCCATCCCGATCGAATCGGCCCGTGCGCGATTCATGCCATTTTCAAAGCGCCATTATCCTCGGTTGCGGAGCCGGGGTCGTTCTTACCGCTCCGATGCTTCCGCTGGTCAATGCAACGTCTTCAGTGACCTTCCAAACTTTTACAAAGCGTGGGGTACAAAGTTACGAACTTATCGACAAGATAGGAATTCCTCCACGAGTCAAGCTTCGGTCGACGACGGGTCGTGAGCCAACCGCGTCCTTCGGTTTCCGCCCTCTTTGATCGCCGAAGGCTGAAGGCTAAGCCACCCTTCGGTTGTGCGTGGTGTATCTCCGTGGATCTCCGAAACGGCGGTCAATTGAGGCTCTAGCTATCGTGGGACGCAAATGTACATGACGTTGGAGATTCTGCGGTGCGTGTACGCGCGGACAGCGAGGTGACGCAGTACCACGATGCACGAACCAGGTCCGGTCCAACACCCCGAGCTTCGAAGAGCACTGCGTCGCGGACATTTCTCTCGGTCTGATGATATACCGCAACTCGAACTACGACAAGAGCGGCGCTGTTTATGTTGAATGCAAATACTGAGCCCTCTGTGGGGGTAGCAGGAAAGCAGGCGAGTGCCGACGACATGGTTGCACTGCTCCACGTCGTCGCAGATTTTGCCCTCTTCATTCCCTTGCGTATAGATAAAGTCTTCGTCGCACGTCCGCTTTTGTAAGGTGCATGCAATCTACACCCGACTGCGGACAATATGTTTGTTACTCTTTGACCATACGATCGGTTTTTGCTAGCATGCACCTTACATACCTTGTGAGCGTGTCTCCATTTCAAATCATCATAATTTCTCGTCACATCAATTCTTGCTTACTACAGCCACAATATACACTTCGACCCACCCGCCATCATTTCCCTTCGACCCAAACTACCTCCTTCCAAGGCACAGGTGCAAAGAAAAAAGCAACCCCCGCCACGAGCGAAGTCGGACCCCAGCCCTTGCACGCGCCCATGCACCAATCTCTAATCTCACGACGCACAACGGGTGGCTTCGGCAGGCTTATGCCACTTCAACGTGGTCTCCAGTCAAGGGTTCTCGGGAAATTCCAGTCCCCATGATTGCTTTTTGCGCTCCTGCTGGCACCACCACGTCATTGGCGCAGCCGGGTTGGACCGCTTACCGCTCTGCCAGGCCCGTATCTGCCCATTTTCTCGGGTCGAGCCTTTTTATCTGATGTTTTGCTTTTTTTCGAGTCGGCGCCTTCTTTGGTAGCCTGGCGATTGCTGCACTGGGAGGCATCGTTGGCGGAGCGTACAGGGCGCAGGGCACGAGGTCAGCGAGCGTGGCTTGGGACGTTTGTTCGAGCGTTTTTCTGCGGGACGGTAGATAGCATTGTGAGTGGATGTGTGATGGTTGTGAGGCTTGCGCTCACCGGACGCGGTATCTTGCGGTGAGGAACCTGCCAGCACGGCTGGCATATCACGTATTTGCACGCCCCAAGGAAAGGACTGGACCACCAGGAGGCTGCAATGAAGGTGGCAGGCTCACACATCCCGCGCGATGCACGCTGCAGCGACGTTTGGGACGATACGTGTGATGGTGAGGACGAATCGGTAAGCGAATGTAGAAAGCTGAGCTCTGAGACCGCCGTTTGCTCGGGGCCAGAAAGAGGCCCTGGAGCAGACTCTAAGACCGATCGGAGAGTATCTACGCTCGTCGCTCGATCGGTGTACGAAGGCCCCGAGGAATATCACAGAGGAACCCCCACGGGTCGACCTCGGGATCCGTTGATATGCACACTTCAGATGCTGGAAGTTGCTGTAGCTCACCGGTTCTAGAATTACTCTTGATTGGCCAGTTCACGATTCAAGTGGTTGGTCAAAGGGGCCGATGAGACATGCTGCACAAAGACATGTCAGCTCGAGAAGATTGTGATTTTGAGAGGAGATTTCTATTCTACTTTATTGGAGGACCCGAAGCTAAGAGTAACCGATGCTAATGTGGAGATAGAGTAGTCGCACTATGGAATGGGGAGGCAAAGCAAGAAAAGAAACCTGTGATGTGATGAAGCCGACCAGTCGGTACCATGGAAAGTGTTGTAATGTCCCCAAAAGTGCAAAAACCAGAAAGTTTCAATGCAGCTGCACGGGCGAAGGCTGGATCCGAATCAGGACGGTCCAAGATCCAGCATCTCGCTGTCGTAGTCCAAGTCATCGTCGTCGTCCTCGCTGAAAACATCGCCCTCGCTGTCTGCAACTTCATCACCATTAGCGCCCACCTGATAATCGGTCTCGTTCTCGCCTTCAAGATCCTCCTCATGAGTGTAGATGTTCCACTTTGGACCGCTATCCTCTTCCGAGCCATCGCTGTCGGGTGTAGTATCAACGGAAGGAAATGACCTATCAGCCTTACTATCGTCGTCAGTGTCCTCCCACATCTCGTAGTCCTCAATCGGGTCGTCATGCCAGACAAGTTCCACACCCCCGCTCTCCCGCCTGTCAACCCGCTTCTGCATCTTGTCTTCTAGCCGCTTTCGCTTTTGACACACTAGGTTTCCGTTCTTCTCATCCGAGGCCAGAACGTAGACAAGGTTGACACGATGTGTGTTGAGATGTAAGCGTTGCAAGCCAAGGAAGATGCTGCAAAGCTTGATCCTGTAGTCGAGATAGAAATCAAAGTTCATATCGTCGATGGCAATGTCGGTGATTGCATTTCTGTGGGCGGAGGTCAAGGTGCGAGTCCATGCCCTGATCAGCGCACCCTCATCGTTCCAGTTGCAGAAGAAGAAGATCGAGTCGGAATAAGCCAAAGTCCCGACCTCGTGATAGATCTGCCTGCAGACTTCGGAAAGATGGAAGGCCGTCGGAAGGCGGGGCTTGTCTTCTGCGCGAGTGCTGAGCCACCGAATGGGATTGTCCTCGCCGACGACTCCCACAGTGTGTCCTTTGCAGACCACGGCATCTGGGCGTGAGTCATCGTCGTGCATGTTGACAATGTTGCTGGCCGTCGCGTAGCGCCAGATCTTGTTGCGGAGTTCTCCTGGCAAGCGAAGAAGAGGTGAATCTGTCGCATTGCGCTTGGCACTGTAACCATTTCAGCTGTAGTACTCACTTCATGACCTACCAGGAGGGATTCGTGACTTACACCTCGACCATCCACGGTGGCGTCTTTCCCATGTCAACCAAGCCGTTCTCCCGCTTCTTGACCTCCCATGCCCTCTCGCTACTCAAACCCGCCGATTCTCTCGAGGAAGACTTCAGGGCTCTCACACCCTTTAGAACCTTGCGCTGCTTGAAGATGACTCGTTTGATCTTCACGGCATCCGAAGACATGGATGTTGTTGGAGTGGCTTTCTTGCGGGCAGCCATCGTGATGCTAAGTACCAGCTGTGGTTTTTGGGCAAGGAGGGTCACTGTGAGGACGCTGTACGTGTTCGGAGGGAGAAGAAGAGGCCTGGTGGGAAACGTCGACTATATATATGTGGCACATCCCCACACAATAGTGAGAGAGGTTACGAACACTGGCCTGGATGCTTCCGAGGATTGAAGTGAGAGGTTAATAGAGGGCTTACCACCTCACCTCCTATTGGTAAAATGCTGCTGGTACCTAATAGTGAGATACAGGTAATCGCTTATTGTGCTGTTACGTGGTAAGAGAAGACGAATACTAGCTGCCGGGCTGCCCAAATTGAGTTCTTCACTGGATCCATGAAGATATGTTCCGGTACTGCAATATTGAAGTAGGGAGACGCATTCGCGAGGAAGGTAGGGATTAGAAGGTAACGATTATTGATTAGGTGAATATCGCGTTAGGGTGTGAATTGTTGGGGGCCGGTGGAACGATAGTGCGTACCATCCTATCAACCATGGTATCACTGGATTTATCTGTGGCGACAATATATACATACAATCCCTCGTTGAGAGTTTTAACTCACTATGCTATCCTGAGAGAAATCATGCAGTGCCTTCGTCATTGGCCAAGTACTGTATACAAAGCTGGAATAACCTTCCCAGGTATGAAACGGAATCATGAACGCCTTAGACACTTTCGTCTTCCTAGCATTCCCACACGTCCTTCACTACGGGTGACGTTTTTCTCCAGACCCCAAACTCAACGCGCTCGTCGGTGAAACAAACGAGGGGTTCCATACATGCACGTCTGTCGTGTATCTATAGCGCTTGTAGCCGCCTGACCCGTATATGTGAATACACTGCAGAGACCGAAAGGTCCAATGCAAAAATTCGGTGTGAGATGCCCTATAGCAGCCCACGCAGACTGCGATGTCGGTGATGGCTTTCCTGTGTGCGGGCGCCAGTCGCGAGGCCCAACTGCCGATGTCTTTCGGGTTATGAGTATCGAAGAGGAAGATGATTCCTTGATACGCTATTGGAGCGGTGTCGAAATAGATCGCGCGGCATACTTGGGGGAGAAGGAGTACTGCTGGGACCTCTGCCTGACCTCGGAGCGAAGTGTCCCATGGCAGCAGCCTGAGTGGACCCCCGCAGAGCGGGTCACGCCCATCGCAGATTGTCCGTGACCACCACATGTGTACGTTGATACAAGTCCCAGTCAGGACGTACTGCCATATCATGAGCCTGATCTCGGCTGGCAGGCGGAGTAGAGAGGATTCCCGGAAATTGCGCTCGACACTGACGAGGTTAGCTTCTAAGAATAGCTTTACGTTTGCTCACGCTCACTCACGTCTTGACCAGCCATGGTGGAGTGGTCTCCAAGCTGACTAGACCATTTGCCAGCTTCACAACCTCCCAAGTCTTCTTCTCTGCTTCCGTCGAGGGCTTGGGCTCAGACTCAGCTTCACACGCAGTGGTCGAGGAAGATGATGCCCTTGAGGTATCCCACGCAATTGTGAGACGTGCAACAAGCTTGAGTGCGCACGTTAGCACAGCGATGGCCACGGCCGATATGATTATCTTGATTGCGGCCATTATAGAATTCATTGGCGGTTTGGCTGAGTGGTGTTTGCAGTTGATTGCGGGAGAGTTCGGGCAGTGCTTGTGCGCCGTGATATATAGGATAATGATGATAGAAGAGTCAATCGAGTAAAGTGGGGACACAAGGAAACAGCGCTCACGCCTGGAAATTTTGCGACGCTAGCGGAGAGGCCAATTGAGAGAGGGATACGGTATGTGTGCACGATATTGAACAGAGGAGTCTAATTAAAACTAGCAGAATTCAAACGCAACCTCGCACCTGACTACCAAAGTACAAGCGAGTGAGACTTTTGAGCAGTACCACTTGAACTACCACATAACATCATTCAATAGTTCAGCAGCGTACGAAATTACACTGGGAGTAGGCTTGTTGGGATTCATCTGGATCAACAACCGCCCGCAAACAAGCCATATACCGAAACAAGTAACCAGTTGGACAGAGCAAAGCACATGATCTTGAAACATATGTTCTCCTACCTATGCGCGCTGCTGCTGTCCGTGATTTCGCCACCATTCTGCTCTGGGTCTTCACCAGCCTTTTGCCTTCGTTTTCTTGTTAACTTTCTGCGCCCTTTGAGCCTGTCTCTGTGCGCCCTGAAAGCCTCGCGGATACTCTCTTTAGGATCGAAAGCGATTTGATCGGACACTTGCACCACGGTTGTGCCTACAAGTATTGTATCCAGCAGTAAAAGCAGTACAGTTATGGCAGCCGTAAATCCTGTATCCATCCTCCGCATCCAAAGCAGTACAATAGGACTTATTACGGCAGCAAGTGTAACCGTTATCATCCTTTTCGTGTTTTTCGAGATTGCTGTCCCTAAGGTGGAGCCTAACCAGCGCAGGAACTTGTGTGTAGGTATGTGGGCTCTGTGCTGTATCTTCATGTCCTCGCGTATTTGGGAGAAAACATGTTCCTTGTACTCGATAAGATGTAAGCTTCTGATGCCTAGTCGCACGACATAAGCCGCAATGACGAATCCCATCGCTACAAGCACAAATTGGTATAGTGGAACACCTCCATCGAGTTCGTGGACCTGCATGCTGAAAAGGCTTGCCACGAAAGACAAAGGAATGAAGACAAAAGCGAGCTCGGTGAGTTTTGAGACACTCTCAGCTTCCGCAATACTTTTCCGAGTGTGTATGATTTGCATCTCCGCAAGAAGAGAGTGCGAAGATGTGTCAATAAGATCCATGCAGCTGCGTAACGCGAGTTGTGTGTCTTCGGCAATTTTCTCTGAAGGAAGCACCGCTTGGGAAGTATGGATCTCAGGATCGTTCATGAACTGGACGAATGAACGCAAACTCTTATCCAAATCCCCAAGGTTGGAGCTTAGCCGGTGCAATAGTGTTCTCCAGAAGGCTATGCGTTTTTGTATCAGATCTTCATCTAATGTGTCCTCGCGGATACGTTGCAGGGAGACTCGGATGATGTCTACGAGGCTATCAGAATCGTCATGGATGGCCAGTAATAGAGCGCGGAACGGATCGTCTCGACCTTCTTTCCCTTTGACGGGAACTTGCAGAAAATGTTCAAACTCTTCTAGAGTTGATGTCGGTATCTGCAAACTTTCTATGTACGTGCGCATATGCTTTGTCACGAACGTAGCATCGTTGCGAACGGACGAGGATGACCTAGATTTGATGAGAGTATATGGCACGAATGGCCCATGTTCCTTAGCAGTTACCGATGCGCGATCTGCCGTTTGCGACGACAATGACGATGGTGGATGCGGGGATTCGTGTATCGGCGGTAATTGAGTTGGAGCTGGTCCGATTATCGGTGGCAGTACAGGTGGTGGGAGGACAGAGAACTGGGGTACAACAAGATCCTCGTCGACGGTCCGAGTATGCTGTATTCTAGTGCTTTTATCCGGTAAGGTGGAGCTAATATTAACCGCACCGGTCTGGGTTTGTTCCATGTCGAATCTTGTAGTCCTTCTCCTCAAAGAAGTCGACGTGGAGGCCGTATTTTTTCGATCAAGATCGATACCACTTGTTTGTGGACAACTCATATCGATGGTATCTGTACCCGGGGGTGCTACTCTTTTCATTAGCAGTGGTACCTCCTGGTGACTGTACACAACGCGGGAGGTATAGAACCATGATCACGCTGAGTAGAATAGCGAGAGTGAACATGAAGGGTGCTCCCTCGGTCGAATAGTTCTCTGGAGGGAAACAATGGCAAAAATATAGAGTTGTCGTGAGGAGTATAAAAATGTTTCTAAAAAGAAATCCTCTCTAACTGACAGCTCAAATATAAATGTATCAGTTTTTTTTTCTTATAAAAGAAAGTGGAAGTTGAATAGTTTCAAAAGAGATGCTGCATTCATTTGCGTTCACTTACAAGGAGGTGGAAGCACTGGTGTTGGCGAAGGATCCTCGAAATGCAATTCTTCCATCCATGCAACTACTTGTGGGGGTTGGCGGTTTCGTGAAGGGCGTACGCGTGTCCCTACATGAATCCCTTCTTCCTTCATGATCCATTGATTACCCATAGGGATGAGTTTCTCTTGCCACGAAAAACTACTGGTTTTCCGTTCGATAATGACCACAGGCAGCGGATCTAATAGAACAACGACTGTCAACGTCAGACTTCTCTCTCTAAAAGTTGTGCTGATAGCAATTACCAAATTTGCAATCATCGAAATGCCGGCTCCATACTGTAGCCCTCTCTTCCCAACCCACTGGATACCGAGTTTCTGGGCCTTTGGCAATGTCGCCCGGCTCGGGACAGAGATCGACATAGTGGCGCCATATGTTTCTAGCCGCCAGCAGAGCTCCGTTGTGTTTTTCACACCCCTCTAGGGGGCACTGAACTATAGGATTCCTGTTCGAAACGAGGTCCGCCCGCAATTCCGAACTCAAAAGGGAAAATGGTAAAACAGGTCGATACCAGGTCACGGAGGAGTATCCCTGGGCAGAAGAGCGAGGGTTCCATGCGGACGCGTTTTGCCGATGCTCAAACTTTGTTTTGTAACCCGAATGATCTAGCTGTTCCTCGAAGACGTGCGGTGGTATATCGAGTGTCGCTCCCAGTAAGTCAACCAATGAAGGATTCAGGTCCTCTACCAGTATGACTCGCTGCTCGCAAGTATCTTCCACGGTTCGCAATGTGCCATAAAACTCTATATATGATGGAGGCGATGATCTTTCTGGCCAAGGCTCTATTCGTCTGGGGCATTGATGGTATTCGCCCTTATGGCGGTCATATATAACGATTTTAGAACTCCAGCTATGGCGTGTCTCGGTGGTAGCGACGTTATCGAAGCAGCGAAGGTGATCAGCCAGCCGGCCAATGTTATTTCGATAATTTCTTACTTCATCGGGGATAGATGGCGGAGCCAACGTTGCATCCTGCTTTTTCCTCCTATTTTTGCTTGACGCATTCCCTGTCACCCAATTCAAGAAAGGATTGGCTTTCTTTCGTGGCAGTACAGAAGATTCTTCTTGACGCAAAGTTGTGTTTTGGCGAGATGGTCCAGAAGGCAACGGTGCTTCTATCGGATCGGATGGCAAGTTCACTGAAGAAGCACTGGAGGGTGGCAGCGGCACCTGGGCTGCTTCGGCTATGTAGTCATGAGCAATCTCATTTCTGTGTCCCCCATTCCCACCCTTCTCTTGGTCTCCTTCACCTGATGATCTCTGGCCTTCAACATCCTCAGGTGACGCACACGGCTCATTCTTTGAGGCTTCCTCAGCACCGCCACTCGTATCATTTTGGACTTCCATTGATTCGCAAAGATGCAAACATTCGACACAATATTGACAGAAATGCGCGAGTTGATACTGCCCAAAAGGCTGAGGAGTTCGAGTGAGGCTGGGGCGCTTAGACCCCCTCTCACACGTGAAGCGAGTTGATCCCGATTGGCTATTTTTCTAAGCGATAGTATCACAACATGATGTGGAAATAATCATTCAACGTACACATGCTGAAGTAAGTAAGCGCTACTGACTAATTGTCAGCTACGCCGCCCCGACTTCTTCCCAGCCACCGCTATTTTGCTCGGTTGATACCACCACACCATATTCATTGCAAGCCGTCAGCGTCATTTCAAACCGTAAAAGGTACTCTCGCGATAGTTATTTCGACGTTCATCGCTACAGTGACGAATATGCGGTTTGCAGTATCTTTGCCGCGTCTGTATGGCCGAGCCACGTGTTACTTATCGACTGACCGAAAGCACAGGGTTCATCCCATTTGTTGGGTTTCATCATGTTCTGATGATGCTTCAAACATTCAGTATTATTCTCACGTGTACGTTGGAAAGACACTGGAGTTTCATCATATGCTAAGCTCAACCACAGCGATAGTGTTAGCGGGTTGCTCGAGCTACTCTTCCATGACCAACGTATATATACTTGGATTGTCATACACCAATTCAACGACGTCGAATCTGATCCCAGACGAAAAGAGTCTCCCAAGGATTATGAGTGAATTTAAAGGCGATTCACAGCTGGACGTCCGCACGGGCTATTTCGGGATGTGTGTACACCAGCGCGGTGTCGTTTGGCTTTGCAGCTCCGATGCATCTGGCCTTGCGATACAAGTTGGACAAGATAATGACCCGCTAAACCTCATCGGCGCAGCTGAAAAGTTCAAGGGCGATGTCATTTTCTCTGGGCTGCTGTTCATGGCTATCGTTCTTGCCTTCACGAGCATTCTACTCCTAGCCACTTTTCCCGGTTGGCATCAGGAGATAGACAGAGAAACAGGCTCAGAGGTGGATATTAAGCCCTTTCCTTCTAGACCCATTTCATATGTCGCTCTGGCGTGTAGCTTCGTCGCCACTGTACTGTTACTTATCTCGAGCTTGTGGCAACATATTGGATCAGTAGGAGCAGCGGCCATGGCAGAAATTGCGTAT
Organism: Karstenula rhodostoma CBS 690.94; assembly: GCA_010093485.1. NCBI lineage: Eukaryota > Fungi > Ascomycota > Dothideomycetes > Pleosporales > Didymosphaeriaceae > Karstenula > Karstenula rhodostoma. The sequence goes on from MU001516.1 coordinate 253,809, forward strand.
CAGGGTAACGTCCATACTGATATTGGGACACAAGCAGTTTCAATGACGTGGGCAAGCTTTATGGCTACCCTTATAGTGACATTGGGACTTCACGCTATGATTTGGTCCCTCGCCATCTTGGATAGGCTTACGGACGAAGATTGATGGAATTTGACGAAAGGTTGCTGAAACTCTGTTCTTTATCTATCCCTCTAGCTTTGGTGTCCCGTATCTAGCCTTCTATGTCCATTCAATCTCTGTAATCGAGCAGTATGTAATCCATCACGTTACTTAACCATGACATGTGGGGATCCCGGAGTCGTGGAAGACAATAGGGAGGCGCCCGTGGGTGCCCGTTGGGAGGGCGCCCGCGAGGAGGAGGGAGTGTTGGGGTGATCGGTGGGGTGAGTCACGTGTGACCGTGGCTCTGGGATTATCGTCGCCTCAACCATCTCAACACTGCTCAACCACTATGGAACAGAGCGATGAGTCACAGACGTAGTATATAAATCGAGGAGGCGCTGCAGTCTCTCGCTCATCACGATCGACTATCATGATGCACTGCCCTCCGCACCCAGACTCCGGTCGCCTTGATGACCCACACATCCTCTACTTAACCATGTATGTCCTAACAAACCAAACACTACATACATCATTTTCCACATCGCCTTCACGCCTCTTGAAAGCAATGCGTAGCCTGATACCATGTATATGACCTCATTAAAAACTCAGCGATGACTGAGCGGAAATTCCAGACATGAATGCTAGGAACTCATCTAGTGAGAGCACATCATGTGAAAATCGTACCTACGCACCCTAATCACTGATTTTTAACCACACCTTTCTGAAATTTTCGATTGCACAAGCGCGCGGTAAAAAAACATTAAGATTGGTAGCAACAATACCATCCCCACATCTCCCAGCATCATCACTACCTCGTTTGCAAAACGAGAGAGGCTGTACCCAGCTGCACGTTTCACTCTCCGGTACAATTATCTTTATTTTGGAATGAAATAGGACCGTGTCGACCCTATTTGGCACGTAACAGCACACTCTTCTCGGCCTCGACACTCAATACAATGATACTCAGCTGTCATCTTATATTAGGATACTTCGCAGCCTTACTCCATCTACACTACTTCGTGGCCATTGATGGGAGGTGTTCTACAAAATACTTTCCCTTTTTGCCTTGTCCCCTCATTTAGACCACCGATCTACCTCGTGTTCACCCATGAGCGCAAAACTTTCGAATTGTAGTTCCAAGAAAATCCAAACCCTTCGTAAAATACAATTGAACCATAAAATTTCTTGCATGCAAAGAAGCTTTCACAGAGAACCTCCCAGATAATTGCCCTTCCCTTTTTCGAATACCTCGATATCGAATTTGCTCCGTTCGCCACACTCGTGCTGAGAGTCTTGTGAGGAACGAGATTTCGACGTTGTCTCATCCAAATCCCTATGAAAAGAACTCCATGGACGATTGCGTGCCTCTACTCAACATCATCTTCATCGGATGACTGCTCGTTGAATGACTCAATGTAGGCTATATATGACGGAACCATATGCCTGGGTGCTCGTTCGACAATCACCTCAACATCGGTACCCACCTCGATTTTGGCCTGTTCCTGGATGATATCGATGAACTGCTCTGCTGTCCAACCGGCATAGTACTCGTTGCATTCGGAAATGGAATATTCCACATCTCTACCCGTAAGGTGACACCAATAGCCTTCAGCGAAATCTTCCACATCGTAGCCGCCGCTGAGATGTAGTTTGCGAAGTGTGGGGAAGACAGGCCCGAATGCGAGGCTGGAATCCCCCTGCTGCAGCTTACTGGCAAGAAACCTGATATACATGCTGGCGGGAAGGCGAATGTTGCCGATAACCTCTGTCTGCCATGGAGGACAGTGGGAGAGCCAGCTCTGCATGAGAGCCCCTATATGGGTCCAAAGAGAATGGTCAAAGGTAAACTTGCTAAGCTGGAAACTAGACTTCTTCTCGTTAGCAATTGCATTACAGTAAAAAACCTGTTCGAGCCTAGGTCGAATGATTGCGCCCCGCATCTCGACCTGGAGATCTCACAGGGTACGAAATCTTTCAATGGGATTATGTATTGACGTACCCGAGTGTCGCAGTTTCTGAATAGGCTTGTCTACACACTTCCCGCAAGCGGAACGGCATGCTAGTGCTTCTAGTCCTGCTCCCATCGCAGTCGTAGCTATCCCTGCTTGCCTTCAGACCGACGTAGCGACGGCAGTCACAGTTCACGAGGATACAGAGCCCTTTGAATCGCCGCACATTGATAGTATATCCGCCTAGAGCATATTGGAAGATGCGGTTGCGAATTTCGGCAGGAAGGCGGAGTAAGGGAGATTCGATCGCGTTGCGCTTCACCCTATAACGATGGCAGCCACAACATTCATTCATACCATTGGTAGAGATCATGATACTTACGTCGCCACCAGGTGATCAGGTGTCTCGGACAGATCGAGGAGACCGTTCTGCAAGAGGCGGACCGCCGGGAACTTGCGCGCGACAATGCCTTTCGTAGAATCAGGTTCGTCCATCTTCGTTGCTCGGTGTTGTGTTGCGTTGACTGAAGCGAAGTACCCAGAGGTGCTCCACAGACTGAGGGGAGACACGACTTTATATAGCAGGGTGCCTTTGCCCGTGCGGCTATTCCTCGGGCGCCCAGAGTAAGCTGAGCGTGTGATATCAGAATGAAAGCTCAGGGTTCTTGCGAGGTTTTTGATTTAAAGGGTGGTAGGTGCACTATCCTGAAAGAGCGCGGGTCCCTATTAAGTAAGGTGAAAGTAACTAACGGCAAGAGCCACGATTTCTTACCATCCTGAGCTACACATCATTAAAATATGATACTTCGCGAGCCTGGGTAAGCCGCGGCAAAATTCAATAAAGGAGCTCGGCGGGGTACTAAAACACAAAAATTTCAAACAGCTCAAGTCACACATCATTATTAAAGTGAATTCTTTCTGCATTGACCAAATATAATGACAGTAGAATCTTTTAGCATAAGCCATCCATTCCTCAGTCTCCTCAGATGCCTAAGCGAGATGAACATGAAGCAACCTTACTGTAATCCAAAAACAATCTGTGGGGCTTCAACAAAGAACCCGGAGAGAATCCCATGACTTAATTCATTCACATACAATCCCTCGACACATCTCGGAAACCTTTTTCCTATTTAACCTTTAGTTCTGTTCCCATAGGCCGTGTAGTCTCCCTCTTTCCATTGGCTATTAATCACCGTCAAGCACCTGAGATGTCTTTCTCCATCTGATTAGCCCTGTTTGAAGAAGGCCAAGTCCGTCGGTGACCCGTCAAGTATGAGCTCGACACCCTTGCCCTCAACCTCGGTGAATATTTGCCGAATAAGGCTAACAAATTGGTCACCGCTCCATCCTGCGTATCGACCGCGTATCTGCGCCTCGTGTGTGAAGATATCCACGTCGTCGATAGCATGCTCCTTTGCCAAGCCCCATAATGCGAACCCGCACAGCGGATAACCGCCACGCGCGTAGACATACTTAACGCATGGAAATTTGTCCGATATGACAGTGCCACCACGCATGCGAGAGTACCCTAGATGCGGCACGTAGGCTTGTGCAGGCATGGTTATGCTCGATATAGCCTCGAAATGCGCGGTTGTCAAGGATCTGGCCCAAACGCCCACCGTGGGCAGAAGCAAAGAAAGCTTAGTGAAGGTTGCAGCATTGATATGAAAGCTGTTAAGTGCGTATCTTTGTGGGAAAGATCGTCAGTGACGTTCAGTAATGAGGGCAGACTAATCAATCTTACCCTTTAGTGACACTCTCACTATAAGCCATTCGACACACTTGGGGCAGATAGAACGGAAACTCTTTGCAGCCTGTGCTGATCTGCTTCTTTCCATCACCCGATTCCCACTCGACATGTACGTCCAGATTCATGCGGAAACGGTTGGCGGAGACCTGGGCAATGAGTATCTTCTTGTACAGACCATATATTTTGAGTTGTTTCACCTTCGTGCCGTACCCGATCTCGATGTCGTACCCACTCAGGGCAAGCTCGAAGATTCGATTCCTGATCTCAGCAGGCAGGCGCAAAAGAGGTGACTCGATTGCATTGCTCCTTGCACTGAACGAGGTTAGTCCAAGGGGCTGCGACTCGGGGCAAATACTTACACCTCCACCAAATGCTTCGGTGTCTCGCTCAGATCCAGGAGACCGTTCTCGAGCAGCCGAACACCCTGTTCTGACGCCATATGGTGCCGCAGTTGCCAGCCTAAGGACGTTCCAGATTCCATCGCGTGCGAGGTGGAGTGCGCGGAATAAGGGCGATATGTCAGGTAGAAGTAGGGCAAAGGCGGCCAACGCCTGTCAAGCCCAATCAAAGAAGCGGGGTGTCCAAGCTTGTGCGGGCAATAACGCGGTTGTTGGGAAGGTGAGGGTAGAAAAGAGAATTGTGTCCCGGCGTTTGCCCAAACTCAAACCACGGGCGCAACAGTAGCGCGAACGATTGATACTTTGTCTACCCACTTACAACGCTTCTTTTGTGTTAATTTTGGGCGGCAGTCCATATTTGCCTACTACTTTACGGGACTCTACTTTGTGGTTCGTGTCAACAATCAGAAAATCATAGCCATTCAAATTCAATACCCTCATGCATGGTTCCCTTCATGTTTGTCTTGGCTTTATTAACATCTCTATAATTACGGGTCTGCAGAACTAGCAGCAGGTACTAAAGAATACTGACACTGACATGCCAATTTCAACAGAACCTTTGTAGAGTGATTCCAACTTGGCATGGTCCTTTAGATCACTAGAGCGCTTTTGTGCTTAAAAGCCAGGCTCTCATCTTCTCAACGTAAGATCTTCCCACAGATTCATGTTCAAACATCCTCATCCTTATCCTCGTTCTCTTCCTCGTCCTCATCCTCTTCGCCTGGCCATTGAGGCTCAGACCCGAGTTTCAACCCAATGCTAATATCTCCCTCCTGATGAACAATGCTATTCCTGATGAGTTGCAGCCACTCCTCGTCATTCATTGCCTCATATTTGGGGTATTGAGGAAGGCAAGAGCAGGCGATCTTTAAACGTAGGGAGAATATCAATCTTCTACCAACCCATTCGCTGCCATAGATTGTCAGGCGTGTAAGATTCGGAAGAACATCCTTAACTCTCGCCGGTGATAGAGCATGACGGGACGTCAACTTGTCTCTCCAGGGCGGGTAGGTAAAGACCCATTCTGCTACCGGAAGGGCAATGCTGCTGATGGAATTGACTTGCGCAGGTATCAAGCGCGCCACCCAATTTAGCATTTGTGTCACAGAAGCTACCCCGTGACACGGGCCGCTGCCGAAGTCGAATGTATTGAGCGCAAACCTGTATCATACCGAATCAGTAAAGAGGAGACGCTTGCGTGATCTGGATTTCATGCAGACGTACGTACCCAAACGACGCGAACTCCGAGTATATCTGCCTCGATACCCCCGCAGATCGAACAAGAGGAGCTAGGTATAAACGGCCATGGCAAGTGCGACATGCCATCCAGTCATCATCCGTATCACCTATATGTATCCGAGCCGCCCTGACGCAAGAGTATCTCGTCTTGACCTTAATGGTTTCTCCGCCCCAGGCGAACTTGAAGATGCGTGTCCTGATCTCTGGAGGAAGTCTTAGGAGAGGTGACTCCGTCGCATTGCGCCGTACACTAGTTCGGGTTAGCTAGAAGTATTCTCAATCATTAATTAAAGTCGTGCGATATGGTGTACGGCCGGCGTCTCGCTCAAGTCAAGAAGGCCATTGTCGAGGAGCTTAACTTGGTTTGTTGTCGAAGACTGGTTGTGAGCGTCTGCAAAGGATCAGTAAACGCCTCTAACCAGCGTGTGCGGGCAACAAACCTGCTGTATCGTCGCCAGGTGGCTGGCGCTGTCCCGTGTCCAAGGTCGTCATGGCTGACAAGGAACCGCTCAATGTCTGAAGCGGGTACACCAGTGCTGAAGAAAGCGGGTGGAGGATACGGTGCAGAGTCGGCGCAAGGCGAGAGTTTGTATAGGTAGCGTCGTGGTGGAAAGGGAAGGCGGGCTAGCGAGAGGTGAAAGATACTAGGGCAGGCACGCTAGGACGTACCTTCCTTTACGTTGAAAATGTAATGAAAATCAACAGTAACAAACCGTACTTCCTACCACCTCCAAACTCGGAACCAGAACTTTGCCCCAGTTAATGTTTTTGGTTCTGGGAGCGAAGGATATATGCCTTACATCTTATATATAAAGTATAAATACTACTATTAGCACTTATAACTAATAATATACCTACCTAAGCCCTAACTCCCCCGAGACCTCCTCACCTACCACTCTGATCCATATTCGACACGACTCCACGGGATGCAAAGACGTGGAACCGGCACTATTATTGCCGACAACCACACCATCACCTACCACTCCCATTCCCCACGTTCCGACACCCCAACCGATTGTTGACTCTTCGCGGCGCCTACGGACACCCACGGGCGCCTCCCTATTGTCTTTCACGACTCCGGGATCCCCACATGACTCTTCGCGAGCTTCTGCAAGCAGCGGCAAACCGCAATACAGGGACTCTGTGGGGTGCCAAAACACCAAGCTTCCAAACAGCTCAAAAGACGCGGAACCAGCACTATCACTGCCGCCAACCAAACTTCATCAACGACCACTCCCACTCCCACTCCCCCATCCCCACGTTCCAACACCCTAACACCTCCCCCCTACCCCACCCCCATCCATCTCGCCAAGGAACCCAACAAAATCCACGCCGCACCCCCTCCCTCCACCATCAAAGAAACTTACCTATGCCATCAACATCAACATCAGCATCAAAGCGAAAAAAAAAAAAAAAAAGCCCACCCAAATCTCTCCATCTCCCTACTCAGCCAACCCCTCACATACCAAAAGTTCCAAGCACATCACACAGCAAAAAAAGACACGGATTGCACATCACAAAAAGTCATATTTCATCTGATCCAGATATACACTAATCCCTTCTTCTCTTCCTCTCCACCATGATCCACCACCACTGACACCGAGCAGGACCAACATCACCTACCGCCGTCGCAGCCCGTCCAAATAGCAGTGCAGTCGACTCCCTAACAGGAGGACCCAGGACCCAGAACCCCGCCCAATGAATATGCCTCGAGCCAGCCATCGCAGAGAGATACAAACTATACAGTAAACACAAGGGGAGATCCAAGACTAACGCCGGTGCAACACATGTCGCTTGGAGCACGAAAAAACAAAGCATGAAAAAGGGGGAATATGTAAGTCGTCATTGCGTAAGATGTATCTGAAGAAGTATCGTCCAGCCCACAGAAAACGGGAGCAACTATCACCGATTCCCAGCTTCAAGTTGGCTCGGCGTGGGTTGAGCGCTCGTGCTGTTGTCGGCATCGGCGCCACGATTGCCCCCCAACCAGCTTGGCGCATTCGGTCTCCCAAGTCGTGCTCGCCAACCGGCAGCCTGTTGAGGTTGAGAGACTGGAGTAGCGGCGGCGGCAGCAGTGGTAGGTGCGGTGCGGCCCTGACGCATAGGCCGGTTGAGCATATCCATCATCGAGTTTCCCGAGTTCCCCTGCCGAGGATTGCTGCTGTTGTTTTGCCGACCTTGGCTGGAGATCGCCACCACACGCGACCGTGAGAAAGGGTTACCCCGGGCATTCCAAACAGCTGGAGGAGACGTAGGCGACCTGAGTCCGGTGGCCGTCTGTTCCTGGGTCTCGCCTTCAGGACGAGGTTTGGGAACGTAGTAGTCGGCTTTGCAGAGCGGGCAGCAAGCACGACGGCTCGTAAGCCATGGGTCAACGCAGCTAGCGTGGAAAGCATGGCCACAAGTCAATCCTCTCACATCGTCCTGGTCCTCAAGAGTATCTAAGCAGATGGCACATGTGTCGCCAGGCTCCGTCAATAGTTCTGGCGCGGTGGCTGTTCGAATGGGGTCGTCGTCATCCGAATCATCGCCGTCGTGCTCGTGAGCTTGCGACGGTTTACTTGGTTCATAGTGACTGACAGCGGTTTCCGTCTGTACGAGCTCGACATGCTTTTCGTCCACCTCCTTCTTCTCGGATCCGTTTTCCTTGTTTTCGCCTACCGCAAGACTGGCGCGCGGTGACATGGTTTCTTTTTGCAAGGTCCCACTTGTAGCAGCGTGAGCCTCCTGTGCCATGCTAAGCGAAGTAGCGGGCGGTGGACTTGATGCGCCCTCATGCACGGGGGCAACGACGCCCTCAACATCCTTGACACTGTTTGCTCGACTCTGGGGTGCAGTAGCGATACCGCCCGACGCTGGTAGTCCTTCGTTTTCGCGGCTGGCCCTCCATTGTTTGTATTTCTGCAGCGGGAAGCGCTCATTGACCTCGTCCATGGTCATCAGCTTCTTTTCTCTCCTCCTCCGGTGGGGGCGTGGCATGGCCGTAAGATCAATTGGGTTGCCATCTGCGGCGGCCCGAGCCGCACGGTTGCGTTGGTTGTAACGGAAGCAGTACTTGACACCAACGATGATCCTGAGCATTGTTAGCCGACGCTTTGGGGCGAGGCATTGATACCATGCAAGCATACCAAAGGTTAGTGAAGACCACACCGAAGCCGAGTGCGACGAAGAAAAGCAAAGGCGAGCTGGTCGGGCCACCGCCGCCTCCACCTCCCCCACCACTCGTTTGGGAGGGCACTGGTGTTGTTGAAGTTGTAGTAGACATTGCTACTTGCAGCGTCGCATGTATGTACAACGACGGATAACTTGACGCTTAGATTAAGCAGGTCGCTTGCGGTCGCAGCTATTTACAGAGAGAAGGTAGATGGTGGATGCCGGTTGCGGGTAGTCGCCTTGTGCTACAAAGAACCCGAGGTGATGTCGAAAGGCGAATGCGCGACCTCTCGGTTACGCAAACGAAGTCGAAGGGCAAGTCGAGCGACTTGGACGTGCGGACGAAGAGGGCGGTATCGTGGCGAGCAGCTGGGCCGGGCGCGAGCGGAAGAGCGTTGGGGCCGTCTGTTGTCGAGGACGACAACGGATTTCAGCGGTGGTGGAGGAGCGCTACGCTGGCCATGCTCTCCGGGTGCAGTGCAGACGGGGTCGGTTGTCGAGGCTGGAGAGTGGAGAAGACGAAGCACTCACGGGAGCAGTAGAGCCGGGCAGGGCAGGGCGCCAAGCTCGAATGGGCAGCGGTTCGGATGATCTCTCGATGACAATTCGCGCAGGCCCTGCGGACGACCTGCCGAGCACAGGCAGTGGTGAAGTCACCGTATAGTGGCAACTATGGCTGTGCAAACTTTGAAGCAGTCTGGGCCTGGTGAAAAGACCGGCTGCTTGCCTGCACTGCTGCACTGCTGCACTGCTGTCGGGCAGCGCCTTCCAACTTGTGAAGTTGCGGCAGCCACGATCGCTGAGGCGCCCCTTCCTGTCTCATAACCCGGGACGCCTGCCCCTGCCCGTCTTGATTTGATAACCTCCGCCAAACATACGAACGCGGTGACACTGGGATGCATCGCTTCATCAGCTCGTCATCTCGACTGTCATGCGAACGCACACCACCGCTTCGCGCAGGCCACAAATCGTCCTGCGCAGACCTGGGCGACCCGGCCTGCTTTTCCGCCCGCTCTCTGCATCATGTTACCCCAGCGCTAAGAGCGCCTAGCGCACGCTTGCTTTCGTTCACCACCCGCTTGACTTTTCCAGGCTTTTGGTCCACGCTGCGTTGGCTGCCCACTTCGACATTCACCCCGATAGCCGATCCCTCCCGCTTAGGGTGCCTTGCAGTAGCAGCTGACTTGAATTCCGGCTTTGCGGCACCATAGCAGGCTTCCAACAGCGAGTCCGCACACTTTGCAACCCTCTACGAAACTCCGAGTTCGATCCTCGTCTAACGTCATCCGTTGGCAATCAGGAGCCCTGCAGAATCGTGCACAGCCCCAGTCATGGCCGAGTCCGCCGACCCCAACCCAGTCGTGTTCTTCGATGTCACGCTAGGAGGTATGCAATAGCAAATCCCAGAACGGGCCTATCAGTGCTATCCATCTCTCTTTTGGTGTTGCCGCCCGTTGCGTTGGGCATGGTGCTGGCGACTGGTAGCTAAGATGGGTAACAGGTGAGAAACTGGGTCGCATCAAGATGGAGTTGTTCAAGGATGTGGTTCCACGAACGGCGGAGAACTTTCGCCAATTCTGCACGGGAGAAACCAAGAACAATCGCGGTCAGCCACAGGGCTACAAAGGATGCAAGTTCCATCGCGTGGTAGGTGAATACGAGCGCATGTAGTGGCTTCTTGGCAACTTGATCACAAGCTACCTTCGCCATCTCGTCGTCAATCACGAAAGCTTACCAACTCAGATCAAAGGGTTCATGATCCAGGGTGGAGACTTCATCAACGGCAACGGAACTGGATCAAGAACGATCTATGGCACCGACAAGTTCGCTGATGAGAACTTTGACCTGAAGCATGATGGGCCTGGTCTGCTCTCTATGGCTGTACGTTGATTCATATCCCACTATCATTGACCGTACTGAATCCTCCAGAACTCTGGCCCCAACACCAACGGCTCCCAGTTCTTCATCATCACCTCTCCTACCGGCACATCTCACCTGAACGGTAAGCATGTTGTCTTTGGCAGGGTCATAGAGGGCATGGACGTGGTTACCAAGATCGAAAACACGCGTGTCACGCAGTCAGAGAGCCGGCCGTTGCAGGATGTTGCGATTGCGCAGTGTGGAGAGATGTGAGCGCGGATAGGACAGCCTTTTCTTGTTTTGAATCTGGCTAGGCTCTGATTTGGTGCAACGACATATTCATCTAAATGACGAGAAGGTAGAAGCACCACCGTGGACAAACTACCACGGCTGGGGTCACTATGCAGCCCTTCGCCTTGACACCGCAGCCATGGCGAAATACCTGCGCGATGAATAAGAATGAAATATTCTCAAGATCTGTTTTCAAGGCTTGGTCAGAATACATCTGTCAATTCTACTTGTTGAAAATCTGCGCGAAGATGAAATCGTGAACTCATGGTTCTTCACCCAAGTCAAGCTATCAGTATCTGGCAAGGGCCTGAGTGCTTTTTACCCTAGGCAGGTAATACAAATTTTCTGCCTCATCACAGCATTCCTCTTGGTTCGATAAGACCCGTGGATTACACGGGTGCACGTGACGCAAAAGACTACTAAGTCCCGGGGCTGGGGTTCGCGCACGGACCCTCGAAGAACCCACACAGTGGACTCGCGTGTGGGTACTGACATCTTTTTCACGAAAGTCCCTCCCCGCCTCAAGTTTGCGACCTACCAGCTTGCACCTTCGACCTCGATTCGATGTGACCCTCGACTCTCACTTGAACCATCAACATGGTGTCGCTCGCCTCTACAAACCGAACCCCCGGCGTCATCGCCCCCAGCGTCGGTAGCAGCCTCAAGCGCAAACTGGACTCCAGTCCCGACGGCAAGCAGCAGCTCGCGAGCCAGGCAAAGCGCCGCCGAGTCACCTTCGACCCAGAAATCGACATCCACATCCTCGCCGACCCAAACGAGAAGAGTCTAGAGCTTGTGGGCGAGGAGGTTATCCGTGCTCTAGAGAAGCATGCCGCCGGCGACGCGACCGGCTACGATGTTTTGCGAGGCCTGTTCACAGCAAGGCCCACGTCTTCGGATGCACCTTCCACTGGCCTGCTCCAGAAATACGTCATTGCCCTTACAAACAATGTTTCACTCCTCAAGGATAGCCGCGGCTTGGTACACGCGGTTCTTGACTGTCACTGGGTCGCACGGAACGAGCACTTTGTGCACTCATATCGAAGGCTACTCCGGTCGTTGCTGGACGTTGCTCCTCCGTTCACTTCCACTGTTCTCGGCATGCTGGTGAATATGTTTGTGGAGACGCCGTCGCCGAGGATGAGGCAAGAAGACGACCCCACCGTCGAGCGGGCACGACTACAAAGCCGGGTGCACGAGACTTTGCGATGGGTCGTACGGGGCAGTCCGATGGCGAGCACATATCTCCAACCCGTCCTCGCCTCCACGTTCCCGTTTCCGACCGATACATCGAAAGCCCACACGGATTACATCAGCAACATACTCAAGGTTGCCGAGTACTGCCCCGAGCTCAAGGGTGCCATACTATCACTTATCATGGATAAGCTTGTGAAGATCGACGTGCAGATCCAGGTCGATATGGAGGAGCTGGACGATGACCTGGAAGATCAGATCATCGAGGACTCGGTTCGCGAAGATCTCGATGACGACGACTACGATAGCGACAACGAGTCAGTATCGAGCGAGGAAAGCCTGGACGAAGAGGAGCGCCGCGTGAAGGAGATCCGAGAGTCTATCACCAAGCTGGACAACATCATGTTTCTTCTCTTCAAATACTACGACTCCATTTTCGAAAAGGGCAATCTCCAGCAGATCGACGAGACCTACCAAAGCCTCCTATCGCAATTCTCCCGCATCATACTACCCACATACCGTTCACGACACACCCAATTCCTCCTCTTCCACTTTACCCAGATAAAGCACGACCTCATCGACCGCTTCGCCGGCTGCTGCTCGCAGCTCGCCTTCGACCAGACGCGCCCGCAGATCCTCCGCGTCGCTGCCGCCGCCTACCTCGCCTCGTTCATTGCACGCGGCGCGCACGTCCCCGGCTCCACCGTCCGCGACGTCTTCGACCTCCTCGGCCACCACCTCGAGACCCTCCGCAAGCAGCACGAGCCCGCCTGCAAGGGCCCGGACCTCCGCCGCTACGGCACCTACTACGCCATCGCGCAGGCGCTCCTCTACGCCTTCTGCTTCCGCTGGCGCGACCTCATCGTGACGCCCGACGGGCGGCCCCCGAGCGACCAGGACATCGTCTACCACGAGGGCGACTTCCGCTGGTACGGCGGCGTCAAGGAGACGCTGTACAAGTCCGTCTTCTCCAAGCTCAACCCGCTCAAGATCTGCGCGCCCACCATCGTCCACCAGTTCGCCCGCATCGCCCACCACCTGCGCTTCATGTACGTCAACTCGCTCATCGAGACAAATAAGCGCATCCGCCTGAGCCGCGTCGTGGCCCCCGGCACGCGCGAGACGGCCCTCACCATGAAGAAGGGCGAGGAGGGCTTCCTCCTCGACGCGTATTTCCCGTTTGATCCGTATGTGCTGCCGCGGAGTAAGAAGTGGGTCGAGGGGGATTATGTGGCGTGGAAGGCGATTCCGGGGATGGAGGTGCCGAGGGATGAGGAGGAGGACGACGACGAAGAAGAGGAGAGCGAGGAGGATGACGACGACGATGATGACGATGAGAGTACGCCGGATCTCCCTATTGCGCATGCGTCCGTGCACGAGGACGATCTTGACGACGGCACGGATGCCAGCTCGTCGTAGGCAGGCGCTTTTTACTTCCCTTCCCTTTCCCCTGTTTTCTCCCCTCTGTCTTTTTTCTGGCCTGTATATTTAGCATTGCGAGGCGCTCATGGGTTCACGGCATTCGACGCATACCATATACGGCGCACATGATGCATGTTGGCGTTTTCTTTTTTTTTTTTCTCCCCCCAGCCGCACACACAGCGCGGCGCTTACGAAGCACGTTTAGGATATGACGGCATCATGGTATCTATGTATCTGGATAATAATCAGAGCAAGACTTCAGACAGTTCTCGCGTGCCACGTGATGAAATGGAGTCTACTTCTTCCACTCACAACGTCACATCGAGGCAGTTTTGTGTGAACGGGAGAAAATACAATGCAATGCAACGCCATGTCATTAGCGTTATCCATTTGCCCAAAGACGTAGCCATTCCCACCCACCGCCGCACCGTCAACCCGTCGAAACACATAGACGGAGTATATTTGCGCCCCAGGGCAAGCCACGCCCAGACGCCGCTCGCGATGCGTGCGGGGCCCTTTCCCGAGTCCACTGCGAAGGAAGGACGAGCGCCTGTGCTCCCCATTGAACGCCAAAAGCCGCCGTGATCGTCAGATACGTTGTACTCGTATGCCGGAGGCGAAGCCGCGGCCGTAGTCGTCGGGGACCACGAACACGCAACCGCGCGGTGGAAAACCAAAATGCTCGTGTCGTAACGTACCCAAACGGCGGGTACAGAACCGCCAATCCCAACCCAGGGTAATCCCAATCCCAATCCCAATCCACTCCCATCTCCAAGCTCTCCATATCCATCCCGTCCCACCCCCTCAATAGCACCTGGCAGATCCGCAAACCAAATCGACAAAAAGACCAAACTCACCTGGACAGTTACTTCCCTCCCTCACGTCTTCCCCACTCTGATTGTGCTCGCCCCCTCCGAACTGCCCTCCTCCTCGCTCAGCCCCTCCAACGGCCGCGTATCCTCCAACCGCATGGCCTTGAGCAAATCCCTACTCGCACGCAGCCCCTCTCTCAATTCAAGACTGCTCTTCCACAGCGCGTTCTGCAGCAGCGCGGGGTCGCCCTGGATGCCGAGTAGCGCCTCGGCGGGGGGCCCGCGGGGCACGGGGAAGTCGACGAGGGGCTTCCCGTTGGGGCCGACAGAGACGCGGATGGGGCGCGGGAGGTCGTCGACGGTGGCGTCGGTGGTGTAGCCGTCCTCTGCGTCCGAGGAGGTCGGGTGCTCGTCGCGGCTGTCAGGGCGGCGGGAGCTGCGCGGGTATCTGTTGCGGGCGAGGGTTAGCTTCTCGAGGGCGTCCCATGCCTCGTCGACGTCTTCGTCGTCGGCGGATTCGTCGGTGATGACGCTGAGGGGGGGCGAGTCGTCGCTGCTGAGGCCGAGGTGGTAGGCTGCTGCGTGCGACCAGCCGAGGTCGAGTTGCTGGGAGCGCTGGGCGGCGCGGTGGTAGGCGGAGGGGACGTTTTGGGGTGGGGGTTTGAGCTGGGCTTGCATTTGCGAGACGGAAGAGAGACCGCGGGCGTGCAAGGCTGCGTGGTGCGGGTCGACGGTCGTTGGGAGGCCTTGTTCGTCCAAGGTTTGAGGTGTAAGTAGACCAGGAATGGCGTGGTTAGGCTCCGACTGTGACTTTGTATGATACGAAGTGCGGTTGCTGTTCTCGGTGAGTTGAACTTGGTCTTCGAGATTGAATGGGTTATCATTCATATGTTCCGTCGCAGCCGAATAAATGGTGGTGGATTCTGAACCAGCCGTGCCAGGGCGGTAGTCATCGACCATTGCCATATCTAGATCGATCATCGATGTACGCACGGGTGACTCAGGCGCGGATTGGACCTGCGGATATTCATCAAATGACATGGTTGGGGCTGTTGTAGCATGCCTCAGACTAGGTCGGAAATTTGACTCCAGTGTCGGAGAGGATGCGAATGGTTGCGGATAATCCGGTTCACGCTCCTCCAATCCACCCATAGGGAACTTGAAGTCTCGCGTCTTGCGATTGTTCAGTGGTGGCAGGTCATCCGACGGAAATTTCCAATCTTTAGTGGCTCGCCGTGAGTTCCGCTGGTTCTGATAGTTTGCCTCCGCCATGGCTGCATCAAAGGTCCATTCCCTCGTCGCGCGATTTGGCTTTGGCGGCGGCATCGGGGGGAACTTGAAGTCGCCTGTCTGTCTGTTTGGCGGGGGCATAGGCTCTTCAGCCATAGGGAACTTCCAGTCTTGCGTTCGGCGATTCGGCTGTTCAGGCGCGGATGGGAACTTCCAGTCCTGAGTCCGCCTGTTGGTGTCTTCGTTCGCAGTAGGGAACTTCCAATCTCGTGTCGCGCGCTTGGTCAGTTGGTCATCCTGATCAAAGCGATCTCGCTCTTCATCCTCCAACTCCATCTCACGCAACAGGTTTTTTATCCTATTTGCTTTCAGGGTAGGTACTTCGCCCAGATCAATGCTGGGTACATCAGCAGCAGTAGGTACGTTCAGAAAGTCCCCCAAGTCGATGATTGTCTCTCGATTTGGCGCACCAGGATTGAAATCGCGAAGGAGGAGATCTGAAGGAGGCCGACCGTTGTCATCCTGATCGACACCACTGTAGCGATATGGTGACTTGTCCATATCGAACAATCGGTTCAACCGTTCTTCTCCTTTCTTTATCTGCTGTTCCCGGAAGGTGGCTTGGAGCTTCGCGAAGCGATCGTCGTCATCAATCGGCATGTTGATCCCAGTAAAACTCTGGCCTGGTGTTCCTGAGAATGGATCGGGAAATGCTCTCGACAAACGATTTTCGAACTCGTCCGAGGTGCTAAAAGTCCAGTCATCATCTTCTCCATCTTCTTCCGGGGCAAGAGGGTCAGGCGCCTGAGCACCACCCGCGTAGAATAACGAGGCTCGGGCGCCGCCTTCGTGTTCCCATTTGTAGTAGTCTTCCACAAGTTTGACTAAAATCACGGTGGGAAACATCTTCGTCGAATCGACAAGGAAGGGATGTTCCAATATGTCGTCAGCCCTAGGGCGATCCTCAGGATTTGGCTCTAAAAGGAAAGAGACGAACTCTTTCAGAGCATCTGAATGCCTCTCGCCTTCCAAAACAGGGACTCCGGTCTCGGGCAAATCCCATTGGACGGTTCTGTGAAATGGCGGGAAACCGGTCGCCATCTCATAGATGGTACATCCGTATGCCCAGATATCGACCTCGGATCCGTATAGAATATCGTTGGGTCTTATTCTGCTCTGCGGATGCGCGTCTTTTATCCACTCATTCTGGAGTTCAGGCGCCATCCAGTACGGAGTACCAACGATCGTCGATCGTTTGGAGCTCTCAGGTTCGAGTTGTCCAGATACACCGAAATCGCACAATTGTACACGGCCATCCTCGAGGATCAATATGTTGTTACACTTGAGATCTCTGTGCAACACGCCAGCCTCGTGTACATATTTCAATCCCAACGCAAGCTCACGCGCGATCGGTATGATGAATTTCTCCGGCAATCCTGGTCCTGGATCTCTAAGGTTCATGGTAGGCTTCATGAGAGTGTTGACACTGCCACCACTGGCATACTCGCTGACAATCCAGAGTTCGTTGTGAACGGATCGAGCTTCTTCAATGATGTTCACATATGGTCGTGCCTTGCTGTCTCGCAGCTGCTGGAGGATATTGATCTCCTTGAGTGTCTCTGACAGGTTTTTGGTGGTCATCTCTTCATAATCGACAGAGTCAATGTCAATGATCTTGATGGCAACCAGTCCATCATTGTTGCGGTTTTTGCTGCGTCTGGTCAGCACTATTACATAGGATACTACCTGCACTCTACACACCCCTTGAACACACGACCGTATGCGCCCTTGCCAATTAACTCGTAGAAGTCATACGGCGGCGGCTCGTCACCGCTGCGCTTGGCTCGCTCGGCCACGATGGTCTGCATCTCTTTCGCTTGCTGGATCGCGCGGCCCTTGGTGCCGACGCCAGCCGGCTGAACCGACAAACGGGTGGGATCCATGTTGGGCTTTTCCTGGCAATTTCCGCGGCGCAATTGCGGTAGCGAATTGATAGCTTGCTCGAGCTGTAGTTCGAGAGGGGACTCTGGTATGCCTTGGAGGGGGCTATCTACAAGCTCGCCTGCGTCCCAAGGTATTGCAGTGACTGGGATATGCAACGGCGATGGGTTTGGCAAGGTTCCTCCGAGCTTCAGCTCTGCTATAGATGGCCTGCGGCTAACTGCGCGACTCGACTGTCCGCTGGTCGGCTTGCTTCTCCCTGGACTCGAGTTCGACGTGCGGGGGAAGATGAACGGTGGCGGGGAGACTTCTCCGAGCGGTGTACTGGGGGAGGATACAACGATTGGGAATCGTGCATTTACAATTGGTCGCGAGATGTGGGATTTATCGATGGACCTGCGCGGAGTCTTCTTGATTCCTATACGACTGGTCAATTCTGTGAAGGACAAACCCCGCTTGCTGCGCTTGCCCGCAGACGCATCCGGGAGCGCAAGCGCCAGCGAGGACGACGCATTGGAGCGCAGGTCCGGGTCGAGGCTTGCAAGATCACCAATCGAGGTCTTCGAGCGCTTGAGGCGCTTTGAAGCCATTGTTGGTGGGAGATGTGTTGCGTGTCTTTACGGCATCTTGAAGCTTTGCGCGGAGGCGGGGTATTTACAGTAAACAGAAAATCAACTTACAGGTTGCTCGGTGAAGCGGTGTCTAGCTCGCGCTCGAGTGAATGGTGCTCATGTTGCCTGGCCAGTGTCGGTGTGAAGCCGAATCGGCGTGCTGGCACTCCCGTTGGTGGGCACGGTCCGAACTGGCACTCGGCCCGCGAATGTCGTACGGAAAAGAAGTTGAAAAGAGCACGCTCAACAAACAGAAGAAAGGGGGGCCGTGTGTAGACGTCGTCGACGCGCAACGCAGCATTGGCAGAATGATGTGTGGGTTTCAAGACATGCAGGGTCTCGCCATCTGAAGTGGAGTTGGATTTCTCCGCTGCTAATGCAACCTTATTTCATGCGGTTAGCAGCGCTTCTTCTCCGCACCAGCCACTCGGTTCCGTTGACATCATAGCGCCACATCGCAACGCTTCTCAAAGTTGGATTGTTGGAAATGGAAAATACCAACGACTATACACCGCAAACATGCCTCCCAAACAAGCACCAAAGACGGGCCCGAAGGCGGTAAAGAAGCCGCTCCCCAAGGCGAACGTCAAGCCCTCCCCAAAAGCTGCGCCAAAGACCCCGCAGCAAGCGCTGAAGAAAGCTGGAGCTGGTCCTCCAGCGAAGAAGCCGTTGCCCAAGGCCACTCCACTGGGCCAAAAGAAAGCGCTACCCAAAGTCAATCCGCAGACCGTAAAGAAACAGCCGCCTCAACAGCAGGGCTGGCTCGGGAAGATAGGAAGCCAGGCCGCGTCCGGCATTGGCAACTTCACAGGAGCTATAGTATCCGCAGCCGGCAACGGCGTGGCAGGCGCAGGCAGGGGCGCGGGCTCAAGGTAAGTCTCTTCCACAAGTGCGCATGATGCTGTGTGCTGACAGAGTGACAGTGTCGCGAACGCGTCCCGCACCTGGGGCGACGCCATCCGCGAGTACGGCAACTCCATCAAAGACGTCACCGGCGCCTCAGGACCGCGCGCGAGCTCAGCAAAGAACCCGCTTGGACTGTCGAGCACGCCGCAGGGCGCAAAGTCCGTCATGGGCTCGCGGCCCGGCATTACAGGCGTGTCAAAAGGCTCGGGGAGCAATCCTTTAGGGCTGTGAGACGAGTGATGGTTATAGGTCCTGTTATGCGGTACGAATAAAGTGGGATTGGTATTTGTTATACAGTACAGGAGTAAGGTTGGGTATCTTCAGAAATCTTGTACAAGTAGTCTATGTCTCTCTTGAAAAATAACAAAACGTACCGGAACCATCGTGGAGATCTCTATGCATTCCGTGCCCAGTGCGCCGAAGCAATGCAATGTAAACGTAGACGTAAAATGAAGACGCGAAAGTAGGGAATCGCCTAGGCGATCACAGCGGATCGACTCAAACTACCTGGAAGGCATCCAGATCACCTGTCGACATATCTGGAACTCCGGCCTCTTCTCTGGCTTGGTTGATCATAGCCTCTACCGCTCCTGGAAGATGCGCACGTTTCAGGATCACGCGAACGAATTCTGAAAGGAGGTTCAGGCCTAGATTTCCGACTTCTTCGTCCGTGAGCTTGGTGTAGTCGTCCTGTGTGATGTTCATCCTTTGCAAACGGCGCTCTAAAAGGATATGATACACCCTGCCCATTGTCTCTACATTCTTCTTGTAAACATCGTGGTACAGCAAGCTCGATCGTTCAGCGGGGCTTTTGTTGCGCATGTCAACCCAAGCAGCATGTCGCTGGAGTACCACCGCAGATGTGTCGGACGGGAAGATGCCGATTTGTTTGCCAAGGATATGCAGACTGACAAGCGAACCAGCAAGATCGTTCGTGTAGCTGAAGCAGTGCATCATCAGGGTCGTCAGCGCCCCGTGCTCTATTGCGGCTAAACCGATCCGAAACCGCTCCACGTCAGTTCTGGCTCGACATCGCGTCCACCACTCGACGGTCTCGGCCAACAATTCACGAGGTCGAGGGAGATCGGGATCATCGCGAGCAACTTGGTCTTGAAGCGCTAGTCGAAGCGTCTTCCATAGGCATCTGATGCTCGCTCCATCGGGGTAGACACCGGGTGCGCCCACGGGTACATCCGTGAACGATTTGTAAATCTTCCAGGCTTCACTGTACTTTCCTTGGCGGCATTTGTTGTCCATGAGAATGTTCATGAGCGCTGAATTTGCTTGGATGCCCCCCTCTTTTAGTTGTCTTTCCAAATAATCCACATGCTCCCACTGCTCTTTATTCCCGTGGTGCTTCATCATGATCGCGAATGTGGACACGTTAGCTCGGGGAACATGTCTCAGCTTGTCGTCCAAATCCTCGTCGTCTGGTACTAGTTCTTTCCTTTCATTGGCCGACTTTGAAATTAACTCGGCGGCGGACGCATGCGGCAATTTCTCCACGGAGGCCTTTCGAGCCTCTTCAACCATTCGCCAACCGATGTTCTCTGCTTTCGAAACATACGGGTTGTGTTCAGGTTGCTGCACTGCGGTGCGCATAAGTGCTCTCAGCAACAGGTTGAAGTGGATTGTTTGGGGCTGAGAGTTGCGGCGGAACATCATGTCCAGAATTTGACCTGCAGCTTCCGGTGCATTTCTGATCACAGCTGATCTCATCCAATGAGCGAAAACGTGTGGGTGGTATGCTAGCGGTAAGCTCTTGACCGCTTGCAAGCCAATGGTGGTCATTTTCGAAATGTCCGTACCCAACCGGTAGAGCATGTGTAGTCTCGACAGGACGTCCTCGATCTCCTCTAGATCATCCGATCTGGCGAGATGACCCTCCTTGATCATGTCCCGAAAGACAAGCTTAGCATAAGTCAAGTGACGAGCTTCCAAGAAGCCTACAAAGCAAGCGTCGTAATCTTCGAGCGTAATCTTGTCGCCCAGCTTCTCTTTCATCTTCTTGAACATTCCGTTGGCCAAATCGTGGTGCTGGATTGAGGGGGACGAGGTGTGGGCGCGAAATACCGTCTTCATGATACTGGGGTCCCACGACGGATACAACTCAAACAGCTCGTGCATGATCTCGCGCGCGCGATCAGGGTATCCGGAAAACGCATGTAATCTGGCCCCTAGCTCAAGGTGTTCAGGTTTGTAATCGTGTCGTGGGAGGCCATTGGAACCTTCGTTGTCCTCGCTCCATTCTTTCAAAGCCTGTTCTTCCTGCCCGCTTGCAAACAGGTCGTCGAGGTATCTTATTCGACGTCCAGCTGGCTCGTAATTCCCACAAGTGGCCATATCCTTCTCTAGTCTTCTTAGGCGATAAAAAGAGCCATTTGGTGAAAACGTCCACCGCTCCTGTATATTCCAAAGTATATCCCACGCCCTGTCCGGGATCGCATGTATCGTGTCCGGGCAGCACCGTAATATCCGACGGTACGTCTTCCAAAGCATAAAATGAAGCCCTGGATGATCCGACTTTGTATCTGCCAGTTGCAGGAGATGGTTTAGTTTTGCGATCTGGGCATGGTCTTTAAGTGTATATGTGTCGCCTCTAAGGAACACCTCGAACCCTTGCGACTCGCGTCGCTGTGCACGCTCGACTTTGAGTAGTTCGTGTCGCGAACCATTCCGCGGATCGGCAGGGGTAGCTGACCGAGGCGTGTGTCGTGTGGGATCCCATGGTTTTACGTACGAGGCTATCGGCCTGGGTAACGTGGTCACGGAGCGCGTATGCGAAGGCTGCAGAAGACGAAGGAGACGGCTTATGCTTCGCAAAGGAAGCAGCATGGAGGGTGGCGTTCGTGATGCGGTCGCTGCGGATCTTCCCCACGTCCGAGTAGGAAGTCCATCGGGGTAGTAAGATTATTAAAGAATGTACACGAACGTCGCCGATGAAAGGCAAAAAGTTCAGTTCCCATTGTCGCGTCTTCTCCTAAAAAGTTGACCGACCAATCGGCGACCGGATCATCTCCGCAGCCCGCTTCACGTGGTCTTATCGATAGCTGGACAAGGGAGAATTGATCCTCACCTCACACATTGAATGCTCTCGAGCTGCTCTCCGTCTCTCGCCCTCTTACGTGAGCTGCAAGAGGTAGCAATTTCGCTCGTCGATGGCGAGAAGGTGCTACTCACGAGAACAGATAGCGGAACGCTTGCCGGTTCTGGATGCGGATGGCTGAATTATACGCCTAATCACGAACGCGCTCGCGGTAGCTCGCCCACTCTCCGGCTTTACATCCAATTCTGGACATGTTCTGTCTTGGACGTATGCGGGCTCCAGCAAATACAGATATCTCTTGTTTGTTTGTTCGTCGTACTGGGTGGACTCAAATCCTTTCGATTCCTTCTGGATAACACCCTGCGCATTGATGGCGCGAGATATAGCATCCGCAACAAAACCTGGATTGTCCAACTTCTCAAGCCCGGAATGGACCTGGTCCATACGCTACCAGTGGAGCTCCTGTACTTCTGTCCCAAAGGAGCCAAACGAATATGTCTTATGCATCGGCTGAAGGCAATTGTCGCGTACATTACCATCTGTTCTCTCACCCCACAGCTCTCGAGCACGTGTTCATGCATAGCGTGAGTACCTTGCATATATGCTCCTGCTCTTGCCAACGAAACCAAAGTCTCGTTGGCGGGCTAATTAAGGAATAACAAATAGTTGTCGAAACATATTGTTCTAATTTCCGATTCGGGAATCTCCAGCTTTACCTAAGTCGCTTCCCTGCTGGACAGCATCGTCAGTGCACCACGTCGACGCGTGGTCCGTATATTGTGGATCGATTTAGCCGCAGTCCAGAACACTCGCTCCGCATACGTCGATCTTCCGGGCAAGATCTTTGGGGATGGCCATGAGATTCACAGCTAAGCTTTTTCCCCGCATGCTTCCATCTGCCGAACATGCAAGCTAGCTTAGAGGCCCGTCCGAAGATTCGTGATCACAACATAGTCACTCCACACACGCAAACCGATGATGGGTGGCACGCTCGCAGCGCTTTGCCCTGACCCAAGACGATACCACGAGCCATTCTTTCAGAACAAATAAACTCAAAGCATTTCGTTGATGACGTGCTGAGGCTACATTGTCGCCGCAACTTAAAGTGCCCTCGAGCTTCTGTTTAAGATGCGGGTGTGACCAAGTCTCATTACATATACACCTCCCATGCATGGTTGGCTCGGTTACGCACGCGCAATCTTCAAGCAAATATGGGGAAGGGCCAGTGTCGCACAGATCGCAACATTTTCAGACGGCTAATCTGAAGGCATTGCGCTGTTGTCGAGAATATACGTAAACCAGTACGTTGGCCAACCACATTGGGAGCGCACATAACTTTATATGCTCGAAATGACGGTTCTAGAAGACCACCTCCTGCATCTGACCTCCGCCGTATGGCTTCTAGGCCTGTCCCTTGTCCCGGCCTTTTTTTCCTCCCGGGGACGTGACAAAAAGTTCGGGTTGTCCTTCACGTTTCCTTGACGTGGAAAAGTCTCTCCTCAGGATGCTCGCCTCGCTGTTCTGGGCGGCTCTCTTCGCTGTCCCTTCGTGGGCGCAAAGCCAGTTTGTAAAAGGTCAAAAATGGCAGATCATCCTCACAGGCGTGCCGGATGTATCAAAATCACCACTCCCGCCTACCGATGCACCCGTATGGGACGTTGATCTGTTCGACAGCGACACGGCAACCATCGCGGCCCTAAAAGCAACAGGGAAGATTGTGATATGTTATTTCAGCGCTGGGACGGTGGAAGACTGGCGGTCAGATGCGAAGGATTTCCCGACCGGAGATGTTGGCAAGGTGCTTCCTGAGTGGCCGAACGAGAAATGGATACAGACGGGGAGCAAGAAGGTCAGAGACATAATGGCGAAGCGCATCAAGCTAGCCGGAGACAAAGGATGCAATGCTATAGATCCGGACAACGTAGGTATGTGTACTGCTTCTCTCACTGGAAAGTCGATATTCTATAACCAGGGAAGCCGCTAATTCACACTCCAGATGGCTACGTGAGTACATCTCCCGCTCGATGAGCTGACCACACATATTCCAATTCCAAAGCCCTATCAAGACCGCACCCTCACGACGCAGCTAACGCACCCCCAGCAAAACGACAACGGCCTCAACCTCAAATCCCAAGACGCAGTCGACTACGTAAAATGGATGGCGACGGAAGCCTCCAAATACAGCATGGAAACCGGGCTCAAAAACGCCCTCGACATCGTCGACACGCTAACCTCGACCGTCTCCTTCGCCATCAACGAGCAGTGCGCCCAACTGGGCGAATGCGACCGCTACGCCGCCTTCCTCGCCGCCGGCAAACCCGTCTTCCACATCGAGTACCCCACGCCGCTCAACCCCGCCGCCGCAAACGGCGTCTCCTGCACGGGACCCGGCACCGCGGGGCTGAGCACCGTGCTGAAGAACCTCGCGCTCGACGGACCGGCTGTGTACTGTGATGGGAGCCAGGTGGATACGCCGACGAAGGGGGGAACGGGTCCGCCGCGGCCAACGAGGACGCTTACGCCGCGGCCTACGACGACGAGGTCGACTACCACGCGGTTGACCACGACGGCACCCCCGACTACGACGCGCACGACGAGCGCGAGACCGCCGCCTACGAGTACGCCCGGTCCTGGGAACGGGTGCAAGGCGAAGCACTGGGACCAGTGCGGGGGGAACGACTGGAAGGGGTGTACGGTCTGCGAGGTGAGTTTCTCCTTATTTCTAAGGGTATTACTAACGCGTCGGTTGCGCAGTCGCCGTATACATGCAAGGGGGTTTCGCCGCCGTGGTACTATCAGTGTCTATAAAAGATGTGTGGGGGCAGGGGGGAAAGGGGTGGTGTGTTAGGTTTCCGCGCGTGCAAATATACCCGTTTTGGACTTTGTTTGTTTGTGAGGACTTCTGTTCGTGTCCCCTGTGTTGTTGGTGTTGGACCCCACATTCCTGCCTGCGACTGCGCAGTCGATCAGGCAGGGTTAGAATGACTTTGTTGTATGGACGTCGTGTGTGCGCGAGGAGTATGGTCTGCTTACTTACCGTCCGTAGCGTAGGTGGAAGGTGGAAGGATAGTGCACGACCAGGTCAACAGCTTGAGTACAGCTAGCCCATGGAGTACACCGCACTTAAAGTTTCGTCGTTAGTGCTGTAGTTCTGAAGCGTGACCTTTTTGGTAGAGGGACTGATGGCTCCCTGATAGACAGTATGTACGTCCGCCGATGGACGTCCGCTTTACCACTCCATCGCATCACCTCGCTATATCTACAGTTTGTAACGCATCGTATACACATCGTTTGCCACGACGCGGGTTTTCTTCAGACCTCATGACATCCCCCTACACAGCCATATCCCACGTCCGCACCGCCTCCTCCACAATGGGCCTAATCACCTTCCTCCCCGCGCCCGACTCGTGCGTCCACACCATCTGCCTACTCGCCAACTCCCCCGCTCGATGCCACTCCTTTAGCCCCAGACTCTCCTCGCCCTCCAGCGCCTTCCTGACCGCCTTGAACAGCGCATCCGCCTGCACCTTGTCGATGCGCACGTCGTCGCGGACGGTCAGCACGATCTCGCGGATCTTCTTCTTCTTCCCGTCTTTGGTCTTGATCTTGTACTTGTTGAGGCAGATGTCGATGTCTGTGTTGATGGA
Source organism: Karstenula rhodostoma CBS 690.94 (assembly GCA_010093485.1). Lineage (NCBI taxonomy): Eukaryota > Fungi > Ascomycota > Dothideomycetes > Pleosporales > Didymosphaeriaceae > Karstenula > Karstenula rhodostoma. The sequence goes on from MU001516.1 coordinate 279,360, forward strand.
GGCGGTCCAGGCGGCGTGGACGGCGAACCAGTGGAAGAGCTCGCCGAAGCCTGTTTTTTCGATTTGCTCGTCGAGGGAGTAGGGGATGGAGGCGAAGCCGAGGCTGACGGTTGGGGTGCGCGGGGAGGGTGTGTCGACGAGGTCGCCTTTCCAGTCGCGGCGGAGGAGGTCGCGGACGGAGAGGTCGTCGAGGTCTTTCTTTGCGTCGGAGAGCCAGGAATCCACCGCCTCCATTTGCTCATGGAGGTCGCGGTCAGCCCACTGGCTGCGCTCGAAGACACGCTTGGAGGCGTCGAGGTCGGTGGCCGTGGCGGAGGCGAGGCCGCCTGAGTCGATGGATATGGCGCTGAGGATGAGCTCGAGCAGCTCGTGCGGGAGGTGGTATTCCTCCGGGAGCTTGTAGAACTCGGTGAACATCTGGCGGGCGACGAGGCTGGTGCAGCTGGCGACTTTCTCGAAGATGCGGGGGGATGCGTCCGGCGCGGTGCCCTTGTCGACGTGGTGGTCGAAGATGCTAAGGATCTTCGCGGCCTCCCATTTGCGCAGGGGGCTCGCGTGGTCGACGAGGACGATGCCACGAAGTTTAAGCGCCAGCGTCTCTGGGTCCTCGGGGAGTTCGTCCATGGTGAGCAGGTCGTCGTGGCCGCTTGTCATTTTGCTGTTTTTCAGCGCGAGTTTGTTTTCCGGGCGGAGATCCAGGGCATCTGTCTGCGTCTGCAGCAGTGCAATCGCTTTGGTGGGGTTCGAAGTGTTTTGCGTAGAGTGCTCAAGGTGGTACGCCCATGTGAGGGCAGAGGTCATGGAGTCGAGGTCGCCCGCCTCGTTCCCCATCACGAACACCCATTCCGACTGCTTCCCAGCTTGCCAGTCGATGAGAAATTGCTTCTTCGTTGCGCGCGACCATTCCGAGAAGTGTCCGACGCCTATGTCGTCTCGCATAGGTGCAGCTTTGCCGGATGCGGCATCGAGGACTTGCTGGAAAGGAGCTCGGGAAGCAGCTGTGAGAGACGCTAGGAGCGCGGAGGGCAGCAACCGGAGAGTTTTCATTTTAGTGGGGGGTGCCTGGGATGTAGAGAGATATCTACTTCTGCATCGCAGTGGTTTTCAGCGTGTTTTGGTGTTGTTGATCGCCAGAGGAGCGCTGGGCGACGTCATTGCTGACCAGTGAAACGTGCGCAGTCGTCTGGCAGCTGAAACCATCTGAAGATTGGCGTGGCGCTTGTGCTTGTGGCTAGTGTATTTTGCTCTCGCGCCTCCACCAGCACGTGTGTTTGATTGATCATCTTGTCTACCAAAATCACATGTGGGAGAGCGTCATCCTGGTCGATAATGTAGCATCTGTGAGGGGCAAGTTGGACATCACTAACTTCAGGATTCATGAAGGTCAACTTTGCGGTTCTACCTTCTGATCATTGAACGAGACACTTCGACGGCAAACCGCAAGGTCCACCTTTAGATTCCTTCTCCTGCGGCTGGCCGGCATGCGATTCTGCACCCGGCTGCCCAGATTCAGCAGCCGGAGTTCCAGCGCTCTTTTGCCCATTCTCTCCCTCTTTGTTGTTACCAACCTTCGCACCCGCTCCCGCCAGCGCGGCCTGCTTCTCCCCCTCTTCTGGAGCTAGTCATTTGACAGCCTTGGCCACCGTCTCGTAGAACGCCCGACCCTGGATCGTGGCGATCTCGAGCTCCTTCGCCGAAGGTTGGCGCGATCCATCCCCACCCGCAAAGGTACCCGCGCCCCAGGCGGATCCACCGTGGATCTCGGTGAGGTCAGACAACTGAGCTGTGGAGATGTTAGTATTGCTCATATCCCCTGAACCCGGCCACTGGCACCGTGGCAAGATTAGAGAAGTCGACTACTCACCAAAAGCGTGCTTGTATCCAAACGGCACAAATATGATTCCGTGGTGAGCGAGCGTGCTCATGCTCGCGATGACGGTGCTTTCCTGACCGCCACCTTGGCCGCCCGTGGAGACGAAAACGCCTGCGTATTTCCCAGAATAACTGCCCAACGACCACTGCTTGCCCGACTTATCCCAGAAGACCTTCCACTGAGCAGGGAAGTTGCCATAGCTAGCCGACGCAGGATGTTAGGGATGTATCCACCAGCCGAGAAACAGAGGCACATACCGCGTGGGGATACCGAGAAGGAAGGCGTCGAAGGGCTCGAGCTGTGCGGGGTCGGAGAGGACCTCGATGTCTGTCGGCTTCGGGGGCGCATACATCTTAGCGAGGACCTCTTCGGAGAGGGTCTCCTCGACTCTGCGAACGAGTTAGCATCGCGGACCGGATGTCGAGAGATACAAGGTGCGTACTGGAAGAGCGTGACGGAGCCGCCGGCCTCTTCAATGCCTCTCTTCTCGGCCTCGGCGAGCTGCCGGATGTGGCCGTACATGGAGTAGTACGCGATAGCAATCCTGGGACCCATGGTGGCAGATGTGATGTCGAAGTCGGATTGCTGTGTTGTTGAATATAGCGATCTCAGGAGCTCACAAAGTACCGTTTAGTTGAAGGTAGTTGACTTCGCTATCACACCGCAGGGCGCAACCCCGCTATATACCCAGCTTCGGTGCCTGTCTTGTCGGACCTGCCTCCCACTCGCCATAACCCATTGGCCAATTCACCAGCTCCCGCATTCCGAGCCGTAGACAAGACCACGGTCCCTAGCAAGCAAGGCTGCAGCTTGCGGTATAGTCGCCGGCTCGTCTTGCTGTTCGCAGTGGACGTGAGCCTGTGTGAGCCTGTGTGAGCCTGTGAAAGTCGCCGGTGGGTCATAGCTTCCATTAGCTCACCATTGTAATGCTGCGAAATGCATGCAAGTTAGCGGGGACGGCTCTACATTGGGCTCAGACAGTAGCGCGCTGCGCTTCCGTAATGTGTGAGCAACCATCAACAATCGGCAGGGAGGCGGGTACGCTGGAATTCCGCGCTTTCAAAGCGTGCAGTCTTGATAGCGATCGCATCGCGAAGAGGTCCCGATCCATCGATGCATCTGACGTCACTGTCGTATGCATTCATGTGGAGCAGCAATACCTTACCCAATTGGGTATACGCGCAATATGCAATGCTTCATCTTGGGTTACTATTGGGCGGCAGTCGCACTGAATATTTTTGTCTATTGCTTTACGGGACCCCACTTCGTGGTTCGTGTCGACAATCAGAGACCCATGCACGTATGCGAGATGTGCGAATAGGAGAGCCATACGGGACACCACTTCGTGGTTCGTGTCAACGACCAGAACATCATAAGAGAGCCAGAGTCGACTTGCAGTAACATTGTTTTGTATAGTTGAGACTGTTGCTAATAGTGATACACTAATGAAGCTGCTGACCTAGCCAGATCGACAGCGGTAAACCATTTGTAGAGGGAAAAGCGGCACCGTCGTCCCTAAGCCAATTTTTTTCCTGCCGCATGCATATGCATAAAAACCTTTTTTCTTCTCGGGTAAGTGCCGCTCCATTGCGGTGGCGTCTTAGGCCTGGTAGTCCAACTCCAAGCTCCTCGCTGATGCAATGAATCGTGAGTCGTAAGTTGAATAACAAAAAACAATAATTAACAAGAATGGTAGTAGGCCGTGGATCGCAAGTACACGAGCATTAGGTCGAGATGGAGAGGAAGCGACGTCGCACGCCGGTCAAGAAATCGTCCTCGTCCATGCTTTGGAAAGGTCCCTCCTCTTCCTTCTCGTACAAGCCAGTAGAGCCGTAAGGTCCTTTTCCGCTGTAGTTCAGGGCGCCTGGCCATGTACCATCGGAGGACAGTTGGGCAAGAGAAAAGTCGCCGTGTACCAGCTTCAAGCTGGGTTCAAAAATACAATCGGCAAAGAAGAGCTCCACGTAGAGATCCCGGGGAACGATGCTGTTGGCTTTGCGGCTAATCAATTTGCGAGAGTTCTGAAGCAGCAGCTCTAGGTCCGTAGCGGCCTCTTGCGTAGAGCGACCGTCCTCGTGCCCGCACAAATGCAGGGCTCGCACCTGAAGATCGCCGTTGAATTTCGCGTTGTGGTCGGAGAACAAGTCTGCGCATACCGAAGGCAGAGAAATCGACAGCGTCTCCAGCTTCGGGCAACTGCGGAAAAGTTCGCACAGGTGCTCAGAGTCGGAGGGAGAGCCGGGGTGAGGGTGCCAGAAGCCATCCTGAGACCGCGGGCTATGCTCAAGAACACGAAGAGTCTGACGCGCAGCTTTCACGATAGCTACGACGCCGTCGATGGTGATGGTGGAAATGCACGTCATGTAAAACTCTTCCAGGTGAGTCGCCGTGCGTGCGATATCGAACAGGTCACGGTCGGTAATGGGCTTGAAAGTAGTGTCGCCGAAGATCTTGAGGCGCCGGAGCATGCCGAAGTTGACGGACTGCAGCGGCTCCAGGTCGAGCTGGTTCTCTGCTTCGGCGGCTTGCTGCGAGGTTGGGTCTGTCGCGAGCAGCTCCAAAGACTCCAACGGCTTCCCGCTGCCCAAAAGAAGGGTCCGCCATGCAGGGGCATCGAGGTGGCGGATGGTGGTCCAGGGAAGCGACACAGAGGTCAGGTTCGTGCAGTTTCGCAACGACTCGAAAACCATGCGGTCGGTCTGGGCGGTGTAGAACCCGTTGAACCACATGCGCTTGATCTTGGCAGCTACACCTGGGAACTCGTTGAACGTCTTGACGGTTTGCCTCAACGAACCGAAGGGGTCGCGGTAGACGGCGGTGCCAGTTGGCTTGTCGACCAGCTCGTACAGCCCGTAGTTTTCGCGGCGGCAGGACAGCTCAGCCCATCGCTATGTACTGGTTAGTGTGGGCGCATCCAACAAGCCATGGCGTAAACCCACCTCTCCGCCCTTCCAACGACGAATGTAGACGTCCTTGAGGGCATATTCCAGAGACCACTCGTGCCATTGCCAGCAAACCAGGCGCATGGCAGAAGTTGCATCCCACCGGAGCATCTCAGTCGGGACTGGGCCCCTCACGAAGCGCTCGAGAGAGGGTCTCCTGCCAGGCATAGGTGGCTGGGACAGCCCAAAGGTGTAGGTCGGGCCATCGCGTATATTGGCTTTGGCAGCTTCCTCTAGGATCTTAGAAAGGATTTCGTACGGGATGTCGGTAATGTGCATTACAATGGAGGTGGGGTGATGGGGTGGTAGGGTAAGGCTCGAGGTCTGGGGCACAGAGCAGGAGCTCAGGTTCGGTGGTTGACTACAGGCGGGTGATGACGTGGGAAGGGCGTTGAAAGGTGAAAGGTGAAAGGTGAGTCAGTGGGTGGCAAAAGTCGAAAGAATAGCAGCGGGCAGGTGCTCTTATAGCATCTTCACGGGCCCGAAGGGAGGGCAGATATTTAGTAGCAAGCAAAGGAGTGGCGGTACGGGTGCTAGTCAAGGTGCAGAGCTTCCCCAGTCTCTTGCAGACGCCATGCAGCCCGGCTGGTTGGCAGTGGTGCCGGAGTGGAGCGCCTAGGGGCAGAGCAAGTGAATGGGCATACGTGAGCGGTCGCGGTTCGCAGGCGTGGTCGCAGCTGCTCTGGGGAGAAGGAGCGATGGCCACGGCTTGGCCTTTGATGACTAGCGCCAAACAGAGCCTTTACGACTCAAACGGTTGATTTTCTCAGAGCGTGACCCGTCACATGAGCAGCATTTGGTAATAGATTGCTGGTTTTGACACCACGAAATTCATCCTGGAGCCACCGAGCCCCGACCAGACACACCGACGACTCGGCAGCCTGCTATTTCACACCCCGCCAGCGCTTGCCTGCCAGCCGCGACGAGCCATCGCCAGCCAGCCTGAACAACAGCACCGGCACCAGCACCAGCGCCCTCGCAATCAGCCAGCCGGCGTGGCACAACTGGACGGTGACGGCTTCATTCGCCCTGTGTGACATACCAGACGCCCATTCCAACACTCGTGCCTTTGTTCGCACTGGCTGCGGTTGATGAGCTCGGCCTGTCGCCATCCACTTCGCGTCTCACGTCTTCGGTCACGACAGCTTTCGCCATGGCCTCCACCCGCCGCGCCATGGATTGTGCATTTTGTCCTGGGTAGCTGGCCCGCGTCCAACTATTTCCCCGGACTTGACACTGTCTGCGTCTTCACCAAGCATTCCGTAGTCCCCAAGGTCCAAGTCTTCATCCCGGACGACAGCTGGCAGGCACAAGAGCTCCAAGGGCGACTCCACCTGCTGACATGCTTTTTCTCTTTGTTCTGCAAAGGATCCACGCTGCATAGGATCCGCTCGCGCCTGGTTGAATCGTTGTCAACTAAGAGGATCCTCTTACGTTTCGAAAACCTTCCCCGCCTTGTGCTGCGATGCATCGTGCTCATCTATGCCAACGTTCTCTTTCGGGAACCATTTTAGCCCGGACACCAACAAACTACCCGAGCTCAATCCTCTCGGCATAACGAGCCCTGGCATAATTTTAGATGGTCGGAGGCAACCGACATTGATTCTCAACGATTGGCGCTAATTGCCCTACACAGCTCCCTGGACACGCTTCACAATTGTTGTTTGCATCATTGACGTTTTGTGTAGCCACGCGTTATCATTCTCACGACAATGAAGCTCCGCCTGGACAACAAAGAGAGCACCGTGTTGAGCCTCTCCCCAGATTTCCACAACTAGCTACCCCGCAAACTCGCTTCTAGAGCGTCTAACAGGTTTGAATCGCGGCGCTAGCCCTATAGGACCGACGACGCGCCACGAAGACGCTATATTGAATAATCGTGGACGCCGTTTCCCCAAGTGTAGCGGGCAGTCGCGGCCTTGCGGTTGTGCCGACAATTTTTATTCACAATGGGGCTGAGGTACCCGTCACCCGACCATCTCAAGCGGCTACGGATACGACACGTCCGGGGCACGATTCGCAACACTACAAACGAGCATCGTGACCTCTTGGAAGCGCGGTCTGGCGTGTCGCCGCCCGCACCGACCACGGACTCGTGATACCTTTCGGCGAAACGCAAAGAGCATCAACGCCTCGCCCGTCAGGAGAAGACCATCTCACCCTTCGATTGGGATTTTTCGAAGATACACTATCCATGGCGGATCCGCTTCTCGGATTCGGAAGCTCGCTGTGAGACCAAGTCGAGTGCTGACATAAGTATGAGCTTACGCTCGACGGGGACCTCCGAGAGTTTTTGCACAAAGTTCAACTAGTGCGCGGCGAAATGAGCACTTGTTTGGACCCTTTCGTGACGTGCAGACCCGCGGAGGTAGAGGGCCCCGATGTGGCAATTCGTTAGTTTGAAGATGGTCATTGCATTCTCGCAATAGTAAGCACACGCAGCGATGATTGTACACGCTCACGGGCAGCTGTCGACATCGCGCAACCCTATCAACGGGTGGGTATCTTGTACATTTTGTGTACATGGAACATCTCTCGTAGCTGCAAGGCGCTAATGCAAGATCCGCACTCTTATCGACGGGCAAACACCGCTGTAGTGAACCTCTTAGAGCGGATGGATATCTTGTACACTTTGTGCGCAGGCCTCCATCTCGTGGCTACCGATCCTCGCTCTTGTCGACGGATAAACACCGCGATTATGGACCTCGGAGAGCGGATGGATGGTTTGCACTCTTTGTGCACGAGGACTATCTCTCGGGCGTCGTTGCAGGTCTCCTTTGCAAGATGTGCACGCTTCTCATCCGCATTCGCTGCAAGGATGTAAGTACCGCCATCGTGCAATGCTCAGCGCGGATGGGTATTTGGTGCGAGTACTGATCAGATAGGTATCTTGTACGATCTTGATCGCTCATGTTGTTTTCCGATGCCAGATCGATAGCTACGGAGCGAGAACTGGGTCGCAGCATGTTGACGGGTCGTTTGCTAGTTGGCTGGGTAGTGGAATATATCGACGCGTTGGAGCTTTTGGCCAACGACTCCGTCTGTTGATACGTATATGCGAACGTGCGGCAATCGTTGGCTTTGCGTACTATGCTCCTCATATTGTTGATACGGACCACGGAGTCAAGTAACGTAGACACGAAGGGACTGCCGCCCTGTGCGTACTGTTTTACCGGTGCGAAAAGTAGTTGTGTACTAGATGGGTAACTGCCGGGGTCGAGCAATCGTAATTGCGTCCACGTGCACTCAACACATGTTCTGTTCAAGGGAAACGAAGAAGACAAGGTACCTTGGAAACAAAACAAAAAGATGGGGTATCATTCGTCTAACTAAGCTCATACACATCACGCACAGCCAGCCAAGCGACCAGCACTTCCCCCTGCACGCCTCCACACCACCTCACCTCGCCCTCCTCCCAGCACCGCTCTCCATGTTATTCGCATGCGCCAGCAGAAACTTGCAGCACGTAAGCGTGTACTTGCAGGCCTTGGTCCAAGCCTCGTCCTTGCTGACGCTCAGCTTGATGCTCTGGTCGTGGATGCGGTCCTTGCGGATCTGGTAGGGCAGGCTCATGCCGGCGCTGGCAGCAGAAGAAGAGCCGACGCCGCCCAGCCCGCCCGCCGTGTGCACGCCGTGCGTCTCGACGAACTCGCCGAGCTGGCGCAGACACTCGAGGAAGGCGACCATGGCGGCGTCGATCTTGCGGTGCGTGAAGCCAAAGTTGATGGGGAAGTCGCCGGAGGAGAAGAGCTCGAGCTTGTGGCGGCTGACGGTGAGGCTTGGGGAGGAGGCGGAGGCGGAGGCGGAGACGGTCCGCGCGTCGGCGGTGGTGATGGTGGAGGGTCCGCTCCCGCCTTTATGCTCGAGCCGGACGATCGTCGACGTCGACCCCATGGGGCACAGCTCGTAGCCCGCGAACTTGAAGTGCAGGCGCTCCGCGAGGGTCGCGAGCAGGAGACATGTCTGGCCCCACGCGGCGTTTAGCTCGGGCCAGTCGACGTAGGGGTTGCTGAGGCGGCCGAGGCGCAGGCCGTTGATGGTGGCGAAGTGGTTGTCGTGGGTGATGTTGAAGGAGTCGTTGTAGACGCTTCTGCGCTGGAGGCTGCGGAGGATGTGTGCGTCGTGCGCGTTTTTGGCGGCGAGGGCGTCGCGCTGGGCCTGGAATTCGTGCAGGGTGATGGCAAAGGCGTTGCGGTGCTGCCAGAAGGTGGCTTCTTCGGCGTCGCAGGCGCGGGCTTTGGCTTCCTCGTCTGCGAGGGCGGCGTCGAGGGCGGCTTTTTCTGCTTCGAGGGCTTCGAGGGAGGCGAGGGCTGCGGCTTCGGTTTTTTGGGCGCGCTGGAGGGCGGCGTCGGCGGCTTTGAGTTCGTCGGCGCTGGGGACGTCCGTGTTGGCGCGCCGAAGGTAGTCGACGTAGGCGTCGCGTTCGCGGGTGGCCATGTTGAGACGTTTGCCCAGGCTGTCGACCAGGAGCTCGGTGCATTCGACGCAGATAGGATGGTCAATGTCGGACCGCGAGGAGAGTATCTCGAACATGCGGTTTGTGGTTTCGAGGCCGTCTGCGAGGCTGCCGCCGCCGATGGAGCCGCTATTCCCTGCGACGCTTGCGCGGCGTGTCAGTTCTGGGGCGGTCAACTGTGCGGGCGCGGGACGCTCTGGTGTCGGCGCTGCAGCGGGTGGAGAGGAGGGCGTTGCCATCATGGACTCGGAAACGTCGACGTTGATGAACGACATGGCTGTGTTCTGGGAGCCATGCTGGCCATGTCGGGAAGAGGGTACGTTTCTTCTGAAGGTTGGATTACGGGCGGATTGTATGGCGGCTTCGTAGGTCTGGTGCCTCGACGAGGGGTATGTCGGGCGGGACTGACGGGCGGGATTGTGTCTTTCTTTTTGCTGCTGTCCGGGGACGGTGGTGGTATCTGGCACAGCTTAGCTACAGTCCTTGGAGAGAAGAAACCGGCGTTCCACCTACCTGTGAGCAGCTTGAAGGCGGCAGGGTTGAGCTGGTCTATCGAGGCATCGATGTCTATGGGGTTCCGGCATTGCTGGCAGGATAGTGCCGGCCGCCTGTCCTTCGCCATGTTGACCCGATATCAAGAGTCAAGCAGCCGTGCAAGCGAGTGAGTGCGACCCGAAGTCGTATGCAGTTGGATTTGGGTGAATGTACGAGGTTCACCGGCCAGTGAGATCATCTGCAGGGCCGCCGCGCACGAGCTCCACTTAGCGCGCCCCGCGCGAATCCCTGTGCCCACGCGCGTTCCCAGCCATCGCGTTCGTGCTTTGCGCTTTGCGCCGCGAGTGATAAACCCCCGCCCACAAACACATACCCCAACGCGCCGCACAGCGCTCGAATCACCCGCCATGGAGCCACCCGCGAAACGCATGCGCATACTGCAATCCATCGGCGTCGACGAGGTGGACGAGAGTAATCCGGAGTACATCAAGGGAAAGCAACAGAACGGCGAGCGGCTGAAGAACAAGTTTGAGGCCATCTTTGCAAAATTCGGGGCCATGTCCGACATGATGAGCGACGAGCTGGACATGCGCGGCGAGGGTTCGGTTGTTGTAGACAGGGGGCACATGAAGAAGCTGGACAAGGAGTACCGGAACCGGCTGGGACGACGGACCAGGATGCCCGAGGACGAGCATCAACTTGTAGACGACCTGTTCGCGAATGACGAAGAGATGGGAGTAGAAGAAGAGGGAGAGGAAGAGTGCGATGAGAAGGACGAATTGGCGCCGTCGCAATCGCCAGAACCTGTGCTTCAGAAGTCGACTACGGATCAGCATGTCTCCCTCATTGCGCGATCGAACGGACAGACCGACATACCAGTGCCGAATACACCTACAAACGCTACGCTGCAAGCTACTCTCGCCGCTTCCGCAAACCCTGCGGCAGACCTCCTCCAGCTTGTTCAGTTCCCCCAAACACCGGCTGGGCAGCAGGCGCGGAAAGCATTCGAAGCGCAGACTGCGCAAGCCGTGCAACAAGCCGTGGCCTCGATCTTCTCGAGCTTGCTGTCTAATGTACCGACTCTCCAATCTCCTCAATTGAGTCTTCAGCAAGCCCCCGAAACGCCCGCTGTTCCTCCAATTCATACTACCGAGACTGCGCCTGCGACTGCACCCAGCCTTTACCGTCCTCCACCCGTGATATCGGATACACCCGCAGCTTCGCGGTCAAGTCCTGTGCCTGTCCCGCCAGCTGAACGGAGGAAACGACGTTCGTTCGCGGTCGGCGTGCACATCAAGCCTAGACGAAAGGATAGCATTCGACCAGATGTCCCTCTATCTGTGGACAACGCTGCACTCAAAACCGCAGAAGAAGACGCGAGCGAACCCTCGGCCAACAACGAAACATCGAACATAGATCCGCCCACGAATGATTCCCCGCTAGAACGTTCCGGAAAACCTCGAAGGGGACCTACTAAAAAATACGTCTTTACTCCAGAAGAGGACCAGTACATCATCGAATCGCGGGTGCTTCATAAGCGGCCTTGGGCTGAGATCATAAACAACCAACCCCAGTGGAGGGATTGGAACAAGAACACGTTCTGGCAGCGCTGGTGCAACAAGCTAAAAGAGCAGGCCGCGGAGATGGAGCGGTCTGGGGAGTTGGCATCACTCAGGGCGCGAATAGATGCGGAAGCTGGACTCAAAGACAGCTCATCTATGAACGAACGACCGGAAGCACAGCCCCACAGCTCGCTTGCAGGTCGGCATCTGCCCACACCAAGCTCCCTGGGACACGACGAAGACATACAGCCAGACGACGAGCCCGATTTCGAGAACCCCGAGGATCTAATCGCATCCGGCGGCCATTTCGACGATGACGAGAAAGATCTACTATCTCTGTATGGAGACCGCCCGATGTGCAACGTCCAAACCGATCCACTCGGCGATGGCGACACAGACTCAGACCCGGGAGACGCGCGGGAGATCCCCGAGACGCCACTGAACCTCACCCAAGAAAGCTCAGTACAGGCCGTCCTCCAGGGCACCATGACGCGAGAGCCCACGGTGGATGTCTGCGTTGCAGCGAGTTCGCAAACGGCGAAAGTCCCACCGAAGAAAGACAGCACGAACTCCGCGGAGAGCACCCCGCACGTGCTCCCTACGAAGAAGCCATCCCCCAAGTCCAAATCCAAACCTAAACCCACTTCCACACCCACCCTCCATACCTGCCCCCTCTGCCACCAAACCTTCCCAACCGCCGCCCTCCTACACACACACACCACACACCCGCACCCCCGCGAAATCCACATCAGCACCACCACCTCCTCGCCCCTCCCTACTCCAACCCCCGCCAACGCACCATCGACGCCCAACGACGTGGCTATAAAACGCGAACCCCGCGACACGGACGACCTCCTCTCCACACCCACGCCCGCATCTGCCCCGCACTCCTCCAGCACAAGCACCACCACAACCACGCCGAAAAGCGCCGGCAAACTCCTCCCCCGCGCCGCATACAACGCCGTCAAGCGCTCCTGGGCGCGAGGAGCCCGCGGCGCCACGACGCCCGCGAAGGGGAAGCGCAAGAGGCAGACGCTGGACACGGCGCCGCGGAAGCGGTTCTGGGACGGGGAGGGGAGTGAGGATGAGTTGGGGATGTGAGTGAGTGAGGCGGGATTCTAGTAGCGATGTTTGTACGGGCAGGTAACATCACCGGGGGGAGAGGGGTTGGACCGAGATAGATGTCCAGGCCGTTCGTAGCGAGCGGGGTGGGATTCTACAGAAAGAAAAGATGTATTCAGCATGCAACAATACCCTACTATATTATCTCATCCCATCACAAAGAACCAGAACTCTCACCTTGCTAACTACTAACCAACTACTCCCACAACCCCCCTGAAACCCAACCCCAAGTCCATACCCCGCACCACGAAGCCTTTCTAGCTACGGAAACATATTACATCCCCCGCCCTCCATCCCCTATACTCAAAATGCCTAGCAGAGCCTCATCCTATCCCCATCCCCACACCCTACTCCTCTTCATTCGAAGCCTACCTGTTTGCCGCAGTAGATCATATAGGTAAAGGCGCTAGATTAGCTCTAGATAAGGTAAAAAGTTACACGTCCTGTCCTATAAGGCGAAGAAGTTACGTTGTAGTGAGCCGCAGCTTATTAATAAAACTACAAGAAAGCAGTTAAAAATATAACAATAGTAGTTTAGAGATATATAGAAAGTAGATAATAGTAACACTTGTGCCTCGCTTGGTCAGGCCGGTCCAGCAAAGTTCAGTTCCTCATCAGCCGTAGGCAACACGACGTTACCTGCAAGCCCCTCCACAATCGAACAGCGAGACACGAATTCCATTATGCCTGCAGTGCCCCACGCTTTCTTTATTTCGTTGAACGCATCCCTCTGCTTCTCTTTCCATTCTGCCGTGCACCTGCGGAATGCCTGCAATAGTAGGAAACTAAGTAAGAGGATCAATACGAAAGATTTTTGCCGAGCGATGCCATCACTGAGGTCAAGGACGACCCAATTTGGGTACATCGAGAATATCCTACGTTGACCGAGGAGAGCTGTTCTGAACAACTCCCGGGTGGTGGATTGGATGGCCAGCCAGAGCGTGTACGCGTTGTACGACTCGTCATCGCTCATAGACGATATGGGTAGCTTCGACATGATGAAATTCTCAAACATTGGATTTACGGCTTTTTGTGCATGTCTGTTGTTATGAAGCATTTCCGCCAGATGGGCCGGTTCAATCTCGAGGATCCAGAAGAAGTCTGTGGGAATGAAGGGAACCACCCAATGGAGGCAACATTGAGGTTGGTGGCTAGCAGGAAGGTCTACCTGCATTCCGTGAAAGCTCCGGTATCCATCGGGATTTCGATGGCGTAAGAACTCGATCTGATGACCATCGAAAGACGTGCGGTGTTGGGGCAAGATACAAGGGACTAGACAGCCGACGGTGTTTAGTAGCTTGAGTGTAAGAGCATCCTGATCCTCCATTTTGAAGATGGTCTTGTTCGGATCGAATCGACGTGCGAGAGCGAATTGGAGGCGGCCCCGCAGAATCCCTGACAATTGCTTGCTGACTGATCTCGTCGCTACGTCGAAATGAAACAGATTCACCACATCCTCAAAGAACAGTGCAAAGTACAAAATGTGGTTTTTGTCTCCAGGCGGGTGAAAGCGCTTGTCATCGTCGAACACATGTTTTAGGAACCAATGTACTTCGAGATAAGACTCCTCGATGATATCATAGAAGCGATCGAATTCCGAACTGGCACACATGGACTTTGCGTATCCAAGAATGACATCCTTCCAAAGAAGGAGACTCTGCATGTAGCTGTGTATGACAAATATGTCCATCTCTTTTGCCGAATTTGTCAACGCAAGCCTAAGCGGCCGCGTTTCTAGCAAGTCAATAACTGCGAACACTGCTGGAAGAGCGCTATAAAGGCTGGGAAACAGTTCTGAAGCAACTTCAACAATGAATATGTTCCTTCGGGTCCCGTACAGTTTGACCATTAGATCCAAGGGTTCCAGGCATTCCGTACGACGGCCATCCTGGAAGCGAGTGATTGATGAAGGGATTGGCTCCATCTACTGTTGGTTGACCGTGCATCTGCTGAGGTGGGAGGCCGAATTGCTCTGTAATAGGCGAGCCAGTGAAAGCAATATCGGGTTGATGTCCTACATTGCCAGCCAAATCCTCGATCAAGAAGGTGTCTAATGTGTCTGGATCATTCACTGGAACCAGTGGACACTCTAGACGTTCATGGCTTTCGACCTGGGATTCCAAAAGAGTACCATGCTGCTTTGACGGATTTGGCGAGAGTATATCTGCCACGGGTTGGTCTTCGAGGCAGGCTGATCCTTCACCAAGTACGTCAGGCTGCAAAAACTGCAACCAAGCCTCGTCGTCGCACATGAGGCAAATCGATTACCACGAATTTGGGAAAGGAGAAAGGACGATCAGAGTACAGAGTACAGCAAGAAGAGTATGATGGAAGAGAGAACAACAAAGAAACCATGGAAGCATATATACCTCAAGAGTCGGTGGTCCGCCAAGATCATACCGGTGGAGGGCAGCCTTCCGAGAGCCCAAAGGAGCTTAGTTGGTGTACTCGTGCAGGGGCTCGCTCATTTAGATTAGATTGAGGGCTTCCGAGATCCGCCTTTGGACTAGCACGTTCTGGAAAGGATGTAGCGTCAAGCATGGTTGTTGGCTTGCGCCTGTTGATTCACAGCCAGCGCAGATTCTGTAGCTAATCCATCCTTGCAAAATGACCTCCACCAGCTCTCAAAGTAACCCTCAGCAGCTCTTCCAAGGCCTCGCACAAACAAACAACAAGTTCACACACGCGGTGCCATTATGGAGTGAGAGATTGTGCAAGACCCAGCTGCAACACAGATTGGTGGCTAACTTCCAGTCAGATAGTCGAACAAAAACCCAAGATTCCGCGTCCAACACTTACACTATAAGTACTTATAACCCCTGGCCAGAAGCCCTCCTTAAGCCACGGAACCCTCCACCTACACCCTTTCCCCTCGCCATTAAGTTTCGACAGACCATCACGCAGGCCCCGTCCCAATCCAATCCATCTTTTTCCAGGGGGGACAAGCGAAGCTCACACATCCACATCTCCAGACTCAACCCAAAACTTGACACCTCAAAGAAAAACAATGTTATTCAACTTCTTCAACTTCAATTTTCAGCAATGTGGTGCGCATCCGTCCCACCCCATCTTTATTAAAACACTTCCCATAGGCTATCGTACCCAGTCCATTCCTCCAATCCAATTCAATTCCAATTTTCACATCCCCGGATAATACAAAAAGAGATAGTCCATAGCAAATGGAACACGACTGCGAGCAGGCGCGCGCGCCGTGGCAGCTAGCGAGTAGCCAGCTCGATCATGTCATCATCGTGTTCGGCCGTGCTCATCGTTCGTTATAAAGAAAGGACGTGGGATGAGGTGGGGTGCGGTGCTGCCGCTGGCGCTTGCGAGCAGGTTGCTCCGCCTAGAAGTCCCAGCTGAACGAGCTGGTAGCGCCTTTGCGTCCGCCGGTGCCGTTGCTCATCGACTTCTTGCCCAAGTTCTCCCTCTTAGAATGGTCCTCCGGGTCCTCCTCCTCGAACAGGCTGGTAGTGCCCCTGCGCCCACCCATGCCGTTACCCATTGACTTGATACCCGCGTTCTCCTTTTTCGATTCATCTGGATCCTCCTCGAAAATGCTCCATTGTTTCGTAGAGCTGCGGCCACCCTACACGTACTACAGTCAGCATTCATCATCAAGCGGACTGTGTTTGAACACTCACCATGCCGTTTCCCGAAATCCTGATATTCCCCTGCTGTGGAGTGGGCTCGTGGTTGCTCCAGTTGGCGTCCATAGTCTTCAGCACCTTTTGCTGGTTCTGGGTAAGCTTGCTATCGGGAATGTTACTACCGCTAGGGCTCTCGTCCTGCATCTCCCAGTGAGCGCCGAAGTCTTTCTTGCGGATGTCGTTCTTGATGTGGGTTGTGTCGTTCAGAGGACCCTTGTTGTCGCCTTTGGCCTTGGGTGTGTCGAAGTCGTTGCCGAGATCGCCCCCCATGATGTGGTCACTGTACAGACCACCTTTGTTGTTGTTGTTCTGGCGTCCCTTGGTTTGAGTCGGCCTCTGTTGGCTGGCATCCGAGGTTCCATCATCCTTGAACTCGAAGTGTGTATCTGCGTCGCGTCGCGGCTTGTGGACGACCTCGCGGTGCACGGGAGAACGCTCCTCCTGCTGCTTACTAGGTTAGCGGATATGCTCGAACAAACGCAGAAAAAGCAATAACAGTGGATGACGCAAGGTTTCGGAGGTCCATGCGACTGCGCTAGGGGAGGTACATCAAGGAGACACAGTTGAAGGCTCTGCGAACAGCTTGTTGACCACTGTGGCATTGAACTCAAGAGATATACCCACCTCGTCATCGCTCCATCCAACTGACCGCTGATTTCCGGGGAGAATCTTTGGCTTCGTCTTCTCGGGTGTGACGAAATCCTCGAAATCCCATTGGGACTGGTGCTTCGTGTTGACATTACGTACCGGTTCGCGACCCTTGGGAGTGTTCTCGTTCTCGCCGAATTCGAAGTGGTCGTACTTCTTGAAGTTGGTCCTTACGCCCATGGAGGCTGGTGCAGGCTCGCCATCTTCGTCAAACAGACGGTTCGGCTGGAAGTTGTTGCCGCTGCCTGCTTTCTTGAGGATGCTAGGAGCGTTGTGCTGAGTGGGTGTACCGGGGTCTTCTCCGACCTAGGGTTGGACACGGTCAGCTTATGTGTTCTGATTCGAAGCAAGCTTTTTCTCAAAGCGAGGATAGGTGCACCAGTACAGAACTGCATACAAAGACCAATTGCGTGCGACCTTTTGCTCGGGAACTGTATCATGAGTTACTTACAAAGAGCTCGCCCATGTTACGGGGTGGAGGTTTCGCGGACTGTGCTCGCGATGCTATCGGGTGCGATTCGAATTTTCCCGCCTCCTCGGGCTGTCGGTTTTCAAAGAGCGCAAGAGACGCGTGGGGATCGTTCGTCGCACTGGTGGTACTCTTCCGCGTTCCGCGTTGGCGGGCTGACACCTCGTCGTGGGTACGGCCGCGGGGTGGTTCAGCAGCGTCGGACTGGGGTTTGGTCGCTGCGCTCATAGCAATGAGGCGGATCTGGTCCTTGCCGTCACGAATGGGCCAGTTGCGCGCGCGAGCGCCAATGACGTCGATCTGCTTGAGAAGCGAGGCTTGGTCCCAGTATTTGCGGATCTGGGTGATCTTGCCCGCTTCGAAGTTGACGATGTGGATCTGTAGCTCGCGTCAGCCTGGGAATGGCAATGGAGTGGACTTCCACTGTGGACCCGGGGTGCCACAAGCACTAAGCCGGAGAGTTGGCTCTCGCCCACATACCATTGGGAACGTCACCGTCCGGTCCGAGACGAAGTTGTCGTCCAGGCCGGGCAGGTAGGCGCCGCCGCCTTGGATGAACTCAATCGTCACCTGTAGGTCGAGGCACAGCGCGCCATCGGTGCTCTCAATTGCGCTCAGCAGCTTGTGCTCCTTCAGCTTCAGCAGCTTCTCCTGCACGGTGAAGTGCCTGATTATGGCGGGCGCATCGTTGATGGTCGTGAGCGTCGTAATGTAGTGCAGCGACGCGTTGTCGGCGAGCGCGCTGGACGAGGGACTCGCCAGGAACGCCGTGTATGTGGCGCTGAGCGACATGGCGGCGCGCAATGTCGAAAAGGTGTGTGTACGGGGGCCCTGAGTGCGTTTGGTAGTGTTGTCTGAGTTTATCGATACGCGCAGGTGTGGATGTTTTGGCGGGGTGTGGGTGGCGGGAACAGTAAACAAAGACGCTTGGGGCGCGGTCGGCGGGAGGTGAAGCAGCGGAAAGATGATGTCGAGAGCGCGTCAGTAAACAAGGAGGCCGCGAGCCTGCCACTGCAGGTGGTCCCTGAAGCACATGTTCCTGCGGCAGGTGGATCCCTGCATCCTGCATCTTGTCCCGCAATTTGGCAAGAGCCAGGTCTTGCCTCTGATGTGCGCCATGCGGATGCAAGCACGCGCCACCGCCACAACGCACTCCATGGGGACAACTGCGGAGAAGACAGCACGGAAGGGTAGAATAATATATTGACCACTATATACAACGACTTTCGCCCATTTCACGGCACTCCTCGAGCACACCGACCACCGTTCCGCACCCGCGTCAAAGCCAACACCCGGACGGGCCTTGTTTGGTGTGTTTCAGATGCCCGCGCTGGTCATCCCCCTTCGTATCTCACGGCAGACAGAATTCTTGTCGCCCCCAAACCCTAATTTACACGCAAAGAGACGCAAGGAAAATTAGGCGCGACGCCATATTGGCTTGTCGAAATGCAACAGGAAGTTTGCACACATGTGCCAATGGATTTTGCTCGAAGCGATGAGCCGGCTGAAAATGTGATTATCCAACGTCGTAGATGACATGACATACATGCCCAAAGGAATGTGAGGTTTTCGATCCACGGTCCAAGATTTCAAGTGTCGAATTCACTCTTCTCTGCGTCCGCGTCGTAGCATGTTTCCCAGCACAGGACCTCGCTGGGGAAATCGCGCTCCACACTCGGTCGTTCGCGGACAAAGTATGCGAGCGCGGCTCCGCAGCTGCCAAAAAGCATGAGGCAGGTCCACAGCGCGAGATTGGCGGTTGATACGCTCACCTCGTCGGAGAGATAGAAGCTGGCCCCGCTGACTGCCACCGCCAGCGCTTTGAAGAGATTGGCGATTTGCATAATGCCGACCACGGTGCCTGCTGAGTATGCATCAGGCGTCGTGTTGAGCACAAGGAGCGCAACGAGAACGGTGGCGCCACCCGTAAGGACATGCTTGGTAAGGAGGCCGATGGCGGATGTTACAGCCACAAAGTTCGTCGAGCATGCCGATGCTGCGGCGAGGGCGAGGAGTGGGGTCATGATGTAGATGGCGGGAAACAGGAGAGAGGTCGAGCGGTAAAGCTTGAGGAGGCCAAACTTCTCCACAGCCGAAGGGACAGCATGTTTGATGGTGATCCCGGCGACGCCCTTCACTATCAAAACGGTAAGACCGAGCCAGGGGCATGGGATTCCCATGCCACCGTCCTGCGAGCTTTGGTGCCCGAGGTGGGGTAGAACAACATCGAATACCGAAGCGTGAAGGGATAGCAGAGAGAATGAGGCCAGGAGGACAAGGAATGAAGGCGCCTGCATGAACTGATTGATGGTGATGGGCTCGGGGCGGACAAAGTCGACCACAGCAATCTTTGGAGCGTCTGAATCGTTCTCGGATAGGAACGCGGCCTTTTCGCAGTCGAGGTCCATGTGTGACGAACTTGTCTCCAGAGAAAGAGTCTGTGATCCGTTAGTACCACTTATCAAATTCACTTCATCAGTCTGCGTATACCTCTTGAAGCATGAACGTGGCGGTTAATGCAATGGATAGCACAAGGGCTCCACATGCAAGCTGCGACCCCAAGATGGGGAACTTCTCCCAAACTGCACCCGAGGAGTGCAAGCTCTCCGAGACCATGCCCTGGATAATAGGCCCAATTGATCCAAACAGTGCGATCAATGGCAGGAGCGCCACGTTTTGAACGCGCTCTTCGAAGCTTTTGCTCAAGTCTCCGATCATCGTAAGCGTCGTGACGACCACAGTCGAGCTGGCGAATCCCGCAAAGTAGCGGAAGAGGGTGCAACTCGCAAGATCGGTCGCAAAGCCCATGCTCAGACAGCAGACAACCATCATCCACAGGCCAATGAGTGTCACGCGACGCCTGCCCATGCGATCGGCCATGTAGCCCCAAAAGAGGCCTGTTGTACCTCCGAATGCATATGCGCAATCGAGTATGCTCCTCAGGTAACTTGTGGATAGGTTGCCGCAGTAGTCGGAATCTGAGATCAACATCTGGAGCTGTGGCTGGAGCGAGGACGCCATGATGCTGCACGCTGCATTAGCTTCTGGACCCTGGACATACAAATGCAATCGCAACATACGCTTCTGCCAGGAACACAACATAGATCAGGGCGAGTTGCCTTGAGCGCGCCTTGTCCGAAGCCTCAGACTCCTCGTCGACCAGCGTGTCGCTATCCTCTAGATCCACCTCTTCCTCCTCTTGTTCGTTCAACGGCACCCTATCATACTTGGCGAGATCCTTCACGGGGATCAAACTCCTCGTCCTGCGATGAAAACCCAACATCTTGCTTCTACTTGCTATGACGGAATCGCGCACGCGTAAGAGAGACCAGATGTTTCGAATCGATACGCGTTCGACAGTGCTCTCGATGAGCTTGTAGACGGGTACACGGCCGGCGCGTTCCCAGTAAGGATTGTCGTGGCCACAAGGGACCTAAAGTTGCGAGAGAGGGACTGGAATGTCCAAAGGAAGGACTGGTTCGCCCTCGAGAGAACGACGAGGTGGAAGAGATCAAGCAGACGGCATCGGAGGGGGCATATGAAACGCCCGTGCGGCAATGAACCCCTGTAGTCCGTTACGGTCATTGGCCTCAGCTGATACGGGCTTATTGGCGCTAAGACCTACGCCACCTAGCGGACCCTCGGATGCCAATTAGTGTGATGGCGATCGTCAAGTCCGTCATAGTTCGAACGGACTCTGAACGTGTGCGCCTGCCCAGTGCTTGAGTCACCGAGCGACAAACAGCCGGGGCATGATGATACTTGGCAGTGCAGTGCAGTGCAAGACCATTGGAAAGAGTCCGTGGTCGAGTCCTCGGGAGATGGGTGCGCTTCTGCGGTTATGTGCCGTACGTGGCTAGGCTGGGGTAATAATACAAGGATGCTAGAGAACGACTCCAAACAGCCACATCCCGCTGAGTCGTGTGGCGAGGGCAAGTCACTGCATGGCGATGCGGCACAGTAGAGTCCTCCACAATTTCTGTATTGTACACTATCTGGCGATCTCTACCCGGCCTGCAAAAAATAAGGGGGGAGATCAAAAGAAGCCAAAGATATCTATACTAGCCGTGATCCCGTGAAAACAAATATCGTTTGTTTTGTGGATTTTCTGTTATTCTCGTGCAATCGCACGTTGAGAACCAGCTCCCGGCGAACCCAAATGTTCCATCAACCAAAGCTCTCGTAAGAGCTCATCCCACCTTTGCACGTGAGGATTATCCTAAAACTCCAGAATGACCGAGGCCGTCGCTACATAAAAAGAAGTCGAGAAATGAAGTATGCAAATACTCGCTAGCCAACCATCGTAGCAACCTACTGCTGGTTGCCATAGTTTCCCATCAGATCGTCCAACGTGGTTGTCGGCTCGACATACATGTTGTCAAATTGACCCCCAAAGTTGTTCATGTCGGGGAAAAAGCTCGAGGTTCCACCGAGCCCCATTGAAGATGGAGCGGCGTCGCCAAACAGCTCGAAGTCAGCCGTCGGAGCAGTGAAGGTATCCATGCCTTCGCCAAACCCCTCGTCGAGGTGCATCTGAGGCGAGAACAAGGTCATGTCAGCCTGTCCGCTCGGTGAAAGGTGAGGAACATTGTTCGCTCCAGTCGTTATGGGAAACTGCAGTGGCTCGAAATCAAAGCCGGTGCTCATTGCAGGAGTAGGCTGCTGGAAGACACCAGTGAAGTTGGTGTTGATGTTGAGCGCACAATTGTTGTTGTTGTTGTAGATGTCATTGTGATTGATGGCGGTGTCCTCGGGAGTTACTGCATCTTCGAAAGAAGTCGGCTCGGTGGGAGAATGGCCAGATGAATAAGTAAGCGCCGATCCGTCGGTTGTGACTGAGTCACGGCGGAAGTCTGGGAACCCATTCATACTGAGAGCAGGAGTGCCAAACCCGTAAGGATTGTTGAAGTCGAAGGTGTCGATCAACGGCACAGACGGAGAAGGCGCGAATGGTGTCATAGGCGTGGAGAACGTGGCTGATTGAGGGGTACCAAGGAATGGCGTCAACGGCGTTGGCGGAGATCGTTCGCTTGACTGGGTCTTCTTCCGGCCATTGCTCTTGGATCGAACGTACTCCCAACCGTGGGCTTTCTCCATGTGCTGTTTGCAGTTGGATTCACGCTTGGACGCGTAGGTGCAAGGCGGGTACAAGCACTTGTACTGCGCAGGAGCATTAGAGTGCTTGTCGTTGATATGACGGTCGCGTTCTTTCTCAGTCGGCCATCCAAGGTCGAAGTACTTGCACTTCTCCTCGGTGCACTTCCACGGACGGGAGTGCGTCTTCTCGTGCTTGGTGAGATCACAAGGGCGTTTAAACTCCTTCTTGCAATCACGGCAAACATGCATGATATCGCCAGGCTTGTCAGACTTTCGCCGACGAGCCATCGATCGCGTCACTTCGTCGACATCCATGTCATCATCTGACAAGGCACGCTTGCTGGAAAAGCCAGTGGCGATATTATCAGCACCTTCAGCAAGAGGAATCATCTTGCCGTCTTTCTGGCGCACCAGCTCGACAGGGCGGCCGTCGAGGCTCAGCCCACCCCGCAGGGTAATCTTCTCATCGCTTCGGTGAATTAGCGTCGTGCGAATGGCCACAGCGAATGGCGTAGAGGCATACCGTGAGTAATCCATTTCGTCGAGTTCTTCTCCACTATCTTCTTTGCGGCGGGTGGCGGCCATGATTGCTGCGTATCGTCGAATCTGTTCAACCAGATCGAGAAAGTAGTTGTTAGTGTAAGGGCGGTCGGAAGGAAGTCGTTGGTCTTGTTCAGGAAGTCGGTCGACGGTTGCATGCAAGAGTTGAATTGATCGCTCGCAGAACTGAAGATACGATGCCGGGGTTGCCGAAAGCTCCTTAAAACCACGAAGAATGCAATAAGCTTTTGCACTCTCAGAAAGATATCGAATGCCACTTACCGGTGCCAGGAAGATCAACGTCTTTTCGAGGTCGCGGAGGTTGCAGATGTTCTTCTCACCTATCCGACGAGGAACGTCGGTAATCAGAGGATGAAAGTCTTTGAGAGCCTCTTCAGCGAGAATGGGTTCAACAATGTACTGGCGGATCTGCTCCGATGCATAATCGCTCAGAGTGTGCTTCTCCTCCGAGCCGCCGAGGGCGCTGAAGGAACGCGTGATGGCAGCGTGGGAGGAAGAGACAGAAGTGCTGATGGATTCCCGGGCGGATGATTGTCCTTTATGTAGGTCAGATTGTGGCTCCTGCAGGGCGGGAACGTGCAACCAAGCCTTACCGTCTTTTGAGTGGACGCTGGAACCAAGACCGCTGTCCGAGGCGTGTTCATGCGAAGCTTGTTGGGTCTTTGGCTTAGGGTCAACATCCATGTGGGTGGCCTCCAGGCTGGTGCTAGTTAAGAATAGGCCGGGAACGGGCAGGACCTCCGGGTCGGAGAGGATGCTCGAGCCAGTCGACGAGGACTTGTGCCCAGCAACCCTCTTGTCGAAGTCGTCGAGCAAGTTCTGCACCCGACGTACACTAGAGTCCTGAAGTAGTTGCTCGAGGCTCTCCGGAGATGTTGGCGAGCGGCGCGGCATGTAGTGATGGTTGTCCAAGTCACACACATCGGACGCGATCGACTTGGGTGAATGGAAAGTGCCGCTCTTTCGCAATGACATTCCATGGGTTGAGAGCGAAGGGGCGGATGCCTTAACAGGACGGCGGCGGGGATGGGAGTGAGATGCCGACATGGTGGCTGTGACTGTATACAAGTACAATCAGCTGGCGACTCTGTGTGCGACGACCCGGTTATGAGTCACGTCAACACCAGGGCCAGACTTGCAAGTCTGGTTTGGAGTCACGGATCGAGGCCGCCCTACCGAATCGGGACGGATCAAGAGGATCCTGATGGAGGAAGAGCTGTCGGGTGGTGCCAGAATCACGCCCTCATTAATGGTCCAGATGGGGCAGGGATGAAAAGCAGTGGGCGAAAAAGGCGTGGGAGTTGCCGGAGGGTCTGCGTGGATTTGAAGGGCGCTCGCAAACGTGTCGGCTTCCAGCTGGGGGGGGGTCCCGTATATGAGGGCGGCGCAGCGTAAGACGGGCTGCGGCACGGGAAGATATGCAAAGAGCAAGGGCGGGTAAAGCGCAATAATCAGATGACGGGGCCTCAGGACACAGGCAGACGCGAAACAGAGGACGGTAGAGAGGACGTGGAGTGGGATGGGAAAGAGAGGCAGTGGTCGGCCTCGAGAAGTGGTCGTCAACTTCGCCCAGATTGCTGCCTGGCCGCTAAGCTCGAACGGGGCTTCGGCGTCGAGCAATGCCCCATTGAATAGTCAGGGTCAGATGCACAATACGAGGGTATCCTATTATTCGCTGTCGCGGCGCCGTTTCGCGTGGAATAACGCGAGAGTCGTGTCTGCGTCAGTCGACTGCTCGATGTGCAGACGCAAGCTGCGTTGTTGCTGCTGCACGCCGTCGTGGGCATTTCGCGGCGACCGTGCGAGTCCGCCACTTCCCCGCCCAAAGTTGAGCAACACGCCCTGAAAACCGACCCAAAGGGCGGTAACAGCTGGTCCACTCCCCCGCGACCGGTTTATCGCGAGCGTCCAAACACTACTCGCCATGTTCTGCTCTGAGACGCGAGGCTTGGACCGGTGAACCCGACGAGGAAACGCTGCATATGATTATGCACCCAACGGCGCGGGTGCTCACCAGTGGCCACACGCCGCAGGGATCCGCATTGCCTGAGGCTGTGGTTCTGAACTGCGCCATCACCAGAACTCCCATGTCGGGGTTCCAAGTCACAGACATTTTGTGATTAGATGAAGAGGGTTTCTATTTCTACATTCGAAAAGCACTTTACTGGTCCCGTTCCTCGATGCAAGCGCCCGAGCAGTGATGCCATCTGTCCACAAAGACGGCTACGTATGCTTTGTTCCTTCGCTGTGGCAAGTGTAACAAGTGCTGACCGGATAGTGTGGGGGCCACGAGAATCCCGGCAGCCGCGGAGTCGTTGTGGGCCCAATCCGGTCCCACGCGAGCGATGATGAGAAAGGCGCGCCATTTGTGAGCCATCGTGCTCGGTTTTGCGCAGTTCTCGAAACATGCATTACATATTTGCGCACAGTGCATTCTATTAGAGACCCAATGGGTTCGTTACATCTCCGCAATATAGCTGCATCTATCTCTCTCGCCTTCCGTTCCAGTGCCGGAAAACAGCCCCCGTCCACTGCAAAAGATCACGTACCAATACGGTGTCGGTTTCACATGCACAGGAAGGAATGTTCCAGAGTGATGCATTGACGAGTGAAGGACACCGCAGCGCGCACAGTCACCGTGCCTCACTCCTCCACACTCCACTGCTTCGCCTCGACCTGCCCTTGACCAGGCGATATTGCCCCAGGTGACTGATTGGAGCGTGTATGTGGAACCATAGCCCACATTGCGGCAAGACTGAAAGGAGGATGTGGCATAGCGTAGACATCGTTCGTGGGAGCTGCGCTTCCCGGAAAAGATCCCGCAACCGCGCCTTGTCCCATCCGACAATGATCAGTGTATGTTGATTGTGGTCGCGGGCTGCGTCTAAAATGGTCTAGCCAGTGAATGACGCACGTTTCCATGAATAGTAAAACAACGAAAGAGCCGAATTTTGGTATCTGATCTTTTTGAGACATTATATGATCATGTCGTTGGAACAGATCGACGTAATCGTTGTGTTTAAGATGCGGCGCGTGGCAGCCCCAACGTGTCCGTAGGTAGCGCATACAGCTCTCCAGAACGTGTGAGCGTGACGATGCGAACTTGACTGAGAGCCAGTGTCGATTGTTATGCGTGCTGCATGAGTGCATCACCGCACGCGACGTGTACGAGTGGCGGGCCGACTATTGGTAGGCTTGGGCGAAAGGACGTGGTTTGCTGAAGGGGCAACTTTCTTGGAAGCAGCTCGAGTGCTCCGCGCGGCTGGTGCAGGCGCTGGTGCTGCAGGCTTGGTCGTGGCCTTCGCGCGCTTCTTCGGGACGCTGAGCTCTTCGTTTTCTTTGTCTCCATCGTCGGACGGACGCTTCTTGCCACGAATAGTTGCTTTCGGGGCCGGCTTTGCTGTGGTCTTCGCAGATGCTGCTCTGGTCTTGCGCGCAGCTGGTTGTGTTGCAGTACGAGTTGGTACAGACGCGAGAGCGGCATTCGGCGCAGCTTCTCTCTTTATCGGCGAGGATTTCGTGACTTTCGCAGTGGATGGCTCGAGTAGTTCTAGTAGGTTCATGGTGCGCTTGCTGTTGGGTATGCGGTTGACGCGTCGTTCCAGGCGGGACCGCAGGCTCGCGACTTGAGCCTCGCACATGGCAGCAAGCTTCTCCGCTCGTGCCTTTACTGTTGGCGCCGTTAGCGGGCGCGATAAAGACGCGTGCAAAGTACTTACACTCAAGCTCCAGATTGTCTTTGACGGCGGCTTTCGCCTCGGCAGTGAGATGTGACATGTTTGTTGTTGTTTGTTTACTGCAGGATCCGCGGTTGAAACAACGAAGTCGACAGTTGCGCGACTTTAAATATCGGATAACAATTTCAATAAGCGCAATGATTCTGCGGTCGAGGATATGCAACTTCTCGATCGACTGGTGTATGTTGGTGTGTGAGAAGGTGCGTTGTGTACGCCGCTGCCGCTAGATCTCCACCGCACGGGGCAACCAGATTTCGCTAGCAGCCGCGCGCTTGGCATGACGCGAAACCCAGTGATCATTGTCGCTATCAGGACCGCGACTCGCAAAAGTGTACTGTATATTGGGCCTTTGCTGCGAGGAGGCGCGACTACCTAATTCTGACGCTGAATCTCCCCCGAACCCTTTCGAGTCCAACTAAATCCGCCGCGGCTATCAATACAATAACGCTTCGGCAACTCCAGGGCTCTAGCTCCAGGGCCTCCGCAGTGCACGTGACTCATATAGTCCCCGGCCTCATCGCTTGACTTGCGAGCTTGGGTAGCTCTCAACAGCCACCACTTCGCTGCCACAACCCACCCCGCTACTCTCTATACCCCGCAACCGAACCAGCGAAAACGTCATCATGGTGTTGGAGGCTTCTATGATAATGTCAGTGACAGAGTGCCATCACCAGCCATCGCTCGCTAACTATTCGCAGCGTCGACAACAGCGAGGCGAGTCGCAACGGCGACTATGTGTATGTAACGGGCTGTTGCGAATACAACTTCCGGTCACTGACGCAGCAATAGACCGTCGCGATGGGAGGCGCAAGCCGATGCCGTGAACCTCATCTTCTCCGCAAAGACTGGGGCGAACCCAGAGTCGTCGGTCGGTCTCATGAGCATGGGAGGCAGCACACCCGAGATCCTCACCACCCTCACTACGGATATCGGCAAGGTTCTCGACGGGCTACACCGGACGAAGATAAAGGGGACCTCACACTTCTCCACCGGCATCAATGTCGCAGCAGTACGTCTTTCGAACATTTGCCTCATGCATCATGGAACTGACGGTTGTATAGTTGGCGCTCAAGCATCGTCAGAACAAGTCACAGAAGCAGCGGATAGTTCTCTTCACCTGCAGCCCGATCGAAGAGGAGGAGAAGGACCTCGTGAAGCTGTCAAAGCGCATGAAGAAGAACGGCATAAGCGTGGACATCATCGCGTTCGGCGAGCTTGGAGACGAGACAACCAGGAAGCTTGAGAAGTTCAGCGAGGCATGCCAGAGCGCCGAGGGATCATATCTTGCGATCATCCAACCCAGCTCCAATCTACTTAGCGACTCCCTCATTACGACACCCATACTCGGCGGCGATGCTAGTTCGGGAGGTGCGGGCGCAAGCAATGCCGGCGGAGAAGGCGGAGACTCCGGTGGCAACTCGTTCGAATTTGGAGTGGACCCGTCAGTGGATCCCGAGCTTGCATTGGCGTTAAGGATGAGTTACGAGGAGGAGAAAGCACGACAAGAGAAGGAGAAGAAGTCCAAAGAGGCGGCAGATGGCAAGTCCGAGCTTGAGTCGGTGGCTGAAGGTGACGAGAAACAGCCCTTGTTGGATGATCAGGGTAAGGCAAGCGGGAGCAAGGACAAGAAGGACGATGACAAGATGGACACAGCATGAGCTGCATGCTATGGCCAATAACGAGCATCCGAGGCGTTCATGGTTAGAAGACCCATGCTGCCGCATACCGACTGTCGACGCATCTCGACACAGATGCGATGAGCGGCTTTCCAAATAGAACCTATCGAAGCACTCAGTTGTTTCGGTATTCATATGTATGAGCAAGTTTTATGGTCTCCTGCTTGTGACATGACCTTGACTATGGAGAACCTGCATTATCCTTGGCCCTCTTTCTCGGTTATTGCTCTCTCCCCGCCCTGATCCCAAGGGTGCTTCGTTCCAGCTACGGGACTCTGCAACTGTCGGTGTCTACATGGTGCACGCGCCCTCTCGCCACGTACATTGTGTACGTGTATGTTTTCGGGCCTGTGTTTCTCTCCGGCCGGCAGAACTTCCGTGGTTTCGACCGCTCAAAGCCCCCAGCCTCAGATGATGTTACCTCGTTCCGTATCTGCCCTTCAACCCCTCAACTTGATGAACCCATCAAGCCCTCGATCGAACTTCTCACACCTGATCGGCATCTCCACCGTATAGAATGGGTTTTTCATCACAAAGTCCGCATACAACTCGTAGATCTTCTTTATGATGGGATCAATGTTCGGCTGTTGTGGCTCAGTGAACAGGAGGAACTTGATCCCAGTGATGGTCTGAAAGCACTGCATGCGGAACTGTGAGGTCTCGAGGACTTCGATGCCGGTAGGGCGGTGGGTAAAGGGAGAAGGAGCGAGGTTGGCGGCGGGTGTAGAGGAGGGCGACGGGGGTACGGGTGGGTTCGGGCAGAGCTGTTTGGTAATTGCATGCATGCTGGATGCTGAGTTAGACTACTGAATGGGTGGAGGCGAAGCGGGAGAGGGCGTACCCATGGAACGAGCCCGCGAGCATGAGCAGGTCGTTGCTGCCAAGCTTCTGCATGCCAGCGTGGAATTCGCGGTTGTAGATCAGGCCGCCGGATTTGCTGATAACGAACAGCGCGAAGACGACCCTAGACAAGTCAGTGCCATGTCGCAGCACGCATGGCGCAAGGCTGGCGCATGCGATGATAGCTCACATGGTGAAGACCAGGAGCACGACGCCCCCACTTGCTGCCGGCTCAAAACCGCTCTATACGACAGTCGGGAGTGAGTACGCCTCAGATATGCTAGATGGACTCTTAGGAACGCTTCGGGGCGTCCAAAAACACTCGTTCGTTACCTTGAATGGCGGTGTTTGCGCGATCTGGCGCACGGTCGTGGTGTTGGAGACCCCAGCCATAGGTGACCTAGTCCCTGCCCCACCCTAGTTGAACTCGCGGCGAGCTGGTGTTGCTTCACCCAGGCTCCACACTTCACCTTGACCAGACGGCGGCGGCCTCTGATCTACACTTTTAAACACCCACCACCGTCCTGTCTGTCCTTCACTACCACCCCAGCATACGCATTCAACCTTGACGACGGCAGCTACTGCCCGGATCCTCCCTGCGCTTGGCCTCGCCAAGGTGCACACACAATGTCGAATCAATCGATCCTGCGTATAACACGCGTACGTGTCCCGCTGCGCGCATGAGACCTCCATAAGCTGACGATCTCCAGGAACTGAGCGAGATACAGCGGGGCTCGGATTTGTGTGAGTGCCAACAACTGTTGCCTAAGGATTACGCCAGCTGCTAACGTATGCCAGCTCTCGCGGTTGCCTGCCGTGACATTGACGTTCGATATGTGCGTGCCTTGATCATCGGGCCTCCAGACACCCCCTATGAGTTCGGCTTCTTTGAGTTCACCGCCAAGTTCACCAAAGAGTACCCCACGAAAGCTCCCCACGTCCAGTGTATCACAACCAACGGCGGACACACCCGATTCAATCCGAACATCTACGCTGGCGGCAAGGTCTGCTTGTCAATTCTTGGGTATGGCCAATGTTGCGTGCAACAATGAGGCAGGCTAATAGTGTGCAGCACATGGCGCGGCGAGCGCGGTGAGGAG
Organism: Karstenula rhodostoma CBS 690.94; assembly: GCA_010093485.1. Taxonomy (NCBI): domain Eukaryota; kingdom Fungi; phylum Ascomycota; class Dothideomycetes; order Pleosporales; family Didymosphaeriaceae; genus Karstenula; species Karstenula rhodostoma. The sequence goes on from MU001516.1 coordinate 309,588, forward strand.
TGGTCTTCTGCACAGGGTCTGGAGTCGATCTTGATATCCATACAGAGCCTCATGTCCACAAACCCTTACGAAAATGAGCCCGGCTTTGAGGACGCCAAATCCGACTACGACAAGAAGAACCAGGCTGCCTATGTAGCCAAGATTCGACATGAGACACTGCGCATTTCCGTGATTGAGCGACTGGAGGACTACCTGGGCATCAAGCGAGGAAAGCCGTCTCAAGTGACTGTTTACAATGCAGAGGAGGACTATCAGTCGGGCGCTGGCGATGCACCGTTCGAGCCGTTCAAGGACCTTTGCAAGCGCCGGTTCCTCTGGTACTATGAGTCGTACCTCGCAAGCATCGAGGCCGAAATGAAGAAACGCAAGGACGGCGAACGTTTCGAAAAGATGCCTTTTGAGGGGCCAGGTAATACCATGGAGGGTAGCTTCCAGTACCCGCAACTCAAAGAGCGCCTCCAGACGATCCTGGCGAAATTGAATGAAGAGACGCTGGGCTGGGCTACCGACGGCATGAAGGCTGTTGAGAAGGAGATGGGTATTGCAAGCAACCTTCAGCGACAATTTGAGCAGATTGTCGAGAACTACAAGAAGAACGATGCGGTGACGCTCGATTTGGACCTGGTTGACAAGAACCCGTTCGTCTGGCGCCTGCTGTTCTTCGGCCGACCGATGACCCACCTCGACGGGGGCATGTTCCGCATCATAATCCACGTCAGTCCCAAGTTCCCGGATGTCCTGCCGCGCGTGAAGTTCGATACTCCCATCTTCCATCACCGTGTCTCCCCGGATGGCGTGCTATGTTACAACGCTACCAGGAAGGACGACATGCGCTCACATATCGAAGCCATCATTGAGGCCATCGAGGAGGAGTCGCCTGCCTACGATCCGCGGACTCTGGTCAACCTCGAGGCTGCGAAGCTCTTCTGGGGTGGTCCTGACCAGAAGAAGCTATACAACCGCCGCCTCCGACGGTCGGCACAAGACAGTGCTGAGTAAGTGAAGTCAGACTCCAGGCCCCTTGTTTGGAGATGCTAACGCGGAACTGGTTTCTGTAGGAACTGCTTCTAATGCAGTCTATTGGGTTCTTTCTACCCGCCTGCGGGCGGTCTTACGACGATTAACGGCTTTCGCATCAATGCTAGATTGAGAGTTGATACCCGGCCCCTATCACTTGGGTCCACGCAATGGGAGTCTCGGGCGGTGTTTTGTGGCGTATTCTACTTACATGGATCGGTCGGCATGGAAAGGTTGGGTGCATCCACTGGCACGGCGCATCACTGTGTTTTTACAACGGCATGGTAGGATGGCAATCAACTACCGAAATGCCCTGAGTACGACAGATCCAGGGATGGGATCTGGGTGTGTGATTACAATATCTACAAGCTTTTCCTGAGAAGTATTATATCGTGACTGCGTCTATTGATCCTTCTTCTGCGCCTGCTTCGCCTCGTTCTCGACGTGCCACCTCACACCTCTCCTAACCCCCTCGTCCAGCTGCACGAGCGGAGCGTACCCAAGCCTCCGCTTGGCCTTGTCAATGTTGTGGTACTTGTTCAACGTGCTGTACCTGACCTGCTTCCGCGTGATATTCGGCGTCCGCCCAAGCGCCCAGAACAAATTCTCCAGCACCGCCCCAACGCCCATGGCGAAGTCCCTGTCGAGCTTCCACACGCCGCTCAGCGGCCTCCGATCACCCGCCTCGTGCCACACGGCGCGCGCAAAGTCCCAGAAGTACACGGGCTGGCCGTTGGTGATGAAGAAGGCCTCGCCGTCGACGCGCTCGTGGTCGAGCGGGACGGTGGGCAGGATCTTGTGCGTATGCAGCAGGTGCTGCGCGGCGAGGAGGTGGCCATAGGCAACGTTCTCGACGTACGTGAAGTCGAAGAGGTTGTCGTTTGCGCCGACCTGGAACTTTGTCTGGCCCTTGCGGAAGGCGCTGATGATGGGGGGCAGCAGCTGGACGTCGCCCTCGCCGAAGATGCCGGCGGGGCGGATCGCGCAGGTAAGGAAGCTCGTGGGCGTGCGGTTGGCTTCCAGCACGGCGGTCTCGGCGTACGCTTTGGTCGTCGTGTAGTACTCTGGCTGCGCGGCGCCCGTGACCATGGGCCAGTCTTCATTCGCGTTGACGAGCTCGGTCTCGGGCCCGAGGATCACGGACGCGGAGGACGTGTAGACGAAGGCTTTGACGCCGGTTTCCTGCGCGGCGGCGAGGAGGTTCTTGGTGCCCTCGATGTTTACTTTGTCGTGGACGGCGGCGGGGAGGTGGAAGTGCGGGGAGGCGGTGTGGATGATGACGTCTGGCTTGAGCTCTGCAAAGAGGGTCTTCAGGGCGGCAAGGTCGGTGATGTCGCCGTCGTGGTAGGAGACTTGGGGCGAGGCATTGCGGTTGGAGGAGGTGCGGAGGTCGAGCACGGAGATGCGCGTCGAGGGGTGGCGCTTTATGATGAGCGAGACGATGTGCGAGCCCAGGAAGCCGCAGCCGCCGACGACGGTGACGTGGCCGAGCGAGGGAACGGGGGTCCTACCAGCGGCCATGGTGTGCAATTGAGGCGGCAATGGTGTTGTGAGTGCGGAGGTGGAGGTGGAGGTCGCAATTTCCCGCAGCGGGACAGGGTCTTAGCAGCTGGGCATTCGTACTTGGGTCGACTTGCCCGTGGTTCCGCCGTGGAAGCTTCAACATGGCTTTTTTTCAACCAACGTGTGCATCCGCAAGCTGAACCCAAAGCAGATGGCAGTCGTCCTGCGCGCATGTGGTGTTGACAAAGCGGAACTTCTTCGGGAGCTGTGGTGAGATTCCGCCTAGCTCCCCTGGACAGCTCTCTTACTCCTCACCACGGCGGCGCACCAGTATGGCTTGCGCGACCGCACCATGTCGCCCTCCCCGCTTCCCGCGTCCGCCTACGACGCGCTCGGGCTCCCAGAGGAAACGGTGAAGATCGCGACGACCCCCAAGCCCAGCGCATCGCCCGCGACCATCGCGTCGCCGAATTTACTCCAGGACGCGCAGGAGCCTGAACAACCTCTCGCCATGAACGACACCTCGATCACGCTCTATGCGGAGCTTCTGCTGCATATTCGGACCGTCACCTTGTTTGCGTCGCTCCGCACGGAACATACGCGCGAGACGAAAGCGACGCTCGAGAGCAATGGCTGTGCTGTGACCGTCACGCACGAGGGCACGTCGGCTACCATTAAGCTCCCGATACAGGTGCAAGGAGGGGGCGACGCAGCGCTGTCACTGCCAGCCAGTCCTCCGAGCAAGGATCTAACTCTACGACTACAGATTGAAGAGAAAGAAGGCTCGAACATGCTTGGGGCGCTGCTGTCAGAGGAGCGCAAGGCCAACATCGTGCCGTGGGATGGCGCGTCGCTGAATGAAGCGAAGGATGTCGCCATCCACTGCAAAAACTGCGAAAAGGTCATTGTGCCGGCCGGCGTGGTGCGAGAGTGGAGAGATCTGCCCAACGAGAACTGGGCAGAGATGATGGACTTCTGGCACTGCCACAAGCCGGACGAGCACCACTTGCACGACCATACCAACGAGGAGGCGATCGGGAAGAAGGGCTATGCCGCCAGTAACAAGCTACAGGCCACGAAAGGCCTAGGCTTCGTCGATCTGGGGAGCTTCTTGCTCGACGACGAGGACTGCACGGGGATCGAGGTAGGTCAACGCTTTCGTATTTTTAGTGTGGTCTGGTGGGCACAAAGAAGGTGGCTTTCGCCTTTCCATGGTACAAGTCGCCGATACAAATGCCCTAGAATGATAGGCTCCAACACTTAATTCGCACGCCTTCAGATCCTCTCCTCTGGACGATGGGCCTGCTGGTGCTGTGAAGGAGCGGCCTGCTCATTTCACTGCTGTGTCCGAAGGTCCGTGGGCATGGTGGGATTAGAGTAGGCTACATCACAATCCAATACATGCCGTTCACACTATCCTGTACCATCTATCCTGTACTATACACTATCATGTACCATACACGTGTTGAACTCAACATACTAACGCACCTCCAGACGACCCCCACCGCTCTCCACTGCACCCACTGCACCCACATCCTCGGCGCCCCCGACTCCTCCTCCGCCGGCCACCGCATCTGGAAATGGTGCGTCGCCGTCTCCACGCTCGCCACAGAACACCATCCAACCTCCTTCCCCCCACAACACTGGATCGCCTCGCGCCTCCTCCACCTCATCGAAAACCAAAACGTCCGCCGCTTCCACGTACACCCTCCGCCAACAACCTCGACCCCTAACCACGAGCCCGAGCCCGAGCCCGAGCCCGACCCCGTCCCCTCCCTCCTCCTCTGGGTCTTCACGCCGGACCTCTTCTTCTCGTCCTCGCTCGGCACGCGCGGCCCCACGCGCGCAATGAAGGTGTTCTGGAAGCGGGAGACGTGGGCGGCAGCGCGGCCTGGGGCGGTGGAGCGGGCGGATGAGGAGGAGGTGGAGGTTGTGGGGGCGTTGTTTGGGGAGGTGGAGAGGGTGTTGGGGGAGAGTCGGGGGGTGATGCCGGGGGGTGCGCGGCGGTGGGGGGAGTGGGAGGTTGGGCTTTTGGAGAGGTTTGATGGGGTGGTGTGAGTTGGTTGGGGGGAGTGCGTCGTGCGTCGTGCGTCGTGCGTCGTGCGTCGTGCGTCGACGGGAGAAGTGTCTACCCAGGAAGCAGCTCGATACCCCAATAAAACCCGCACGTGGCTCTCTCTCCTCACTACACACATCCGCCCAGTCCTCGTCCAAAACAAAACAAAACAAAACATCTCGCCAACTCGGCATAACCACTCCCCCCATCCATCGACCGTTTCTTCCAGTTCGCCATCCACCCCTACTCGCCCATCACGTAGCCAAGCCCCCTCTAGCACAGACCCCCAACCTATATATCAAGAAGAAGAAAAGACACAAAGACAGAGATATTGTGTGTAGAGTATGAAAATAATAATGAAAAGGTGATACCACCTATGTATGGATGACACACACCACCCCATCCCATCCCATCCACGAACCCATCTCTCCTCCCGAGGCACTACCTCCCGTCTATATCCACATGCCAAGCATGATAGAGAAGAAGATAGTTACCAACTTCCTGCGATGCAGACCACCCTTACCCTTTTTATTTTCAAAAGGAGGTTGTGTCTGGATATAGTACCGGTTATCAGTAGCCGTCTAGATACGGGGTAAGAAGTAAGAAGTAAGAAGTAAGAAGTAGGGAGATGAGGGTAGTTCATCCCTAGTACTACTCTCTACTGTGTCCCAAGCGGGCGGGGAAGTGTATCCCCCCCCCCCCCCCTCCTTCCTTAGTTGTCTCTAAATACCAAGGCAGAGAACGAAAGGGTTGGTTTGGCCACTAGCCACCCTCGTTGCTTCCCTAAAACACAACAAGACAGCACAGCACAGCACAGCACAGCACAGCACAGCACAGCACAGCACAGCACAGCACAGCACAGCACAGCACAGCACAGCACAGCACAGCACAGCACAGCACAGCACATGGCAAACATCCCATCCAAAGACACCCGGTGCAAGGTAGATGATTCAAACGGTGCTGCTCTATACCAGACGGTGGGGTGGGGATGAAGTGGCAAGTACCGTACGCGTATGCGCGTCGCTGAAGGTACGGGTTAAAAGGTATGTAGGTAGGGAGTATAGTGGTCGTACTGGGGAAAGTAGCAAAGCGAGGTATTCGTTATGTATTTCGCTGGTATAGGTGTGGGGTGGAGGGTTGTAATGAGGGTGCTGCCGTGATCTTTGCGTGGTGCTTTTGTTGGTGGAGGAGGAGGAGGAGGAGGAGGAAAGATGAGAAGAGCACGCTGCGAGACAGGAAGTTGCTGGCAAATCCACCGTCATAGGCCAAGTGTCTAGTACCGCACTGCTCTTCGTGGAGTAACGCACTCAGACTGTTGTCCAGACATAGTAGCTTGTCCAGACATTGCAGCCAACGCCAGAATCCCCGCTTCCAGTAATCCTTTTCCTCCATCCCAATCCACGCATACATCCAGCCCTCTCACGCCACCCCCTTCGTAAACACAACTTCCAGCTCATCCCCAACCCGCTTATCCAGATCAAACTCCCACTTGACAAACCGCACCTCGGCCGCCAACCCCATCCGCTCATCCCCCTTGCACACACCCCGCTCCTGCAGCCCCGCCCACACAGCGCGAAACGCCTCGCCCTCGCTCTCCCGCTCGCCATTCGCGTCGTCCGAGCTCCGGAACCACACCCCCTTCTCCACCATCCGCCTCAGATCGTCTGCGGGCTCCATGCTCGCCCACACATCCCACGGCATGTACTTGACCCTGACCTCCTGCAGCGCTTCTGACTCCCGCAGCATCAGCAGCGCGTGGATGCAGTTGTGGACCCAGTATCTGATCTTGAGCGGCAGGGTGTATCCGGGGCGGGAGGCGCCGCGGTGGTGGTGCGAGGCGCGGGAGAGGAAGTACAGCGGGAGAGTGATGCTTGCGAGGGCGAAGGTGGGGGAGGCGAGGTAGTCGAAGAGGGGGGTGACTTCGAGGGAGACGAGGAGGTCGAGCTTGATGTCGACGTCGGAGGTGGAGTCGTCGACGGTTGAGGGGCGCGAGGGGTCGGCGAAGGGGTAGTGCGTGGCGAAGCCGAAGGGGTCATTTGCATTTGAGGCGGGGGCATTGCGGTGCGGCCACGTGGGATAGAGCGAGGCGTTTTCGGCTTCGTAGAAGTTGTCGTCGTAGTAGCCGCCCTCGTAGTCGTGCTCGTCGTAGTGCCCGTTGTACTGCGCGCCGCGGATGTAGTCGACGTCCACTTCGTGTCCATCGTTCTCCCAGTACCACTCGCGTTTACCCTCGCTCCGCTCCGGCGGGTAGAGGCGGAGGTTGGGGAAGGTGATCCAGTCCAGCTCGATCTTCTTGATGCGCTTCAGCCACTGTTTGCCAGGGCCGCCCGTGTCCTCGATGCGCGCGAGAAGCTGTTGTAGCACGTACGGCCCGCAGCTTAGATGGACAGTGTGTTTTTTGAAGAGCAACTCAAGGGCCTCGCGCGCGATTTGGTGGTTCAGCAGGAAGTATTCATGATGCAGCACCAAGAGGATGGACGCGGCAGACGGTCGGAAATATTTCAGATGCCGTCGCTCAATGCGGAGTGCGCGGTCGGCGCGGTCTTCAGGGATAGTGAAGGCATAGTCGTAGATCTGGTGGTGTGTGAGCTTGCTGTTACCCAGACTGCAGCAGGGTAGGACTTACCTGGTCGCGAAGCTCTCGCGGAAGCTCCAAGAACGGAAACACATGTTTGCGCTGCGCTCTCTCAGCAGCGAAGGTGTCGCGCCTCGACGCTGTGGTCGCATCTAGGGATGCCAGGTCGGGCGGCTCTCTACCGGCCATGACGCGTCGGTATTGCTTGTACCCACGGCGCGACTTTTCCAAGCTCCGTGACGCTCCACAGGCAGACGTTCGCACGTGATTGCCCCTCCCGCTGCCTACTACCGCTTACGGTTAGACATGCGCCGAGCCACATCTTAACGAAATCTGGCGAACGGGCCGTGGCTGCACGGGCGACAGGCTCGACATCCTCGGTGATTTTCAGCACTGCGCGCAAGCTTGCTGAAGCGCGGCAATCCTTTTATTGCCCTGGTTCAGGATCACCGTCTCGCGAAGTCCGCCGACCGTCACTCGTCCCTGCATGCGCGTCTGGCCCCGATATCGAAAGTCTTGGATTCATCTCGGGCCTGCCCGATTGTTAAAAGCCCATCTGCATGTGGTCCCAGGTCCGCGCCGTTTGAGAAGGTACACATGCCGTTCCGTCTGCACCATCGCTAAATACTGATCCTATCTGTGACTGCACATGCTATTCCGGGAACCTTTTGCAAGGGAGGCTTCCGACCTGTGGTAAGGCAGATTCGCACCTTGTCGACAAGACGTCGTCCTGCCGAAAGCGACGGTGTTTGAATCGCCTGCATGTCGTGTTTCTCGATCAACCGCTTGATGCGGGCCGCCCTGCTGGTGGAGAACCGCATACCTTGCCTGACAGGGTAGGACGATGGTGCCACCACAGAGCCCCCAACAGTCGTACCTGGGGACGGATCTGTTACTGGCAGGTTGACGCCTGGTGCACGACAGAAGACGTTTGGACGGAATTGCTGTCTGTCTGCGCAACCATGTGTCAGGTCGATTGCTGCACGCCACATCATGGCTACGATGGCGGAGTCAGGGCCGTGGGGAATATCGTACGACCACGTGTTTAGTTGATTGATACCTGTCAAATCCTTGCTCCTCGTCGTACCGAGTACCGCCGAGGGCATCCTGTACAGGGTATTGGCAGCATGGACCCCTTCAGGTACAGTGCCTGCCAGGTTGATGTCCAGACACGGCAGTTCTGTAACTGAGAGCGAATGCATCTCGAGCCGGCTACCGACGCTGTGTGCCTTTCTAAAGTTTCATGATATGCAGTACGGCGCACGCTGGATGGTACGGAGAGCAGAGGTTGGTACTGCTCATTCCGTACCTGGACAGAAGTCTGTGCGAGACACGACGGCACCAATCAGGGACACGCGGGGTCTGCGATCCAGATCAGGAAAGCAATTGTGTCACCTCTCAGAACACACGACATGCAACGACGCCTCACACAAAGCCGTTTGACGACGACCTGGTTCTCGGATCAACGTGTGGTCGCACCTGCCAGCTCGGGTGCGATGTGAGGACGGTGACATGGCGACACGCTCTTGCGTTGCATGCGGCTTCGGAGGGTTCGAAGATGGGTATGACGGAGCTCGAAGGTGAATGGAGGCAGGGGGGATGGGGAAGCCGCCGAGTACAATGGAGAAACATGGTGAGACTTTGCGATTGGCGGAGCGCTTCTTTCCACGGCAGGTCGTTAGCAGTGTCTCCTTCGGTACCTGGGTGCGTGAATCCGTTCGAAACTGGAGATGGGCCTCTTGGCCGCCTCGCTGTGTAACCCAAGGGTCGTGGACCGTACTCGCAAAGTAGTGATGGGTCTTTGTCAAGACGCACAATTGCCGTCAAGCAGATGGCTACGTTGCTCATGTCATCCACAGCAGTTGACATGCGAAATAATCTCGGCAGGTCGCACGATCCAACGTGCCCTGGACATTCATGGCTCGCTTCTTCGTGTGTCTACGGTTCAGGCTCCGACTGGCCGTGATGCTCCCTGGCCGAGGAGCAGCCGTGCAAAGGGAAGTTTGGAGCGATCACAATGCTGGCGTTGGCGCATCGTTGTGACACCAACGTGACTTTGAAATGCTGTGCTACGTCCTGGGTTCTCATGGAGCGTGCTGCAGCGAAACCTTGAGGGTGCCGATCCCGAACTACCGAACGTGTTGAAATGCAACCGGCTTCCCAAAGCGACTTGCAAGACACCACGGGCGACAGGGCCCTCGGAACATGGGTGTGGAAGAGGTGGCGCAAGCCGTTTGGACCAGCGGCAAAGTAAGCGGCATTCCGGGGCCGCTGTGGTTGGTAGAGGCAAATGAGGCTGCCTCTCAAAGGGCTGGGGAAGGCAACCATGGCTGAAAACGTGGGCGGGCGTGGACCTAGCGGGCGGCGGGACGATGGGTGGTGGACGGCTTGACGGCCTGTACAGAAAACGTCGGTCGACTCTGTGCAGGCGTGGGGCGGGTGCGTGTCTTGTCGCATGCCTAGTAGTATAGTAGTAGGCCGTCACCGTGGGCCACGACGCGCAATGCCCACGCCCGAGCACGAGAGCCTAGAGGCGCTCCCGCACGGCGGCCCAAAGCGGAGGGGATCGTTGCGGCACAGAATTGCTTCTTCGGCTGGCTCCTCGTGGCGCGCAGATGAAGCCGCCCGGGTCCTGAGATCCTTCCCACATGCCGCCATCGCCATCGCCAATGCCGTCGCCCTCGGACTGTCTGCCTGTCTGTCTGCCTGCCTGCCTGCCTGCCTGCCTGCCTGCCTGCCTGCCTGCCTGCCTGCCTGCCTGCCTGCCTGCCTGCCTGTCTGCCTGTCTGTTTCTCTTGCGGGCGTGTCCGGCGCGGCGCTCCTCTCTTGCCGGCGTCCGTCCCCCACCTGCTGTCTGACCACCTCGCGCACACCTGTTCGCGCACAAGACAGGGCGCCATGTTAGGTGCAGGTAGCCGCCACTAGGGGCCCTGCTGAGATACACGAAGCCTTATTGAACGATTTCCCACGTGCAAGCGGCCTCGTCCTGGGCAAGCCTGCTGCATTAATTGGCCCGTGTCGTGCCCTTGCGCATCCCCAAGTCTTGCTGAGCTTCCTGGGTGCTCACTGCTCGCTGTTCAGTGCTCACTGCTCTGCTGAAGCTCCCAGCGACCTCCACTCTGCCTGTCCGTCCCGTCTTGTTGCACACACACACGTCCACGCCCTCGGCCCCCTCCCCCCCTCGAGCCCGCGTCCACCTGCTGCTAGTTGCTAGCTGCTGGCCATTCATCGCACCCGCTGCCCGCTGTCCTCTGTCCTCGGGCCGTTGCATGCAAGGCACGCCTGCCATCGCTGCTGCGACGTGCCCTGCGCTCCCTTCCTCGTCTAGGTTGCATCTGTTCTGCCCCGGGGATATGTTTGCGCCTCGGACCTCTGCCGTGCCCGAGTAACTCGAATGACGCCGATTGACTTCGCTGTGCGCCCCAGACACGCCGCTCGCCTGCACAGTGCCCTCTTTTGCTTTCTCCGCCTCGTCTTCCCGTGACGGCCACCACTCTCACCGTGCGACGGGCTCACGACGCCACCGCTCAGCGACTCGTTGCGGCCCTCGAGTCCTGCCCCGGCTCAGTCCCGGCTCTTCCCCAGTGACACCCACCACACGCCCTCATCGCGGGACCCCCAGATCAGATCCAGCCATCCAACGCCGTGCGCCGCCCCGGCTGCCATTGCTCTCCACCGCAGCACGCCGGCCGAGCCTGCTGCAGCCACGTCCCGTTTCGCCGCCTGCGCGCCGCCTGGTCCATGGTCGTCGTGTAGAGGCGACGCGGCCATCTCTGCTTTGGCGTGGTGTTGCTGCTGCTGCTGCGCGCCCTCGGAGCACCACCCAGCACCGCGAGCGCCCACGCCGCGCAGTGACTGGATTCCTGGTATCCGGCTCGCAGGACGCTGTCTGCGCCTGCTCCCTGCCATCGAGCCCTGCTTGGCGACGCGACCGTCGCTGCTGCCCCGCCTCGCGCCTGAGTGAACTCCCAGAAGGGACGTCCACCATCCCGTGCGCCGTAACTGCCTGCTGTGTCTCTGCCCCCGCTCGCTCTTTCACTCCTGTCCCGCTGCTCGTTGCTCGCTGCTCGCTGCTCTTTGCTCCCGCTCTTCTGCCTATTCGCTCTCTTGCTGCACCCGCCGCCGTCGACGCTCCGCATACCACGCCAGCATACGTCGGAAAGCCTGTCCGCCTCCGCGTCCGCCCCTGTCATTGGCCCGCCCCTCGACTGGCGCTCTCTTGCATCACCCTCCGAACCTCCAGCTCGCCCGGTAGCTCTGCTGGACCGCCGTAGTGCAAAGTGCACACCGACGCGCTGCGTCTGCCGCTATGGAACAACACCGACCCCAGGTATGTTCATGTTTATATTTATGCTCTTGACGTCCCCACGTTTGCCAGCGGCCTTCCTCAACGCCCCCGTTCGACCTTGGAACAACGTGGGCTGTAGATCGGATACCCGCCCACGCCCACACGTGCCTGCCCGCGCGGTTGGACCCGGCAAAGTCAGCAGCTACACCCTCGGACGTCTGCTAATGAGTGCCTCAGCCCCCGTCAAGCCTGTCTCAGGCTTTGCCTTCCATAGCGTCCCTCACCAACAATCTGTCTGCCGAGCAGAGCCCGGTGCGCCTACGACAGCAGTCTGAGTCCCGCGAGGCCCGTGACTCTGGCAATTGGTCCATTTCTCAGAGTAAGCGTGAGTGTTGGCCTGTCATCCCCCCTTTGATCTCGTACCTGGCTCAACACTCCCATAAACCAAAACAACCCTCGTGCTGACTCATGCCAGATTCCTCAGGTGTGTCCAACACGATGGGTCTACAGCTGCAGACCATTCTGAATGCCGAGGACCCGCCGTCGCGCAATGGAGTCCCCGACACACCCTCGTCGGCACGGTATCCTTCCGGCGTCTCCTCGATACAGCAACAGGTGCGTATGTTTCCGCCAATGCCAAAACGCACTAATCGTTTCGTAGCCGCCAAATGCTCTGCCATCGCTAAACCAGGGCTTTGACAATCGTCTAAGCTTCGAGGCAAGCTCACAGCAGTCTGTATACGATTCCCGCCGCAGCAGTGTGGACAGCCGCATGAATGCTGGCATGACCCATCTGGCCATCAGCCCCGGATCTCCCTACGATAGCCAGAACGCTTCTCGCGTATCCCTCGTGTCGAATCTACAGCAACAGCGAGGCATCACCGCGGTCGACCAACGTCCGAATGGCGCCTCACCGCTATCGCCCCTCGGCCCTAGACCGGGGGTTCGCACGAACCACCCTCCACGCAGGGCACCTGTCATCAACCCGAACCCGCGCAGCGTGTCGGGCATGCCTGATCCTATGGCTGCTGCGCCGACCAAGGGTTACGCTTGGGCTTTCCCTGCCGAGCCCGAACTTGACAGAAGGGGTTCCAGCAGTGGCGATTCCAGCGTTGGGCACTCAATCCCGTCGCGTCAGAACAGTTTTGCTAGTATCTTCACCACGGACTCGAACCTCCCGAATGGACAGAAGAGACTGGACGATGGTAAGCCGTACGACCTTTGTTATCAATCACCCACTAACTCCGGTAGACATCCCGACTACTCACCATCACTCGATGCAACATCGCAATGTCACAAGCCTGCAGACTGCTGAACAAGCAGCCGCTGCAGGCGGTGGCAACTACAGTCGCACCCCTGAGCTCCGTGTAAGCCACAAAATGGCGGAACGAAAGCGAAGGAGTGAGATGAAGAACCTCTTTGACGAGCTCAACGCTATTTTGCCCAATTCACCTGGAAGCAAGTCCAGCAAATGGGAAATCCTGACCAAATGTAAAACCTGTTGCACATACCGTCGTTGACCTTGCTGACTTGTGGCAGCTATTGAATATATCAAGAACCTGGCACGCTCCCACGAGAATGCCCGAAGCGAGAACGCTCGGCTGCGACCTGACGCTGAGTATGCTCGCCGGGTCCAAGAAGAGAACGATCTGCTGCGCAATGAGGTGGCCGCTATGTGGCAGCATCTTCAACGGACCGATCCCGGCAAGCCTCACGTATACGGAAGTATGACGGGTATGCTGGCGCAGCAGTATGGCAATGCACCGGCGTCGATCACGAACACCCTACCGCCGCTTCAGCAGCAGCAGAATCCTCCGCAAGCACCACAATGGGCAGCCCCTCCCCCAACGGCGATGCAAGGAGTTGAATTCGCCGGTCCTCGTACCTATGAGCACCCTCACCGCTAGCTGTGTCTGTCTACGATCTAGACTCGGCCAAAATTTCTCGACCACATTCGACCACGTATGCCACGAGTCCACTTGGACGTTCGGACTATAATTGCAATGATGGTACGCGAAAAGTTGCTGATCTTCTGTACAATAGCATAACCTTGCATCGCCCATTATTCACGGATCCTGTCACGTATATCCCACCTCGGTGTTGTCCTCGGCGGAACTAATTTCCTTTGTCTTTCGAAAACACAAGAGATGGATCAATCGGCATCTGGTCTTGAGAGGGGATTTCAGCGTTTGAGGCAAGTGTACCTCGGGCGCAGCAAGAAATCGAGGCCCAGAGAGCGGTTCTATTCAACTACACTCGAGATATCCATTACCATCATTGGGCGTTGGGCGGAGTACTTCATTTCAGACGGGACACGGACGAAACTTGGGGATTTGAAGGCGCCTACGGAGTATCAGAATACGGGATCGGTATGCATCCTCGCGATGGATTGTCAAAAGTATTATTCGCTCGTGTATCGTAATTAATACGGCTGGATTGGTGTTTTAGCGCAAGCAGTCGACGCGACGTAGTCCAGGCTTTGGTTGTGCATGCAGAAGCAAGGCAGTTTTGTGTTTTGTTTGATGATGTCACTTTTTGTCGTGCGGCGCCTTGAGCCGCTGCCATGTGCCATGGGGTCTTAGCAGTGTTTTAGGTAGACTCGAGCAAGCAAGCATCACAGTTTAGGCAAGCATTGTTCGTATCACGCTACGACGGGTCCCGCCGAAGCCACCGACGTACGCGCGTGTTGGCTCGGTAGAGTTTCCCCCCTCGTGGTGAGAGAGTGTAGGCGTGACGACGTGGGTGGATGGGTGGGTTTCGTCTACATGGCCCCCCCCCCCCCGACGCCGCTGGGATACCTAGGTTTTTGCGGATGTGAAGATGTGGGTTGGGTTTTGTGGGTCGTCGGTGCTAGTTGGAGGGGAAAGGTTGCCTGAGGTAATATTGTACCATGTGCGAATTGGTGGGTGCGCTTTGCTTTGCTTTGCTTTGCTTTGCTTTGTTAGGGGGCGGGAGCTAGGCGGGTGGAGTGGAGTGGAGTTCCTGTTGTGCTTTGTGCTTTGCTAATGCACGAACGAAGGGGGACTAAAAAAGCGGCTGAGGCTCGCCCAGCGTCTGTGCGGAGGGGGTTGGTTATGGAGAGTAGGATAGAAGGAAGGGTAGTCTATATGGTTTGCAGGGCTTGTGTGGCGGATTTTGTGGAGACGAGGTGTGGTGGGGTTGCGGATGGCGATGGGCTGGTATTGGGGTGGGTGTGGTGCGGGTTGGGGAAGGTTGGATTGTTTACTACGGTGTGCGCTTGTGAGATGATAATGTGTTTCTGCTATCGAGGGTTTCGGGGTTGATGTCGGATTGGAGCCTGCTGATTTGGCTCGGGCTAGGATGAGTCGACAGCATGGCGAGGTGACGTTGCATGGCCAGAATTTCATACTAGATGAGAGCAGTGTTTTATGGTTTCTTGATTTAGTCTTGTAGTGTACTTTTCTGGGATATTGGTTGTGTTGGATCATGTTTCGCCGTGTGTGACAAAAGTTGGATTCCGCGCCACGTCGTTGGCCTGTAGTATTAAAAACATTCCCGCACGGGATTTCATATTCATGGGCAAACTTCTCACATGAGCCCCTCTCGAGAGACTATCCAGGAAGCGCAAGAGTCCGCCTTCTCCCTCTCCCATCACAGGAATAATCTACCACTGCAGTGGAGCTACCCACCCGCAGGATCATCCCATCATCAACGCACATGTCCACCCTTCGATTGTGAACCAAAATCCAAATCCGGTCCATCGCGATCCCACCACCTCCATGCAAAACCGGCGCCCCCCTCCCTCCAACCGCAACAGTCACAATGCAAAATCTGCATCTCTCATACCCTGCGCGCATTAGTGTTAAATGCAGGTTATCGCTCCGAACCACGGTTCGCCGCCACCGGGCGATTACCCAACTCGCGAACTATAGTTCGCCCATTGGCGTGTGACGAACCATGGTACGGGCTCCGGGCGCTTTGTTTCACGCATGCACGAGGACCCCACGCGTGCCGGCGGCGGCGTGCTGTCGATAGCCGCGCGGGCTCAACATGTGAGTGTGCGTTGTTGACGCGGTGCGTGTCTCGGCATTAGTCACTAGTTCGCTATGCTGGTGCGTGTGGGATGACGTGTGGGTTTTTGTGGAAATTTTTACCAGCTGACTTGCGGGTTGATGACTGCTACGTTTGGTATCTCGTCCTTGCTACCTTCTGCTTTCAAACACAACCACACAATGGTTTCGGGTTGACGCTGTACAATGGCGAGACCGACGCGGGCTGGAATGATAGAGTCTCTGTAACGAGTGAATTCGTCCTCGATATCGTCATATGCCCATGGTTTCTAATATCTCGATCAAGCATGCGCTGCTTCCCAGTTCACACCTCGTATCCCGTTACTAAATATCCTCATAATGAAGCGCCAGCCCATCCCAAAAAAAGACATGGTATAATAAATAGAAAAGAAAAAGCCGACACCGACTCCTACGACTTCCCCTCTAAGCTCACCATCCTTTTCAAATCCCGACTCATCATATTAAACCCCGGCCCTGCCTTCCTCGTCTTATCCAAGAAATTGATGGCCATCAAGACCCCCGAAAGTTCCTCTCTGTTCACAAACGTCGTGTGCCCCCATGTCGCTTTACTCGGCTGGAACTCGAAGAAGTGCCTCCCGAGGACAATCCCCTTCCAGCCGCCGTCCCATGCGAAGCGTTCTAGGGAATTTTCCTGGCACGAGTGTTGTGTAGGAAGAGGGAGGGGGGACTTACGACGATGGTGGGGTTCGTGGCCATCATCGATATAGAAGAAGAGTTGCTTGGTGAGGACAAATTTATGCTTAAGTAGTTTTCCCGCCTTTTATCCTACTCTTCTTTTGTTAACTACTACTTTCTACGGAGCTCCTCTTAAGGCTATATCTTTATTATTTATAACAAACGAAGTGAGGAATAAACTCTATTACAAGGCGGCTCGTACCTATGCACCGTCTTGGATAACACACAAGGGATCCATGCTACAAGGCAAGATGTTCGCCCGCATATGCTCACCAACTCACCGGTCTGACCTCTAAGCGCTGATTGTTGAACCAACTCGGAGTAATAAAGTGCATCGCGCGAGAACAGGACGCGAAGAAAGGCGAGACGTATTGAGGTTAGAACTTCAACCTATAGGCAACCTAATATAGAAATACCTCTAACCTTAAATATAACTTACGCTAGACCATCTCGAATACGAGTAGGAAGGAACCCGTGGTTGACTCCCACTTCAAAGTCACCTCTCACAAAAACGGTAGCTTGTCCCTGAACGCGTCGGACTCGTGTTCTCGTGACAAGGGTACGTTCGCATGCTACAGGGCCTTATTTCTGCGCCCTCTCATCCGCATACTTGGGAGCTACAGCGAAGATGTCCCGGGCACGCACCGTACTCATACTGCTCGCGCACGGCATACTGGGGACATCCCAGGTCTCCCTACCAAGCCTGTTCGTCCCCGAAATATACGTTTCGAACACTTTCGAAGTCTCCATAGCCGGCAATGTACACACCCCCGGCGCCCTGTAGCACGCACAAGCTAAACCCACCCCAGGACGCCACAGCAACGACCTACCTCTTCTCCCCCGGCTGCGAGAACTTCGCCTGCGGCCCCGTCACGCTGGTCCAAGGCCCCACCACCGCAATCTACAGCGCAGCAAACGTGCCGCCTGGTGGCATCACGACGGTGTTTTCGTGCGCGCTGTCGCCCGAGGGCGAGCCGACGACTGCGGAGTGCACGCTGACGTCCCACTGGCCGGAGCATGACTGTTGTTCTAGTTCGGATACGAAGCAGTATCCTCCTGGGAGCGGGTACGCGTTTCCGACGTATCGCGCGATACTGGCTGCTGGGAGCGTCACGGGAATAGGGAGTGCAGAAGTGGCTTCGTCTACTAGGAGTGTGGCGCGGGGCTCGGAGAGTGTGTTTACTGCTTCGTCGACTGTGGCCTCCGCGACGGAAGCATCGGCTACTGCGGAGATAGAATCTGCTGCTGCTACGTCTGGGGCATCGAGTGAGACTGGGACTGGGACGGTCTCGACGACGGTGGCGAGTAGTACGCAGAGTGTGGCGAGCGAGACATCGGGTGGGAAGGCTCCTGCTGGACCAACGTCTCCTTCGCGCTTTGTGGAAGCTTGTATTGGTCTTGTTGGAGGTTTGTTGTGGCTGTAAATGTTACTGTGCGAGTAAATATTTTGTGGATAATAGTAAAGCTGCACCATGTGGCACTTCGGAACTGAGATAAACTTCGTAGAGATTCCTTATTGTTCGTAGTGCGTGCGACCTTTGTTAATTGAGCCGCAGTAGGTACAGCGACGTTCAGATCGCTTATCGCTTACCCGAATTGTGCAAGAATTTTGTCACAATGTACTGTATCGGTCACCAATTGAAACACAATTTCATAAACTTGATATACATTTAACATAAACTATTCGACGAGCTTTATCCTCCAACACTAGTGTGCTGATGTCGAAGCAAATCGGGATAACTACTTTTAATCCGTAACGCCAGCCAAAGCCGTGGTATAATGACAGATTACATCGCAGATGTCATGACATGGTTGAGCTTCACATCAAGCTCCATGTGGAACAGGCGCGCATACTCAACACTTACCGACCCGTCCAAACGAGGGTAGAGTATCATACAGGACAGACGTGCTCATACCGAGGCACTTAGAAGGTCATCTTTTGGCCCTTGAAGTCGCCGAAGCCACCACGGTTGGTCGAGAAACCACCACGGCCACCGCGGGAGTCTCCGCGACCGCCACGACCGCCACGGCCTCCACGACCTCCACGGTCGCCAAAGCCTCCACGTCCGCCGCCACGGCCACCGCCGCGACCACCACCGCCGCGGCCACCACCGAAGCCACCGCCACGGCCACCGCGGTCACCACCGCTGTTGTCACGGGCAGCAGCGAAGTCGATGCGGATGTTACGTCCGTCAACGTCCTGGCCGCTGAGGCCGTCAAGAGCAGCCTGAGCCTCCTGGATGGAGCCGAACTCAACGTATCCGAAGCCCTTGGGGGCACCGGTATCACGGTCGGTGGGCAGCGAGACACGGGTGATCTCACCGAAGGAGCTGAAGGCCTCGCCGATGGTGTCGTTGGTAGAGTCGAAAGAGAGGTTGCCAATGAACAGGGTGTTGCTAGGCTCGCTACGCTTATCGCCAAACTGCTTGGCACGAGCGGCGCCCTTGTCCTGGTTCTGCTGGCGCGGCTGGCTGAAGTCGACGTTCAGAGCACGGCCGTCGAGGTCGGAGTCGTGGAGAGCCTCCTTGGCCGCCTTCGCCTCATCGGCGTTGCTGAACTCAACGTATCCGAAACTGTAATCCAGTTAGAAAAGTTCAAAGCAGATATTAAGATTGACATACCCCTTGGAGCGACCAGACTCGCGGTCAGTGATGATACGGCAGCCCTCAATCGTGCCGTGGGGCGCGAAGGTCTGGGACAGCCAGTCCTCATCGACGTTCCAGCTGAGGTTGCCAACGAACAAGTTCTTGATGCCCTCCTCGCCAGAGGCCTCAGTCTTGGTCTTCTTGACAACGGGCTCGGCCTCGGCCTCAGCCTTGCGCTTCTTGGAGGGAGCCTCCTTCTCGCTGTCACTGGAGTCGTCGGAATCGGCATCGGAGTCAGAAGAGTCATCCGAAGAGTCCTGGAGGTTTTGTCAGAACGTGAACCAGTTTATACAGCAACGATGAACGTACATCAGCCTTGGCAGCCTTAGCAGCCGGCTTAGCCTCCTCGGACTCGCTCTCAGAGTCGGAGTCAGAAGAATCCGAGTCCTCCTTCTTCGCAACGGCCTTGGCGGGGGTGGCAGCCTTAGCAGCAGGAGCGTCGGCCATCTCCTCGTCACTGTCGGAGTCGCTGTCGGAAGAGTCGGAGCTGGACTCCTCGGCCTTGGCCGCAACAGCAGGCTTAGCCTTGCCGTTGGCCTTAGCCTTGGTGGTCTTCTCCTCGCTGTCGGAGCTGTCACTGTCCTCCTCAGAGGCGCTGGACTCAGAGTCCTCGGACTCAGGCTCGGGAGTAGGGGCCTTCTTGGACTTCTTCTTGTCGGCGACAACAGCAGATTTGGCAATGTCCTTGCTCTTGGCCTTGGGGGTCTGGGAAGGCTTGGTGACGCGACCTTCCTTCACCTTGGGGGCATCGACCTTCTTGGAGGCCTTCTTGTCGGCGCTGGGCTTGGTGGCCTTGGTCTTAGACATAATGATGATAGTGTTCTAGTTCTACAATGTATCAGTATGCTGCAGGGTATACCTTCGGAAGACAGAAAAGAGACGAGCAAAGGAAAGAGGTCAGACACGAAGGTCTCGGAATTCAAGCGCCGGTCTCGAAGAGACGAAATGCGCTGGTAGCCAACTGTCTCAGATCGCGAAAAGCCCACAGGAAACCCTCAGAGAAATTTGCGCCTTGCGGCATAAACTTCCGAAGCCCACGTAAAAGCCCACGTTTCAAGGCGCTGTGTTCCCACAAGAAGCCGAGAAGACAAGAGTATAGCCCTCAGGAGTGAAAAGCCCGCTGATGAATATCGCCGCGCTCTGCTGAGCGACTGGCGTGCCCTCTGTTCCTCTGTGTGTTAAGGAAAATTGTTCGCATGTGCCCACTGACTTGATTGAATGTGTGTAGAGTCGCAGTTCTCTCGTATATCCCTCAGTAGCTCGCAAGTACCCACAAAGCCACGAATAGAGCCTCGACTGATTTGTAGAGGAGAAGATGTTGTTGCGCGGAAGAGAGTCGCGAAAGTTTGGGAGAAGAGCAGAGCGCGCGAAAAGTTCGAGCTTTAACCGTCGAAAATTTAGCGGGTCCTGCGGGTGGCCAATCCGAAGACTGGAAAACTCTTGCTTATCGATAGCACGCTCGCGCTAGGCAACGTTCGTAAAACTGGGGCGGTGGCCGGAGGCAAAAAATGGGAGGGCTGGAGTGGGTGAGGACCCTTAAGCTTGGCGCCCTAGCGAGTGCGGTACGTCGCCTGCCGGTCGCAACTCCATCCTCCACTACCGAAGGTACGTCCGCAGGAATTGTTGTTCGAATGGCTTCGCCGCAAGGGTACAAGCCTCGTCGGCGGAGAAAGATCGAGGAGGGGTCTCTCGCTCACGTAACCCACGGTACCCTCGACCTAGACCAATCCAGCCATGCCCGCAAGCCTGCATTCCCCCTCGTTGCGTTCCTCTGGCCTGCCAAGGGTGTAGTCTCGCAATGGATCACCATACCGGTAATCCTCATGGTGGTGGGGCTCTTCCGGTGGACGACTGGTCTATGGGGATATTCTGGCTTCAATTCACCGCCTATGCATGGAGACTTTGAAGCTCAACGGCATTGGATGGAACTCACCCAACATCTCCCTGTATCGCATTGGTATTTTTACGACCTCGAGTGGTGGGGTCTGGACTATCCGCCTCTCACTGCGTACCATAGCTGGCTCCTGGGCATCATGTATGTGTGATCTATGCTCGTGTCTTCATAGCTAATGTTAGCCAGCGGTTCCACCATCAACCCCCAGTGGTTCGCACTGTTCGATTCCCGAGCGCTGGACGACCCATTGTTGAAGATCTACATGCGCGCCACCGTTCTCGTTTCCGAATACCTCATCTACGTCCCGGCTACAATTATATTCCTGCGAAGGTATTCTCGCGCCGAAAAGGTCAACGTGTGGGAGGCCACGATCGCCCTCGTTGCCATCCTTATGCAGCCTGCGACATTGCTGATCGATCATGGACACTTTCAGTACAACACCGTTATGCTGGGTCTTGCGGTGGCGAGCTTGTCGAGCATCCAGGCCGGACGTTATCTGTGGAGCTGCGTGTTCTTCGTGGGCGCACTTGGCTTCAAACAGATGGCATTGTTTTATGCGCCTGCTGTCTTCGCCTATCTCCTCGGCATATGCGTTTTCCCTCGGATCAATATTGCAAAGCTCTTGTCCATCGCCGTTACTACTGTCGCGGCCTTTGCGCTCCTCTACCTACCGTTCTTTGTCGGGATCTCGTACGACGCGTATAAGAATATGCCGCTCAAGGGCCTCCCGCTGCCTCCACTGTTGGAGTCTCTCCCAATATCGCTGGACCCTAAGGCTTGGTACTACCCCTACGTCTTAGGACTGGGCCAGTCGGTTCACAGGATCTTCCCGTTCGCACGAGGATTGTTCGAAGACAAGGTGGCCAACATCTGGTGCACTATTCATACCTTCCATAAACTTCACCGATATTCTGGAACCCTTCTTCAACGCGCCGCTCTCGTTGCAACCCTTGCCTCGATTGCCCCACCATGTCTGATCATATTCCTCAAGCCACGGAAACAGCTGGTCCCTCTCGCCTTTGCCACCACCGCTTGGGGCTTCTTTCTTTGTTCCTACCAGGTTCACGAGAAGAATGTTTTGCTTCCGCTTCTCCCGATGACCGTCTTACTGAGTGGACAAGGCGGCCTCTTACCATCCATTCGAGCTTGGGTGGGATTGGCCAATATGCTCGGCGTCTGGACGATGTTCCCGCTGCTCAAGAGAGATGAGCTCAGAGTGCCGTACTTTGTCATATCTTTGCTTTGGGCATATCTACTCGGGCTGCCACCCGTATCTTTTTCCGCGTATCACGAGGGCACCTCGGGTGGCCTCAGCTTGCTCACGAAGGTCCTACATCTCAACATCTACGTCGCCATGGTAGGGTGGCACGTCGCAGAAGCTTTCATCGCTACACCCGCCGACAAACCAGATCTGTGGGTGGTGGCGAACGCTATCATCGGCTGCGGAGGTTTCGTCCTCTGCTACCTGTGGTGTCTTTGGACACTGCTTTCCAAGAGCGAGTTGTTGGGCTCGAAGGCAAAGAGCAAGACGCAGTAGACCAGGCTTGTGGTTTTCGTTTTTTTTGGACATTCAAATACCAAGATACCCATTTCTTCAGAGTCGCGCGTTAGAGAGAAGTTCGGTTTCATTCATGTACAAGTGGGTATGTAGCGGTTCTCCCAATGCTCCGATCGATGCTTCTGTTGTACAGTATATGCCTCTTCCAATACGTATCATACATCGCCTTTCCCGCAACAACCCATTATATCTCGAAGCCGTAGCCCTTCATGCAGAGTTTGTATTTCGTAACTAGGTCGGCGCAGTCTTCTTGCGGGTTTTTGGCGTCAGAGAAGAGCATGCATTCGTCGCGCTTGGCTTTCTCCTCGTTGCAGACGCAGCAGGGCTGGATGGAAGTCAGCGGTTGCCACTAGGACCCTTTAGTGAGCTCATACCTTCGGCTTCCCGGGGGTCTTCACGTCTGCGCCTAGGTTGGCGGCGGTCGGTGGCGGAGGGGCCGGTGCTGTCATTGTGTTAATTCCAATCGCATCGCGAACAATTTGGCAGGCGTACTTGACTGATTTGAACCCATTGTGAAGTGTGTGTGGTGTGAACAAGTCGACCTGCTTAACAATCCAACATCTCGAATTGCTAGGGCTTGGCATTGCCGCGGACCGGACTGACGCCCACGCGCCGGACCCCTGCATGACTGGCCAGGCCCCAAATCACCCCCACTAAGAGACCAAAACATTGAACAATTCTTGCCCTTGTCACCCACACCTGTATTCTTTCGGTATTTCCACCTTTAAAAGTGTAGCTAGAGGTTGTACACTGACGTATGCACAGTTCGAGTCCAAACATCATGTCTGAATCCAAGGTCTTCTCGTTGGAGGGCAAGAGCCTGAAACTCGACACTGCCGAGGATATCGAGCCCCATATCAAGGCGCTGAAGGACAACGAGGATGTCGAGGAGGTGCGCTTCCTGGGAAACACTCTCGGGATAGGAGCCAGTGAAGCGCTGGCCAAAGTCCTCGAGACCAAGAAGAAGCTGCAGGTACTATACGAGCCCCCTTATGCGCCACCGTCTACCCCTCGACTAACAACACTTCCAGGTCGCCAACTTCGCCGACGTCTTCACGGGGCGCCTCCTCTCCGAAATCCCGCAAGCGCTCTCCGCCCTCCTCACCGCTCTCCTCGCGCTGCCCAACCTCTACACCGTAAACCTCTCCGACAACGCCTTCGGCCTCAACACCCAGGCGCCTCTCGTCGACTTCCTCTCGCAGCACGTCCCCCTGCGCCACCTCATCCTCAACAACAACGGTCTCGGCCCGGCCGCCGGCATCCTTATCGCCGATGCCCTTACCACGCTCGCGGAGAAGAAAGACGCCGCTCGCAAGCAGGGCAAGGAGGTCCCGCACCTTGAGACCATCATCTGCGGGCGCAACCGCCTCGAGGCCGGCAGTATGGCGGCCTGGGCAAAGACGTTCGCCGCGCACACGGGCATCAAGGAGGTCAAGATGGTGCAGAACGGGATCCGCCCCGAGGGCATCACGCACGTGCTCAACCACGGCTTCGTGCACTCGACGCAGATCGAGACGCTCGATCTGCAGGACAACACCTTCACCGTGAAGGGCGCAAAGGTGCTCGCCAACGTCGTCGGCAACTGGTCCCTCATCAGGGACCTCGGCGTCGGCGACTGCTTAATCAAGGGGCGCGGCGGCATCGCCTTCGCGGCTGCCCTGCAGAAGGGGAAAAACACAAAGCTCGAGATCCTCCGCCTCGAGTACAACGATATCAACGCAGAGGGCGTCGCCGGGCTCGCCGCTGCGCTACCCGCTCTCCCCGCCCTCCGCCGCATCGAGCTCGAAGGCAACAAGTTCAGCGCCGGAGACGCCGCCATCGCGACCCTCCGCGCGGAACTCGCAAAGCGCCGCGAAGCTGCCGGCGTCGACGACGAGAACGACGAGAACTGGGGCGTCGGCGAGCTGGAGGAGCTGGACTCCGAAGACGACGACGAGGACGACGATGACGACGACGACGAGGCCAAGGCTGCCAGCGACGAAGAAGACGAGGGCGTCGAGGCGCAGGAAAAGGCCGCGCGGGATATCATCGCGGACCAGCAGGCCGAGGACGCCAACGTCGCGCAGAGGAACGACAAGGATGTCGATGAGCTCGCCGATGCGCTGGCCAAGACGGACATCAAGGCGAAGCAGGGTTGACGGCTTGCATGTTGTGTTGCGTTGCGTTGCTTCTAGGTGCCTCTGCTCTGGCATGGTGACTTTGGGGGAGGGACATGGACGGATGCTGGGCGGGTTGGCGTCTGAACTGGGATTTTGGGGTCGGCATGTGCATATACGATTGACGAGATACCACGGACAGGACAGGATAGGATAGGATAGGGTGAATGAATGGAGTGCGGCACTAAACTTCGTACGCTTTTGTTTCATTGCGACGTCTCGTCAGAGATGGGGGACATACAGCTGGAGCAATGCAGTGGGCACACTTTTCTCCTAGTACTACGTGTGTGCATTCCGGATTGGCAGGACACTTGATCCCTTTCGATAAGAAGAATTACGAGACGGAACACTTAGAATAGACCAATACTCTCTTGTGAACATACAGCCGAGTGACAGTGATACTCGACGAACACTGGCGCAAAGGAATCTGTTGTGATGGGCCAGGATTACTGTCCAGCATTTACCCAATTTTTACGTAGCAAAGTACTCGTAATCAGAACACGACAGATGCGGAGAGAATGCCCTGGAAGAGCACAGCGGTATAAACAAAGAAACACTGGTCTGGAGGCGAAATCTTGATCTCTACTTGCATATGTACTGCCCATCCTGGGAAGATACCGCGTCCTGTTCATGAGCCTCCATCCAGTTCCAGCTATTCATGCACTGGGCTACCTATACATTGCTCGAAATTATACCCAGTACCTTGATCTGAGTGTCTGCGCTTGACCTGAATCTCAAGAATGAGCCCTTGGTCCTCTCCTAGTGCGCCTCAACCGCGCTGCTGCTGCGGGTGTGACTGGGAATATGCTTGTTCTCCGCCAAAGTGTGGGTAGTGAAATCTTTAGCGACAAGCTCCGAGGCGGGGGTAGCACCGGCCTGGTTTTGGTCCTTCGAATTGCTGGGGTGGTCGAGGGGATCCTGGTTCTCGTCGGCGGGATCGCTGAAGGAAATGGCACGCTCGCGCTTCGCAGCGATCGACTGAGCCTTAGCTGTCAAGCCACCCTTCTCGGTGTGGCCGTGGGCACGAGCTTCGAGGGAGTGGAGATGGTCGGCTTCAGCCTTGGTGACTGTGCCGTCCACAACCTTGGGCTCGATTCTAGCAAGCTCCTTCTGCAACACTGGCTCCAATCCAGGCTGGGGAGCTTGGTTTCTACCAATTGCCTGCTGCATCTCTGGAAACGAGTCAGTAAGTTGATTTCACGACAGCAATGCACCGTCCGCCTTGCGAGTACGCATGGTACTCCAGATTGGGGGAGCTTGTTTTACTCACTGCTGACGATCTCCTGTGTGGCCTTGAGGAGATCTGGAGTTACGAGGGTGGGGTCGCTGTCTACGGCGGCCTTGAGATCATTGACGAGAACTTGCTGAGTGTGGCGAGGCTCATGCACCATTGGCGGCGGGTCCGACTGAGTATCCAGCTGCTGGAGGTCCTGGCTGGCCAAGGCGAGGGACTCGACGGCGGAGACGATTGAAGCGGAGCGGCGATCGGTAACCTCAACCTGCTCGCTCAGGCGACGTGCATCCTCGGGAGTGATGCTCAGCGGATCGGTCCGCAACTTTTCGAGGACCTCCTTGAAGTGTGAGTATTCAGAGGAGCTGCTGGACGTGCGGTCCTAGGAGAAAGGTTCAGGCTACAGCTTCACACAAACAAGATGAAGGGCAATCGTGAGAGTCGCAGAAGCTCAGGGACAGCCCATCAGTACCTGGGCAGGCATGCGCTCGGATGACAAGTAGGGTTCTGAACATAGAGCTAGAGATAACTTACGGCATGCTCAAAGTGCTCGCTGGAAGAAGTCATCGTGTGATGCTCGCTAGCTGAGTGAGGAGTGGAAGTAGGTTGAAGTGTTGGCTGGGTGTCGTGAGCGCGAGAAGGTGGTGGGTCGGTTGGGTGTTTGGAATTGCGAGAGAACACGCAAGAGTGTTTATGTAGTGACGTCGGTGCTTGCGAGAGGGCAGGTGCCGCATCAGCAAACGGCAGGCACTCTTCACCTCAACCGGCCGGAGCGTACCAGTTCGAAGAGAATTGGAAGGTGCGTGACAAGCTGAGTGTCGATGTTTTCGGGTAACGCGTGTTTAATGGTCCCTTGTACTGTACGGCGCGAGATTAGACGCGAACTACAGAAACCAACTTGCATAACGGAGCAAGAGATCACTGTCCAGATAGACGAGGAAGCCTTTTGCGAGTACAGTAGGTTACGGCTTTACCGAGCTTGTCCAGCTTACTGCTCGTTACATCTATTTTAGAGCTTCACAGACATTCTGCGCCGTGCAACTACGCACTAGCATTCACCCGCGTAACGTGATCTTCCACCTCTAATCCCGTCAGTAACATCGGAAGGCAATTATGATGAAGAGCGAGCCAAGTTTCGCAGTCCACTCTCGAAACACGGCGGAATGCTGACTATGAGAGAAGAGATGATGATTTGGAGAGACGTTTTGTAATATGCGGTTGGGAAGCACAGGACAGTCATATCTGAATTGGCATTATAAAAAATTGAAGGATGAGAAACGAAGAAGAACACCACCGTTGTATGTGCAGACATGAAGAGAGATCAGAACGATTTCGAGATGGGAAAGGTGACGATGAGCGTGAATGGTTCTTCCAGTGTAACTGTTGTCGTTACGAGTGTCTTGGGTAGATCTCGGAGCAAAAAGATGTGGCTCGTATCTCATTGCTAACACGACGGAAGTGTTGCAAGGGTTCGTATACCGTATACACCCCTCCTGGGAGGTTCGGGTGCGTAGTGCGGCAGGGATTTTCTCCGTGTAGATAAAAGATCACAAAAAAGTCCCATCACCCCAACCGCGCTACGCACCCGAACCTCTCAGGAGGGTGTAGACGTGGAAAAGCGCGACTGACTCATGGTGTACTTAGTAGCCCGCCGGCCTGACGTCATATGAGTTTTGGGCTGGGTTGGCATTGTTCTTTGCATCCCTCGGAAAATCCTTGGGGCATGGAGATGGTATTCTTGCTCCCGGCGCGTCGGCGGATGCTTGGCCGAAGCAACTTGGATGATTTTGGTTGTCAAAGATGTTGAGAGGGCTCCTCGCACGTCAGCACGAAAATCATGAGATCTGGCGATCTGGAGATATGTGTGGGACCACTATCGACTCGGGGCCGGCATCTCGACGCATCCGTCTGAACTCTGCAGTGTCGTGGAGTCGATCGTCAGCGGTGGAGCCCCCACGCACGACACGACAGAGGCCACGCCCAGTTTGATCAGGGGCACGCCGCCGCCACCATCCTTGGAACTTGCGCCCTTGCCGCAAGCCACCACGCTCCCGGACCGTTGAAACATGTGCGTGCAGGTGCATGCGGAAGCGATAAGCGTGCAGTGGAATGCGGCGAGGACAGGACAGCGGCCGCGATATTTGCAATCACACAGCATCGGTCGGGTTGAGGGTTGAGGGGCGATCAGATGGCGTCTGCCACGGCCTGGCCCGAAGTGGATGTTGTGCTTTGGCGAGGTGGTGCTGTGCGCGGTGCGCGGTGAGCGGTGCGCGGTGAGCGGTGGGACCTGCGTAGGTGACGTAGCCGCGCAAAAAAGACGGGCGCACCGTTTGCCCGACAGCGAACCAAACAACACAATGCACGCTTGTGCACGCGGCAATCTTTTTTTGAGACAGTTTCCTCTGAACGCCAAGCGTCGACGGTCCCACCCAAACGCTAGCATTGATGTTGCGGCACTCTTCGCTGCTTCCGCGACTCTCATTTGCAGCGACCCAGTTTTCTTATCAACCATCGCTTCCATCCTTGCTAGAGAATGAAAATCGCTAATCACTGATCAGGGCCGCGCGCTCCAACTCATGGCCTCTCGCCCTGGCTCCTCAAATAGACACGCGCCGACCCCGGCATCCGACCCTTATACCTGGGTCTGGCATCTCGCCGTCTCTACACCTGATCTCGTTCCATCTCCTCGCAACCGTTTCTTATACTTATCGTCACTCGCTGATATCCTTTTCCTATTTGGCCGCTCTTAGTCCCGCACCAAGAACAGCAGGGACGTCATAGCAGCCCCAGTCGGCCGAATTGCCAACGCGAACGTCGGAAAAGTCGACAACCACCATACGCCTTGGACGCCCGTCATGACCACTCCAGTCGAGCGGCCCGAGCCGACATACGAAATGGACAGCTCAACCTACTTACCAACCCACACGCCAGCCGCGCCGCCGCATGTGCAGCGATCTTCAGACGACGATGGCACCTTCGTGGGGGAAGACTTGAGCCAGAACAACTCAAGCCCAGGCCCTGCGCCATTTCCTCAGCTCGACACTGGCGTTGGCCGGGCCCGAGCGGGTAGCCACTTGACGGTCGACACAGTCCATCTGGGTCCACCAGGCTCATTGCAGTCTCCCTCACAGTCTCGGGAGCAGGCTAGCCGCTTAAATGACGAACTTGCCATGCTTCAGATAGAGCGCCAGGTTTCCAATGCTGTTGAAGATCTCGAAAAAGGACTGTCAACATCTCGCTCCATGCGTCGAACCCGCTCGCGTAGGGAAGAGCCCGAGGACGAGTTTGATGTGGCTACGAACCCCTTGCACGAGAGAGCGGCCCTCTACAAACCACCCGAGAACCCATCGACCAACGTGTCTCGCTTCTTCAAGAAAGTTCACAACTCGAGTTGGGTGGTCCGATACTTCACCTACATTACTCCGTTGGTCCTGATAATTCTCATTCCGCTTCTGCTGGGAGCTCTGCTCTTCAAGAACGCGTCCGTAGGCGGTGTCAAGATGTCGTGGTTCTGTATATGGCTCATGATCATCTGGTTGTCACTTTGGGCCGGCAGATCGATAGCCAAGTGTCTGCCTTGGCCTATCGGCTTGATCTCGAGTCTCTTCACCAACAACGACAAGAAATGGCGAGACATGGGCAAGCAGCTTGAACTCCCCGCGACGCTCTTCTTCTGGTTTCTCGCTATCGAGATATCCTTCCTTCCCACTATGAAGCATCACCACCTCAATGGCAACCCATCCACAAAAAATTGGGAAGTTATTCTGAACAAGATCCTCATTTCGCTCCTTGTTGGAATGACACTCAATTTCATCGAAAAGATCATCATTCAGCTCATTGCTATCAGCTTCCACTTGCGCACATACGCCGACAGGATCGAGCTGAACAAGTTCCAAATCGGTAGCTTGGCTAAGCTTTACAAATATTCCAAAGAGAAGATAGCCATGGAGGACTCTGAATTTGAAGCAAAAACAGGCATGGTATCTGGTGCTCGTACGCCAGGTCAATACATGAAAGAGGCACAAAAGAATACCAAGGAAGCCTTCAACAGGTTTGGCGACATTGCTGGGAAGGTTGCCGGAGATTTCACTGGCCGAGAAGTTACAGGGAGCGGTCATCCCAACCAGGTCGTCCTTGCGCTTCTTAGTAGTACAAGCGGCAGTCAGGTCCTGGCCAGACGTTTGTATCGAACCTTTGCACGCCCAGAAACGGAGACAGTGCACCAGGATGACTTGAAGTTCGCTTTCGAAAACAACGATGAGGCGGACGCAGCATTTTCCATGTTCGACAAGGACATGAACGGCGACATTTCCATGGAAGAGTTGGAGGCGGTCTGTGTTGAGATCGGCCGTGAGCGCAAGTCCATCACTGCGTCGTTGAAAGATCTGGATTCCGTGGTCAGTAAGCTCGACGACGTGTTCTTGTTCATTGTCATCGTCATTACTCTCCTTGTTTTCATCTCCATCATCTCAACATCCGCAGCAGGTGTTCTCACATCAGCTGGTTCTTCGGTCCTTGCTCTGTCCTGGCTCTTCTCAGCCACTGCGCAAGAGTTCCTGCAGTCCCTCATCTTCGTCTTCGTAAAGCATCCTTTCGATGTTGGAGACCGCGTCACGATCTATGGTAACACTGGCGCCCTGGGTCTTGGTGATGATTACTTCGTGAAGGAGATCGCGTTGCTTTACACTGAGTTCAAGAAGATGGAAGGTCATGTCGTACAAGCGCCGAACAGCTACTTGAATACGTTGTTCATCCTCAACCAGCGTCGTTCTGGTGCTCTCGCCGAGGCTGTTCCTGTCGTTATCAAATTCGGCACTACTATCGAGCAGATCGACTCTTTGCGCCAACGGTTGCTGGAATTCGTGACTGCTGAAAAGCGCGAATATGGGTCTAATATCCTCACAGAGTTGAGACAAGTCACCGAAGTTCACTCACTTACGCTCAATGTCGTCTTTTTCTACAAGTCCAACTGGCAGAACGAGCTGCTTCGTCTCCAACGCCGCAACAAGTTCATCTGTTGCTTGATGGTATCGATGCAGGAATGCGGAATCGAAGGACCGCGTATGCGCTACCCTGGCCAGAAGGAGTCTTTCCCGCTGTACACGCAACATCTTCCTCACCAGGCTACACCTGGCGTTGGCCATAACGGAACACCGGACAACCCGAGCGGCATGCTCCATCAACAAGTCCAAGACGATCCTATCGTGCCTCCGTCTTCCGGCAAAGAAAATGAAAGTGTTTCCGGACGACAACATTCCATTCTTCGCAATGGCGGACGCGCTCGCGGTGAGTCGATGGCAGCTATGGGCCGCCGTGTTGACTTCTCGCTTGGTATGAAAGATGTCAATTTCGCCGAAATTCCAGGCGATGTCTTCGAGGATCGGGAGAATGCTTCCCAACAGAGAGCCACCGTTGTCAGGGTTACATCTCCTTCCCGCCACTCGACGGAGCGCCGTTCGTCCAACGACATGGCGAGGTCCACCTCGATCGCCTCTCGGCCAAGCCACCAGTCTGGCCGTCTCCAGCGGGTGAACACGGACAACTCGCAACTACGCGAGCGAAGCGTTCACAGGAACCGCTTCTTCGGCCGCAACCGCTCCCGGGGTCAGGACGAAGAGACTGCCATGGCTGACATTCCCGAGAGCGATTCGAACGGCAGCAAAGAGAAGCTCGACCCACGCTCTGGCCTCATCAGTCCACGGGCCGTCAGGACGAGCGCCGAGGAGGCGCGTCGCACGACGGACAGCTCAGGTGCTCTCCCAACGGAGCCCTTCGACCAGCCATTCCATGCACCGACCCGGTCCCAAACGGACAACTTCGAGATGAGGCGATTTCACTAAATCACAAAGATCACAATCTTTAATTTCCTTTTGTAATCAAACTGCACCAGATCCAGTGCGGACAGCAGCATAAAGAAAAGCGTTAGCCTGGTTAGCGTTGAGTCCCGGTGCTGAGCAGTAGTGGGCTACGAACTTTTCCTTCTGTCGTAATTAGCATTACCGTTAGATATCATAGACTGGACCGTCCGCTGAGACGAGGTCAAAATCAGCATCATATTGAAAGCCAACACGGCCCAAGGAAGTCGTGATGTACAATTGCAAAAGCTGCATTGCTCAGCCCACAACATGGGC
Source organism: Karstenula rhodostoma CBS 690.94 (assembly GCA_010093485.1). NCBI lineage: Eukaryota > Fungi > Ascomycota > Dothideomycetes > Pleosporales > Didymosphaeriaceae > Karstenula > Karstenula rhodostoma. The sequence continues at coordinate 341,369 of MU001516.1, forward strand.
ATCTTCAGGCCTGTTGGAGAGGGGTAGTACTCCTGCTCATGGTCGTGGTTGACAGGTCCAATGAAGTGTATTGAAGCAGAGATACGATCTTGTATCCTGGGCAACTTGCGGTTTAAAGGGTGTTCTCCCTGGCCGACGTTCACGTTTACGCGAGAGCAAGGTGGATACACCAGCACAAGCGTAACTGACGATCCGTCTTAAGCCTAGTCATACATAGACGCGACCGAATCGCGTCAACCACCTTCCAAATCGGCATGCAGGCAGAGCGACAGCGGCGGTGGAGAAAGACAAGTGCACGCGAATGTCCAATCGCGCGTGAAGAGAGCTCCTGCCGCGGTGGTCTATGCGCTCTCTAACCGTAAACACATGCAGGCCCCGCACAAGCCCACAGCACCACGCCGCTCACCGCTTCATCGCATAGACGGCAGTACACGACCACGCCCCGGTCCGCTCCTTCATCCCTTTTCTCATCTGTCTGTTTGATACAGCGCTGAAGAACGCCCAAGATGCGAGGAGAGGTGTGTATACAGCCCATACAGCCCATTGTTTACGCGTGTCGAGGGGAAGGGAGGGTGCTTCTCTGGGCTGCTGGGGAGCGACGAGCGACTGGACCAATTTGCGCTGGACGTCAATTGCAGCGTCAAAACCTTGCTGACCACTTCGTCTCTGCAGATCTGCCACCTTCACATCGGCCAGGCTGGCGTCCAGCTCGGTAACAGTGCCTGGGAACTGTACGCGCCCTCCACCCACCACCGCATACGAACGGCCCGACTGACCGGAGTCCAGGTACCTGTTGGAGCACGGCCTGAAGGCTGACGGCTGCCCCGACCCTGATGCCCAAGATGTTGCCGAGGGTGGCTCTTACGAGACCTTTTTCACTGAGACTGGAAGCGGCAAATACGTGCCACGCTCCATCTTCGTCGACCTGGACCCCTCCCCGATCGACGAGATCCGTACCGGTCCCTACCGTCAACTCTATCACCCTGAGCTCTTGCTGAGCGGCAAGGAAGACGCTGCCAACAACTATGCCCGCGGCCACTACACTGTTGGCAAGGAGATGGTCGACGGCGTCATCGAGCGCATCCGGCGCGTTGCTGGTAGGACTCGGCCCAGCAACGGTCATACGGGAGGCGGTGACTAACCTTGCTAGACAACTGCTCGTCCCTTCAGGGTTTCCTTATCTTCCACTCCTTTGGCGGCGGAACCGGTTCCGGATTTGGTTCTCTCCTCCTCGAGCGCCTCTCTACTGACTACGGCAAGAAGTGCAAGCTTGAGTTCGCCGTATATCCTGCCCCCCGTGTCTCGACTTCTGTTGTGGAGCCATACAACGCGGTCCTGTCCACCCACAGCACGATCGAGAACTCGGATTGCACTTTCCTTGTTGACAACGAGGCCGTGTACGATATCTGCCGTCGCAACTTGGACATCCCCCGCCCGAACTACGAGCACCTCAACCGTCTGATTGCCCAAGTCGTTAGCTCTATTACCTCGAGTTTGCGGTTCGATGGTGCGCTCAACGTTGATCTAAACGAGTTCCAGACCAACTTGGTCCCGTACCCGCGTATTCATTACCCGCTCATCAGCTACGCCCCGGTCGTTTCGGCTAAGAAGAGCTCTCACGAGAGCTTCAAGGTTTCTGAATTGACCTTCCAGTGTAGGTTCTTCAGACTCTTGGCACTTTCACGGCTGACGTGACCAGGCTTCGAGCCCAACAATCAGATGGTTGTCTGTGACCCACGCAATGGCAAGTACATGGCTGTCGCGCTTCTGTACCGCGGAGACATTGTCCCTCGCGACTGCACGGTCGCAGCCACCGCTCTCAAGGCCAAGTCATCCTTCAACCTCGTCGAATGGTGCCCTACTGGCTTCAAGCTTGGCATCAACTATACCAAGTGAGTAATCGGATCGTTGCGACATCTTGAGTCTCTGTTGACCCCTCTACAGGCCCATCAGCCCTGCTGGAAGCGAGCTTGCCGCCGTCGACCGCAGCGTTTCCATGCTTAGCAACACCACTGCGATTGCCGAGGCTTGGTCTCGCCTGGACCACAAGTTCGATCTTATGTACTCCAAGCGCGCATTCGTCCACTGGTACGTTGGCGAAGGTATGGAGGAAGGCGAGTTCTCCGAGGCCCGTGAAGATTTGGCGGCCCTCGAGAAGGACTACGAGGAGGTGGCCAGCGACTCTCTGGATGAGGGCGTTGAGGAGGGCGAATACTAGACAGAATATACCCTGTGCGACAGCAGCACGTCCTTCGGTGGCTTTGTGAGCATTAGATTGATTCTCAGGTCTTGCAAAGTTGGCATAGAGTATCGTGTTAGCTGCAATGTCAATACAAGCTGCAACGTAAATACAAGCTCCAATCTTTTTGAATGTTTGTGGATGACATTGGTACGCTTTAACTCGAGGTGGACAGACGGTTGCACAGACCACAAAGCATCATAGCTCCGGATTCCCCGCAGTTCGGTACAATCTTTCCACACCACACCACTCAAGATGTTCAGTCTTCCGTCGTTCAAATTGCCTTCTTTCTTATCCTCCGATGGCAAGGAATACCCGTCCATTGACATAGCTCCCGTAGAGGCGCACGATGTCGAAACCGCTGCGGAAAAACGGCCGCGAACGTTGAAGCACCTGCTCAAGGCGAACCACGCAAACCATTCGATCATTTACCACGACTTACGATTTCATAACCACGCACCACACGTGAGCGTAATCGAAGGCGACTTTGGCTGTTAGCTAAGCTTGCATCTCAGATTCTGGGTTCGGCATACATCTTGGGCGCAACGCATGAACATCTGAACGCCATCTACGAGAAGGAGTCGGAGGAGCTGGAGCCATGGCGTGATTCGCCAGGCGAGATATCAAAGGATGATTGGAGGGATTTCTTGGGGAAGCGGGAGTATGGAGTACGATGTTGCGGGCTCGACAGTGCTTATTGTTTGCAGGTACCAGCGGGCATTTGTGGACTTCTTCGAGGACCAGTTGGTAGCGAAGCGGTACGACTGGAAGGCGCTTCTGGCAGAGTTTATGTTCGAGGGCAAAGCGCCGCTGATTAATGGCTTGATCTCAGGACGTAAGCATACAAGGATCGATTCTCAATGCAGGACTAACAAGGACTTAGTTGCGCATCCGCTCATCCATCTTGGATACGCATATGAGCTCGACTCAAGAACCGTCGCGATTGAAGCGCTGGCCCTAGGCGCATGCTTCTATGGATCTCTCCACAAGTACATCGATGATCCAAAGTATGCAAGACCGAGCCCTATCCAGTCGACATCCCTACTCGGCATCCTCCACAAAGTCAGGGAGGACAAGAGATTTGACGGACTCTACAAGAAGCGCAGTGGAGACATAAGCAAGGTGCTAGGAGAGCGGGAGGACGCCTTTCTGGAATACTTCAACGCCTGGGAGCTTTCAGATCCAAGAAAGCAGTTCGAGGAGTCGCAACAGGCAGCCGTCGCAATACTTGCTGGCACTGACCCGGCAGAAGATTCCAGGTTCGACTTCTTCTTCGTCCACCTGCTCACGTCTTCTCATGCTGTCCGGCTGCTCCTTCCATGGATCCCGGCCAAATTCCACACCAGGCTGGTCCGGCAATGGTGGCTATTCACACTCGCAGTGTACATTGCGCAGACGCGGCCGGAAATTAAGCTCGATCGGATCAACGAGTACGACTTGCAAGGCAGGGACTGGAAATTTGTCCTGGACAAGGCACTGAACTCGTCTCATTCGCTGGACGCTCATTTTGTGAAATGTAAGAGGGCAAGCAGTGCTTGACTAGGCGAGAGCTAACAGCAGCAGCGCTCCGATCGATCAAGGTTGCGTCAGAAACCTGGGGCGACGACAACCGGTTCTACCTCAAAGCAGCAGTGCAAGTGGCAGATGAGTTTGAGCGGTGGGGAGGGTTCGAGGCTGGCGAGGATGACGTCGCATATGCCTATCCTGAATTACTGTAAGATCACCATGTGTAGATCTATCTCTGGGCAGATAACCGGGCAAAGCGGTGGAAATGACGACGGCGAGCTAGGCGCCGTCTCAGGGGGTGTGTGTTGGGTCATTCGAGGGGCTCCAGAACAGTCGGAGCTATATTAAGCTGCAGTGCTAAAATGAAAGTTTGGAACACGACCAGTCAACCGTACAGTATATGGGCATTTCTCGTTGGCGAGTTGGTATTCCTGTGGCCAGGGCTCGTAACGAAGCTTGTGGCAATTAAACATGTGGCACAGCAGGGTGCGGGCATTACCAGGGGACAGCCTGCGGTGCGGAGCCAAGGTGATGGGCGCATGGCATGGCAAAGCGGGCGACATGTGCATGTGCTCGGTCAGAGCCTTTCCCATGTGCGCAACAACAAGCACACACGGGTCAAGATGGGCGCGATGTGGGGAGCGTGCATGGACGGGCAACCGACTTGGCAGGCTTCAGAAAGCTTCGATGGCCTTTCACAGGCCGAGGTGGCCGTCGCGCATGAGAGCATGATGGCTCGAACCGGATTCGGTGGGTGTGTAAGCTGCAGACACTCTTTGTAACCGCAAGGGCGCCCGCTTGAGAATGCGCGCCGCCGCGTTCGGAGACAACAAGCCCATCAGCAAAAAGGGTCTGCTCCCCGCCGCCGGACGCTATTGTCCTTGTTCCCCCCAGCGCAGCCCGGCGTGGATGATTAGACATTGCCTATACATTTGGAGCTGCTCCTTTCCCCATATGACGTTGCCCTGACGTACCGCAATTGCCCGCTAGTCCGCCAGACACCCATTCCCGCTCAATTTCAGCCAGACCAGCACGCGAAGGGCAAGGCTTTCGTCATCAGCTAGAGCACTGCACGACGCGCCCAACGTTGTTTATCATACGTCCCGGGCCGCATTGCTCAAAGAGACTCCCTCTCACATCGAGCCCCCCCACCTAGTTCTCTGCATCGAGCCCCCGCGCGAACCCGCTGCTGCCCCACCACGGCCGTAATTGCGTACCGCCAGCCGAAGTCCAGGCAGCTGAGCATACCTAATTCCGACCCTCCGCCTGGGAGCAGCCTGAGCAGCCCGAGCACGGCCTACCTCGTCCAACATGTCTCTCAAGAAAGTATTGGGAAAGCTGAAGACGGGCGGCCACGGCAGCCCCGCCTCCGACGATGAGAGCGCTGGTGGCATCAAGTCACCGCGAGGCGCGAACGGTGGCACCACGTCACCGCGAACATCCGGCATCTTTGCACACCGACCCAGCGGCGAGTTCAAGCGCGGTCTCGACAGCCCCGCCGCCTCACAGCCACTCTCGCCTGCCGACAGCAGGACCAGCATAGACAAGCACTCGAAGACTGACAGCGGCATCTTCCACCGCCGCACCGACAGCCCCAGCCGCAGCCGAACCTTTGGCTCGAGACATGAGCGCTCTGGCTCCGGCGTCACTCACTCGCCCATCCGCGCTGTCAAGGAGAAGCTGCACATTGGCGGCGACTCGTCCAGCGATGGCGACACTCCCCTCAACCGCGAGGGCGAGCCCATGTCCAAGAACCAGCTGCGAAAGCACGAGAAGCAGGCACAGCAGGAAGAACGCCGCCAGGAGATCCTGCACAAGGAGAAGGAAATCGAACAGAGGAAGAAGGAATTGGAGGCCCAGGCAGAGGCCGAGCTCACCCCTGAGCAGAAGGCCAAGTACGGCATGATCCCGCCCAATAGCTACTCTGCAGGATGGAAACACGAGCCGCGCATGAGCATCCTCGACTTCACTGCTGCCGATGTTGGCAAGGAAGTTGTCTTCCGGGCCAGAATCCACCATTTGCGCAAGATGAGCTCCAAGTTCGTCTTCTTCGTCTTCCGGCAGCAGCTCGCTACCATCCAGGGTCTATTGGTTGAGCATGCGGATATTTCCAAGTACATGCTCTACTGGGCTGAGCATCTTGAGGCCGAGAGCATTGTGCTGGTCAAAGGTGTGCTGCAGGCGCCAAACTCCAAGCAGGGCGAGGTCACTGGCGCTACTATTCATGACATCGAAGTTGCTGTTCACGACCTCCACGTCGAGGCTGCTGTTACTGAGCATCTTCCCTTCAACGTCTACGAAGCTGAGGTCACGCAAGCCGAGGTCGAGGAAGAGCTCGCACGTGCTGACCACAAGGAAGGCCAGAGCCGCGTGAAAATCAATGAGCGAACGCGCCTCAGCAACCGAGTCATCGATCTGCGGACAACAGCATCCCAGGGTATTTTCCGCATCCAGTCCGGCATTTGCAACCTCTTCCGCTCTCAACTAGACTCTGAAGGCTTCATCGAAATACACTCCCCCAAACTCCAGGGTGGTGCGACCGAATCCGGTGCCAGCGTGTTCAAGGTTGAGTACTTTGGCCGTGGCGCTTTCCTCGCCCAGAGTCCCCAGTTGGCGAAGCAGATGTGTATCTCTGCCGACTTTGGCAGGGTTTACGAAATTGGCGCTGTCTTCCGAGCAGAGAACAGCAACACATACCGCCACTTGACTGAGTACACTGGTCTTGATTTGGAAATGTCCATCGATGAGCACTACCACGAAGTACTTCGCGTATTAGATCGCACATTCAAGAACATCTTCAAAGGTGTTTACGAGCGCTATCGTCCTGAAATCGAAGTGATCAAGAGACAATTCCCTCACGAGGACCTCGTCTGGTTAGACGAAACCCCCATCATTCCTTTCGCCGAGGGTATTCGCATGCTCAACGACTCCGGCTATAGAGACGAGGACGGCAACCCCCTGGACGAGAACGAAGACATGGGTACGCGCGACGAGGTTCAGCTTGGCCGTGTCATCAAGCAGAAACTAGGCACAGACTACTACATCCTCGACAAGTTCCCTACTAATGCACGACCGTTCTACGCGATGCCGGATCCGAACGACTCCAAGCTTACCAACTCGTTCGATATCTTCCTGCGCGGACAGGAAATCCTGAGTGGTGGCCAGCGTATCCATGATGCAGATATGCTTCTCGACAAGATGCACCGACTGAAGGTCGATCCTCAGACTATGGAAGAGTACATTCAGGCCTTCCAATGGGGCGCTCCTCCACACGGAGGAGGTGGTATCGGTTTGGAGCGTATTCTCATGCTCCTCCTGAGCCTGGGCAATATCCGACATGCGTCGCTATTCCCTCGCGACCCCAAGAGCTTGCCCGAGAAGCCCGTTATCAAGCAGCTTCGTCATCCTGAATTCAGCACAATGCACCCGCCGTGGGAAGGCCAAGACCGGGCCGCAGCAGGTATCGAATTCCAGCCCATCACCAAGCTCATTGCCAACTACGGAGATGCCACAAACACCTCCTGGCTGGAGCCTCGCACCGAGATCTGGCGAGATGAATACACGGGCGCTGCTGTTGGCTTTGTTCCCCAGGATGGCTTCGCTATCACCGTTGGTGACCCTCTTTGCCACCCAAGCCAGTACCTGAAGACTATGGCCGGTTACCTCAAGTATGTTAAGAAGGAGCGTAACCTCAAGCCATTGTGGCTGCTGGTTGGCCGCGATGTTGAAGAGGTGCTCGCCTCCAAGTTCAACTGGAGAACCTTCTCCGTTGTTGCGGAGCAGCGTGTCGACCCTGCTCACAACCCTGCACTGCACGACTCCGACGTACAGCGCAAGGTCCGCCACGCTGAGAAGGAGGGAGTCAAGATAACCGATTTCATCATCGGCACCCCAGTACCAGAGGAACTGAAGAAGAAGGTCGATGCTCGCGTGGAAGACTGGCTCAAGGGCAGGAAGGGTCGCCAGGTGCATCTCACCAACATCCACCCCTGGCAAGACGAGGAGCACCGCCAATACCACGTCTCTATGACGCCCGATGGCACCATCGCTGCCCTCGTTGTCATGGCGCAGTTGAGCCCCGACCACGGCTGGCAAGTCAAGTACTCGCTAGACTTCCCCAACGCGCCTTCAGGCTCCATTGAGCACGTGGTGCTGCACGCCATGAAGGTCGTTGCGAACGCCGGCGCTACAACCATCACCTTTGGCGGCGGCGCCAGCAGCAAGTTCACGCCCGGCCACAACGTCAAGGGCACGCGCGTCAAGGTGCTGAGCCGTGCGTACCAGGCCATCGCGACAGAGCTCAAGCTCACCAACAAGACCGAGTTCAGGGAGAAACTGGGCGCCACCGACGACCCGAGCTACATCTGCTACCCGCCGCACGGACTGGGCCCGCTGGCGATCAAAGCCATCTTGAACTTCTTTGAAGACGACGACTAGACGGGAGGGGAGGCGTAGAGCTAGACAGAGAGACATGCGAAGGAGGAAGAGGAAGAGGGATGGGTGGAGGAGGAGGTTGGCGTGGCTCGTATGATACCTGATACCATGTTGAGGGCGCGCCGAGTGGTCTTGTGGCTCTCGGGCGCTGCCTTTTTCATTTGTGGCTTCTTTTACTTTTGGTTGTTTATGCCTAATATCATCTTTGCATTGCAAATATTCAGGTCGCGCTGTGTGCGTGACGTTCAAGAACCACTTTTCGTCTGCCGTTGGGCCCGATACAAAGGGCAACGTCGCAGTCTGTCGGTTCCACGTGCCCCTCGGCCGAGCAAGCCATCTACACACGCGCAACGGCCCGTCCTTGGGCACCCACTCAGCAGACTGTGACAGACACATAACCAACCCCTCACAAACCGTCTCCGCTGCCGAAGCGCATATATGTGGACACTCGCGGACGTAACTCGGCACGCGGCACCAGCCCTATGAGTTAGGCTACTTAGTCAGGTTTCCAAGACCCCTGTTCCGATCGCAAGCCACACTCCAGATGCAGGCGCGGGGGAAGCTCGGGGCGCGGAACCCCGCAATAGGGACGCGGAGGAAGAGGTCGGGAATCGCGAGGGCAAGGGCTAGGCGATGTTGGGGATGGGGTGGTGGGTGCTGACGAGCGGGAAGGGGGTGACTGGACGGGATGCGTGCGCGAGCGCGAAGGAGAGCGGGAGCTTGGTTGTGACGCTGCTCGACGCCGCGCGGGTGCAGGGCAATGACGGAGGTGCATAAGAAGAGGTGGGAGTGTGGTGGGTACGTAGTGGATGTGGAATAGAAATCAAACGCTTCTATCCTCTCCTCCCTCTTCTCTCGCAGTCTTCGTCCCGGCCGCACCGACACAACCATGTTCCTCACGCAGCTCCTCACCCCGTACGCCCTCCTCCTCCTCCCCGTCCTCTACTACCTCCTCCCCTACCTGCGCAACTGGTCTATCCAAGCCGTCCCCGGCCCGCTCGCGGCAAAGTTCTCGAATCTCTGGCTGCTGTACCAGGCACGCAGGGGCCGGCGGTTCGAGGCTGTACACGCCGCGCACAGGAAGTATGGAACGCTGGTGAGGATTGCGCCGAACCATGTCAGTGTTGCGGACGCGGATGCGATTCCGGTGATATACGGGCATGGGAATGGGTTTTTGAAGAGGTGAGTCTCTTCCTCTGGGGAAACATGTATAATCAAGAGAAAGAAAGGAAACAGCACGAAGCAAGATGGAAATTAACAAGAACATGTCCACAGCGACTACTACGACGCCTTCGTCTCCATCCGCCGCGGCCTCTTCAACACGCGCGACCGCGCCGAGCACACGCGCAAGCGCAAAGCCGTCTCCCACACCTTCTCGGCGAAGTCGGTCGGCCAGTTCGAGCAGTACATGCACCACAACCTCGAAGAGCTCCAGCGGCAGTGGGACTCGCGCGCCGCCACCGCCACCGCCGAGACCGGCGGCTTCTACCACATGGACGCGCTCAACTGGTTCAACTACCTCGCGTTCGACATCATTGGGGATCTGGCGTTTGGCGCGCCGTTTGGCATGCTCGAGAAGGGCGCCGACGTCGCCGAGGTCAGGAAGAGCGCGGACGCGGAACCGACGTATGCGCCTGCGATTGAGGTGCTGAATCGGAGGGGGGAGGTCAGCGGGTACGTATGTCAACCACACAGATACATCCCCAACTCTCCCCATCTTTTAAACCTACCCTACACCCACTAACCCCACTCCCCACCCCCACAGCACCCTCGGCTGCCTCCCCCAACTCAAACCCTACGCCGCGTACCTCCCGGACCCCTTCTTCACGCGCGGCCTCGCGGCCGTCGAAACCCTCGCCGGCATCGCCATCGCCCGCGTAAACGACCGTCTCGCCTCCGCCTCCCCCTCCCCGCGCGCCGACCTCCTCGCCCGCCTCCTCGAATCCCGCGACGAGCACGGCAACCCCCTCCCCCGCGCCGAACTCACCGCCGAAGCCCTCACCCAGCTCATCGCAGGCTCAGACACCACCTCCAACACCGCCTGCGCTCTGCTGTTCCACTGCCTCTCCCACCCCTATGTCGTCGCCAAGCTGCAGGCGGAGTTGGACGCCGCGGTGGAAGATGGAGATGCAGTACCGACGTACGCCCAGGTGAGGGACCTCCCCTACCTCGACGCCGTGATCAAAGAAACGATGCGCATCCACTCGACCTCCTCCCTCGGCCTGCCGCGCGTCGTAGCACCAGGCCCAGGCGTCACTATAGCGGGCACGCATTTCCCGCAGGGCACCGTGCTCTCCGTCCCGGCGTATACCATCCACCACGCCCCCGCCATCTGGGGCGCCGACGCAGACGTCTTCCGCCCGGAGCGCTGGGCCCATGTTACCGACGCGCAGAAGGCGGCGTTTATCCCGTTTAGCTACGGCCCTAGGGCGTGCGTGGGGCGGAATGTCGCTGAGATGGAGTTGGCGCTTATTGTGGGGACTGTGTTTAGGAGGTATGAGTTTGAGCTGAGGCAGGTGGGGATGGAGACGAGGGAGGGTTTTTTGAGGAAGCCGTTGGGGCTGGAGGTCGGGATGCGGAGGAGGGGGGTGGCGTAGCGCGTGGGAGGTAGGGGGCGGTGGGGTGTGTATATAGGAATGGGGGGAGGGCTTGCATGGGCATGGGCGTTGTGTTGGGTCTGTCGTGGTAGCGGGTTATGTATCAGACTCTCGGGCTTTCTATTACCCCTGGGTGTGTGTGTGCGTCAAATGAAGGATCAGCATGCCAAAGCGTCCACTACGTCTCCACAATCACTGCAGCTACATCTGATCCGTCACGATGAGAAGTTTCCTTTTCTGGTTTGGATTGGTGGATTATGACCACGTACATGCATGCCCGTTGTGCCAAATCAATAACCAAAACATCAATATTGTGTGCCCCGTTCAAATCCCCACCGTACCAATCTCATCCTCGCCGGTGCGCAAACCAGCGATCCGAACAACCGTGTTTGATACGTCGTGGTCTCATAAGCGAGTGGTGGAATCACAACTGCCGCGTGAAAACAATTACAAAGCCATCGAAAACAAGCATAAACATTTGGTTGGCTACTGGAAACCCGTCGTGATAAGCTTGCTTTGGACCAACATGTCTCATAGTTGGAGACAGGCAAGAACGAAGTCTGGGATATAGAGCTCTTGATGGCTCGAAGAAATGTCCGACGAAGGGACAGTGAAGCCAGGTGTGGTGTTGATAGGGTGTAACCATGGAGTCGGCGACTGGCTCACGTACTCGCATTGAGACGGGTTTTCCGGACCTGACAGTATTAGCAGATTGCTCATTCTCGGGTAGAGGTGTGTCTTACGAAGAGCGGAGTTTTGAGGACTGCTGAATGGTATTTGCCGTCCTTGTGGAAGTAGCGGTACTCGCGGTCCTCTGTGTACGTCTTGCCCTCTTCCATGATTGGGGAGGTCCTCTTGGTGACGAAGCGCCTGATAAAAAGCTCCGGCCAGTTCCAGTCGAAGGTTATGTTCCGCGGCTTTTGCCCCGTAGCAGCAGTCAACTTATCTTTGTGCTCGAGAAAAGCTTCCAATTTTTTAGAGCCCTTCACCAGGCTCAGCAGATAGTTTGCCAAGCGCTTGTTTTTATGTTCCAGCCTCTCTTGGTGGTCGGCCCAGCGTTTGACAAGAACATCTCGAATTTTAGCAAGACCGTGTAGGTCAAACTGGTCGTTAGCTATCCGGGCTAGATGAACAACTCGAGCAATGTTAGCGAAGGGGCGGGTAGACGCATTTCCTACCCAGAGAAAATCGTCCGCGAAAACAGCCATGTCCTGATCGTGAAGGAAAATGACGAACTCCTCGATTTTTCGAAACTCTTTCTTGGACTGGTCGACGACGCTTTGTGAAGGTCCCATGTGCGCCTGAGAGGCTATACCGACCGGTTGCAACATTGCAGTCTGCCATTCTGACTTGTACACCTGGTATTCGGCGTCGAAGCGACCCAGGTCAGAGCTAGGCCGACGCGGATGGGTTGGGAGAGACAAAATGTCATGTAAAGCCGGGTTCTTAACACCACCCAGAGCCTTGAAGGGTTCTACAGCCATGATCACCATGGCCAGCATCTCATCAAAGCCCCAATTGAAACGCTCTCCAAATCGTAGCCGTAACTCCAAGCCTCGAATCGTGTTGCTGGCCCCCTCTTCTTCCGTGTCCCGACGAATCATATTGACGAATTTCTTTAGCTTATCGCGAGTTTGGGAGATGTAAAACTCCTCTTTCGTAATAGCTTGCCATCCCACCGTTGTGCCGAGATAAATGGGCTCAGACGTAGCAACATTCAAATTAATTGTGATGCTGAAGTTGCGGATTCGGCCAAGTACTGGCGACAACCCTATGCCGATAAAATCCAGGCCGAACAACAAATGTTCCTGGGCGCTTGAGTCTTCTGAGATAGAGTAGTGTGTGTCAGACGTTGAACAGTACTTTCCGCAAGCAGAAATGCCATTGGCTTCGATCTCCACTTCGAATGGTACTTGCTCGTATGCCACTGACAGTGCTTCTTTGCTGATTTGTCGGTTCACGAGCAGGAGCGGGAGTATGTTTTTCTTTCCCTGTTCTACCCACCCTGGAAGACGTGACCCATATGCAGATATGGTCTCCGGTAGAACATATCGCCAGATCATTAGGCGTAGCTCTGCGGGAAGCTTCAGTAGATAGCAGGGCAATGTGTTGGTGCCATCCGCGTGCTTGGGGCACAGGTGGAAAGGTGGATTGAACTTTCCGACACGATCGCATCGCCGACCGCACTCCGCGATTGCCTGGCAATGCCCAGGTCGTATCTGTTTATGTTTGTGTTGTTTGCATACGGGGAGAAGGTCCGGCGAGTAGTGTGTAAGATCGGCGCGGCGACGGCAGTTGGTGCTGCGCATAGTCGTAGCATTGCATTGGGTCAATAATGGAGACTGGTGCTGTTCGCAGTCGAGGCCATGCGTGATTGTTGTGCTGGGTGCTGGGTTCGTCGAACCGGCGGGTGTCGCCATTTTTGGTGGTGTTTATTTCCCCACGCGGTGTGGAGTTGGACCGTCGAGACTGAAAGGCGCGAGAGATTTGAAGTGAGAACGGCGGGGGGCAGGGTGTTTACGTACACGCGCTGTCGAAGGCAGGAACGCGCTACCACGTGCTTGGACTCGCGGGCGAGCTGTAGCTCTTTCCTTGTTCCCTCGTGGTGGCACGGTGCCCTCTGCTGATGGACTGAGATTTCGGAATCAACCTCCAGTGGCTTTAGGGCTAAACACGACCTGTGTGTTGTTGAACAGTCTAGGTCCAGGTAAATCCCATCAGCCCAAAGTTCATCGTTTCTCAATTCGAGCTCTCTGAAACATCGTACAAACAGCACCCCAGTCCACTGTACACACAACCACACATGCCACCGCTGATTACCTCTATCCCTTGACCTTGCTATCATCCACCATCTCGTCGTCCGCTTTAGATGGTACGCACTATCTTTCTGCCGGCCCCCAACAATTTACACCCAACTTCTTTAGGCGGCTGTCCATGTTTTGTCTATCACTTTACGGGACGCTACTTTGGTAGTCCGTGTCAACAATCAGAAAACCACACACCCAACTTCAATATTGCAGTACCGGAACACATCATCGTCGTCCGGTTTCAAGACAACAATGCACTTGCCACCTTCATGTAGTCATAGTCTCGATGAGGGAGGCGCTCGTCTGAGGCACCCGGTCGGAGAGCGATATACGTCGAGCCTGGTTTGGGAAAAGCACCACGACACTACCAATGCCCGTGCACACTGACACATTGAACATCTACCAAGACACAACAAGGAAGCACCGCACGCACAATGAACATCACATTCAACTCAACGATAGAATTTCCATATCAAAAGAGAGCGTTAGCAACCTTCCATCACACAGCCCTATGTATATACATTCCCCACTCCTAAGCCTGTCCCAACACCCAAAGCTCACCATTCGACACATCACTCGTCATATACAACCTCCCACTCTTATCAAACGCCAGCCCCGCGGGCCTAAAGCACCCGGAGCTCGCCGACGGCCCATTACCCGCACACTTCGTCACATCGGGGTTGGCAAAGATGTCCTTCGCGGCGCTGTTGCTCGTCAGCGGCTCGACGGGGACAACGGTGCCGTTCGCGCCCTTCTTGAAGTCGACGGCGACGAGCTTGAACCCCGTGGTAGGCGACCGGTTCCACGACCCGTGGAACGTGATGAACATCTTGGAGTTGTCGGCGTTGAACTTGCAGTCGATGGGGGCCGAGTGGGGGAAGAGGGTTAGTGCGGGCTTGGTGGCTTTCTGCTCGCACGTGTCGTCGTTCATGGACGTGCTGGGCGTCTGTACGAACCAGTCGCCGACTTTGAATTGCTTGTCGGTGAAGTCGCTGGGCTGCCAGACGGTGAAGCACGTCGGGTAGCCGTACCAGTTGTTGTTGGGCTTGGTGACGTCGCCCATGAAGTGGATCTTCTCGCCGGGGTTGTTGTTGTGGACGTCCTTGCCGTTGCGGGTGAATTGGTCGCCGCTGTTTTCTACGCCCCACAGCCTGTCGTGTGTTAGTGTGCATAACGCTGTTTTATGTCGAAGGCTGTCTTACTGGTTGTTCACATCCCAGCAGATGCCAACCTCGTTACGCTGTCCGTAACCGGCGGTGTAGCCTCCAGAGGCGTAGTTGTACCCTCCGCTAGGAAGTTTGCTGAGGTCGAAGACCTTGATGATGGCGCGGCCAGTGGACGGATTGGAGGTGGCGCTATCGATGTTCGCGTTGGAGCCATGAGATACAACCAGAAGGTTCGGTGCGGACGGCGCGATTTCAAGCGTGCGGGTCAAGTGCGAACCGCCGTTTACCATGCCAGTGATGACGGTAGAGCGCGTGCCTACCGTTGCAGCGGCGGAATCATACGGCCACGAAAAGGCCTGGGTCATGGAGCTGGCGTACAAGGTCTTTCCGTCGGCACTCAAAGCAATGCCGTGGTTAAGGCTGTTCAAAGAGACCAGCATCTTTGTGGAAGTAATGCATCCGTCAGTACCCACAACGTGGTATGAGATACCCTTCCCAGCCTGTACCACCAACATGTTGCCCTTGTCATCAAATTTGATGCTGCGAGGAAGCGTCAACCCTCCAGCAACCTTGGTGGCCTTCCAGCCACTGGCCAGGGTCCCTGGGTACGAGGGGTTGCCAGCACCGGCGCATGAAGCGGGAATGGCTGCACCAGCATTGGTGGTGCCGGTTGACCTGACACTGGATGTAACGGTGTTGGCAGGGGGGACGACGGTGGCGCTAGCTGTAGGTGTTGTCAGTAACAGATTGCTCTTCACCAACTGATCAAAGTTGTCAATGCGAGCGGCATTCAGATCATGGGTCCAGTGCCCAACATCGGCATGTACATTGAACGCAGAGTCGTTTCGGGCAGGGTTCTCCACGGCAGAGGTGCCAAATGCCCACGCAAACTGGGTAGTTCCCGTGGCATTCAGAACATATCGATTCTCGTCGACATCTTGCCAGCCAGTGCAACCTTTGCATAGAGCATTGACTGTCCAGTGCGTGCTGTTCTTGGTGGTACCCTTCAACAGAAAATGCTCGGCACCGTCATAGCCTTGGGGCAAACTGATGGAGCTAGTCATGGTCAGAGAGAGACATCTGTTACCGAACGGTTGGGCGTACTATGCAAAGCGCGCTGATGCAACACCGGAGTTCCCATTTGGCCAGGCAACAGTAAGCGGATTCCACACCATCTGGCCGCCCCAGGCAAAGCCGGTCCAGGTATGATTGATCGGAGCGGTGATTTTAATGATGGCATCATAGGGATCGGTGACAGTTTTCGGGAGAGCAACCCCAAAGGTCAATCCGGACGCTGCGTTCGAGTACGACGAATAACAGATCTTCGTTTGCGCATCGCAGACAACTTTAGACGAGACCTCACCTTGCGCGATTACTACCAACAATGTCAACAAAGCCCAGGGGCAAAGAGAGGTTCTGTTTACCATAGCTGGCAAGTGCAATGGCACTGCCGAAAAGCTTGTAGGAAGGCATGTTGGTGGCAATGGAGGAAGACGGTCAGTCCATCCGAGCTTGTCGACACAGGAAACTCAAGTCTTTATGCGTGCGAAAGTCGTATGTGGTGGCAACCCGTAACGCGTGGAACCACTGCGGGCCGCTACCAACCCATGTGGTATATCCAGATGGCCCCATATCTTGTGATGTGGGTTAAATGAAGGAGAATGTGGAGGAGCCTTGTAGAAACACAAACGACTGGCCAATCCTCGTGGATGATATTACTTTATATACCGGCAAATCCGATTACAGTTATTACACAACATCATGCCCAGGTTACTCTCATGGATATGTTTCATGCCGGGCGTGGCAACCGGAAGGGTCTGGTGATTGGGTCGCTTCGATGTTGCCCCAGGGTGTGTAAAGGCTAATTTGACGAACCATGACCATGCTTCTATATATTTTGATAACCCGAGCCCGCAACTGGTCTGCATATGGAATGGAACGTCACGTTCAGCACCTGCTATGTCATTAAGCGCCGGCTAGGTACAGATAAACGTGGAGACCGGCGCGGCAGATGTTGACAGCAAATCGTGCTTGTGAAGCCAAGAGTTGATCTTGATCGCCCGACAAGTCTCGACTTGGGCAGCGTCGTTCTTTCCACCGGAAAAGATGGACAACAATACATGCATACGCTGTATGCATGCATGCTTTGACGAGAAACCCGGGGAAACATTGCAGCTCGGGTGGTATAGACAGCGAGATGACGTCCGTGGGAGGACCTATTTTGAGTCCAGGACTTTGCTCTGAAGAGAACAGAGATCTACGATCGTAGCGATGTTGTTGATGTTCGAACGGCTGCTCTGCAGGCGCTCTTGTACGGACTCTAAGTTGCGTGCCTCGAGCTCGGTAACAACCGTGCCCCAAGGCTCAATCGCTCGCGATCCAGACGGTAAAATATGGCTTTCATCAGCGAGTCTTGCCAGTGAGTCGCTTACCACCTCGTCTGCAGATGATATTTGGTTCTGCAAATAAATCGTCTGTAGGAGCATAAGGCGCTCGCTAGTATGGGCCCGAGCGAGATGCGATAGATGAGGAAGCAGACTCGCGATGAGTAGCTTGGAGCGCGTATTGGAAGCTTTTTGAGTGGCAATGTCGCGATCTTGATCAACGCCATCGACATTTTCTGGGCGGGTCGCTGGAGGCTGTTGCAAAGAGCGATGCCCCTCAATAGCATCTGCTCGAGAAGCTGTGTATCGATTATAGCATTCTCGGATCCGAGCTTCTGATGAAGCAAGGTCCTGGGTGTAAGGTAGGGCAACAGGCCGCTTGACTGGCGAAGCATCTTCGATGAAACCAGATTCTTCATCCATCTTAGACAATTCGCCTTGTACCCATTCTTGGATCTCTTCCCGTGCACGACTGAGCGCGTATACCTGCACTGCCAGGGTAGGTGCATCTCGTGATGCGCTGCGCACTTCATTGCGCCCAGCCTTCGCGCGGTCCATGCTAGACCTTGCCTCGAGAACCTCGTTCTTGAGCTTCAGAATAGTTGAGGCACTGCTCTCACTATTTGCCAGTGACTCCAAACGTTCTGCTGGAAGATTGGGCTGTTCACCTAGCGAGTCTTTGACGCGGTCGCGCGGATCCTTTAGCCCCTCGATCGGGTTGACGTTGAGTAATTTCTCAAGCGACGTTTGCACGAGTTCCATTTCTGCAAACCGGCGTCGTTGTCGAAGCAGAGTTATGTAGCTCTGGACCATGTCGGTTTCTTGGGCTGGGTCGTGAATTGGAAAGTCCACGGCATGGCGCTGCTGGAGGTCTTCCAAGGAAGCTTGAAGTCTTTGAAGTTTTGTCCGGGCTGCTTTGTTAGTTCTTATGGCCTCCAGGTATGCGCCACGGGTGCCTTTGAGTCCTGGAGGATTTGTGCCGACTGCTCCGAGGCTGTGTGGGGTCTCGTGATTGAGGTGCTGATTCTGGGTGGCCGCATTGACAGGTCGAAGAGAAGCAGTCAGATATTTAGACAGCGTCTGTCGCACTTTCAACGTTTCTTCACGCGTCTTGATGTACGGGGACAACGCCCGATCAATGTCTGGAACTGGACAAGGCTGCATGCTGGCGGTGCACGAACAGACTCGATGGGGGGCCAACACTCTGTAGGCGAACAGGACGAGGAAATGAACAGGTAGCCACTAAGCCGCGACTTGTGGGACGGCAACAGTGCTTTGTTTCAATGTTGGTGAGCGACAACAAAACACTTGCGTGGGGCTCGGGCGGAAGCAGCTAGCGCGCCGCTGTGGGCTAAGCTTAAACCGTTCCTCTTGAACCCTGGAAATCGCGGAATCACATGACAAAACGCGCCATGTCTGCCTTCGATTTCGCGTGGAAGCTGTGCCGGACACTCGACGGCCGACTACTGTGTATTGTGGCTCTCGGTCCTTCATTTCAGGAATTGCAAATGCTGGCGCAGCGAATGAGGCATTGTGGAGACAGCTGAAGACAGGTGCAGCGGGTTACTAGCCAATGGTCCACTGCTACGGATGTGGCGCGTTTTAATGGTTTCGCCATCAGCACAGCGGCAACTAGAGTGTGATTTATGCGTGACTCGGGGTCCATCTCCGAGAACGCGGATGCAAGTGAGGGCTGCGCGATGCGGTTCCAGGAAGGGATGCTCAGGCAGATCATATGACGCTCAGGCAGGTAATATCCACGTTGGAAGCATGACGCCATGAGCAGCAGCAGCATGGGGGGTTGTCGATGAGCTGCCGCCTCTGCTCGCATCGCTGGCATGCCCGCGGACAGCATGGCCACAATGAGCAGCGGTGCGGTGTGCCAGCGAGTGATACGGGTTGGGGCGTGATTCGTCGAGTGTTGACGAGGAAGACAACGCATCCAGGCACCCTGAAGCGCCTGCCGGGAAAACGAAGCCAATCGCAGGCGCACGCAGCAACATCCCATCCCAGGTCGTCGCCGAGCGTGGGAGCGAACGCCCGGAACGCAAGATAATCGAGGATGCTGCGGTGAGGGAGAGCAGCTGGGAGTGAGTGTGAGTGCCGCATGCAGTCAATTGGGCGGCAGCTAGCGGCGCGCATCAAGCTCGACGGCTTGGCAGTGTTTCGTGGCGTGGGCGCGCATTGGGGCCTGTGAAGTTAGTTTACAGGGCTCATTTCGCTTTTTCGCAAAGGGGTTGTTCACCTCCACACTCACATCTCTTCCTACAAGTCGAAGCCTCGCACTGCAAACCCACCCCCGACGAGGGCTGCTCCGACATACCACGACCCCTATCCGCCCATCACTCGCCCGTTGCGTTGCACCGCCTAACACCCACCCAGTGACCTCATCCCGCTCGCGTACCAACACTGCAGCCCCTCGGCTCCGCTAACAGCACATGCCGCCAGCCACCACGGCGCCGACTGCGAATTGACCTCCAGGATGCCCTTCTTCAAGAAGGTGTTTGGATCCAAAGATGGGTCGCGCGCTGCGAAAGCAGGCCATGCCGACAACCAGCCCGCCGCACCCCCAAAGCCGCGCTGGGAGGAGTCCTGGACCCGCAAAGAAGTTGCGCCCGACGAGATTCAGGAGCTCATACACATGTGCACACAGGAGCTGAAGTCAAGAGGTGCGTGCAATTGCGCATTGAAACACGGCCATGGCTGACAGCTGCCAGCACTCGACATCCCCTTCCTATTACTGCCCTTCCGCCCAACATCAGAGCCCAGCGCTGCCCGCAACTTTGTGCGCAACTTTTTCAGAGCAGACTACGAGGGGAGCAGGCAGTTTACGGGCGTGGGATTGGCGCAGGAATTGCGCATAGCAGAACCATTGGTAGGCCCCTGCGACACATGGACGTCAGAACAGCGTCAGGGCGCTAACTTACAGCCAGACTCTCTGCAGCGTAATGAAATGGTGCTGGAGCAGACTGCCCGGCGGCGTGGTCAGTTGGGACGCGTACGAGCTTTTCCGCATCGGGGAGTCGGGTAAGCTGCAGCTACGGATGCACATGAGCACGCGTAACCGTGCTAACGCGCACCACAGACTCCAACTTCGCCAGACACGCCTTCGACACATTCATCCCGCTCAGCGTCGAGTCGGAAGCCCGCAAACGTGTCATTTTCGACTTCTTCGATCTGCTCGCTGCCGTAGCTGCACGAGGCAAGAGCAATGGCATGGGCGGGAGAAAGCTGTCTCGCATGGCCGGATGGTGGGCCTTTCAGTTCACAGACGACGGCAAAGGCTTTGAGGGAGGCTATCGCACATGGGAGAAGTATTGCTACCCCGCCTTTCTTGATGAGTGTGTACTGACCCGAGTCCTAGAGCCGCCGACGCTGCTAGCCATTTGTTCTTCGCCTACTTACGCTCGTTATCTCCAGATGTCAATGCCATGAGCGGTATTAATGCTCTTCCGCGCTCTCTCCTATCGCTGCTCTCACAAACCGAGTACCCGCCACAAGCACCACAACTCATGTATCAGAGAACTACGAAAGTCATCATGATTGTGGACTCCGTGTCACCCACGCCATTTGCGCTCTTGCGCAGAGCGAAGAATTTCGAATATCGCGACGACGACGAGGCTCTGCAGACCTTCTCATCTTATGACGATACTGTAACTGCTTTGACTGACGAGTGCCGCAGAGTGCTGGATTGCATCTCTTCCGCCAATCATTCTGTAGCAGCAGCGTCCGAGGGGTCGAAGCAAGATCCGTCCTGGTCAAAGTTCGAAGACATGGGTTTCTCAGGACTGCTAGACAGTCCCTCGCCTGGTACAAACGGCACGACGAGCTCTTCCGGTGTGCGTGAATTCTCCAGTATGAATTCGGCAGCACGCTCGGTGAATACCGATTTTGGTCGACCTACAACACCTTCGTGGGCCGATTTCCTTTCCACTGGATTTCCAGACGAGAACAACAATGCCTCGGCATTCCTGTCCCCATCGGCGAAACTCCCGCCCATCGGCGAGGCTGCTCGCGTGCAAAGCTCCCAATCGCACATGCGCAACCTGCGCGGCGAGGAGGATTTGGATCCCGGCGAGCTGGCGAGCATCACCCACCTCGATCTTGATGACACTTTTTGGTGGGTCTGGATGACGAGTCTAGCATCCGAAGAAACCACCGAGCGCAAAGCTGCGTTTGGAAGATGTACATTGATCGAGACAAGAATTCCAGGTGCCAAATGGCTTGTAGTCGAGGAGCAGGTCAAGGGTGCTTCGCCTGGACAGGAAGAAGGAGCTTATATCGCGGAGAAGAAATCCATGTTCAGCTGGACCAAACGGAGCCGACTAGGGCGAAGGAAATCCACAGGCAAGAAGCCGACAGCATCAAAGGAGCCGTACAACCGCACAACTCAGAACACGCCGATGAGCAAGACCAGTATCGGTCCACATCAGCATGCTCGGGTGCAAGCCGCTGCAGCAAGACTAGCACAGGACCAGAGAGACCAAAAAGCTGCCGAGCAGTTTGTCCAGCGCCGCGGTAGGAATGACGATGCCATGTCAACGAAGACGAACAGTGTCCTTACCTTGCAGCCTCACCTTGTGAGTGAAGCTGGGCCTGCCATGAAGTGGGACAAGAGATTCGGCGAAGGTGCAAAGGATAAGGATCAACTCCGTGCTGAGTACCTCGGCGACATTAGCGCTGGGAAAGGCTCGAAGCCTAACCTTCTGTCTACTGCCAACGGGAACAGGAGTACATCGGCTCTGTCTCAACGCAGTCATTCGAACCGCGATCTTCCTGCGCTGCCCAAGGATGCAGAGAACGCGCCACCATCTCCTGCACCTGAGACTGTCTCAGAATCGCAGTACAATGGAGCACGGAGCTCGGCTCAACCACCGGAAAAACCAGCACTACCGTCTGCTGTTCTCGATGCCAAATTCGGTCCCGCATTGGACCAGCATCCAGCGCTTAGAAAGCCAGTTCTCACACCGGCCGAAGCAAGACCTAGCGAGGAGCATGCTCTTGTCCAAGATCCGAAGAAGTCACCTCCCACAAAACTGAAGAAGAACAAAAAAGAGGGTGGGGGCTTTCGAAAGCTATTCGGCAAGAAGAAGACTGAAGCCCCGGCGCTAGCGACCACTGAAACCGACGACGATGCGCGTTTGCGCGCAATCGAGGCTGCTCGCAGCGTCTCACTAACTGACGATCACAGCGACGCTCGTGAGCCTTCCCCGGCCCACAGTGTCGATAGGCCGTTCGCACCGCCAGCGTTCCCTGCAAGCCCAGCGGTGTCAGCCATCTCGAAGACCTACCACGAACCAGCGCTCCAAGTGACGTCCACTCCAACAAGACACCAAGAGCAAGAGGCAGATACAGCCTTTTCCCGCTTCGACCAGGGACCTATGGACGACATGCCCGCTTTCGTGCCCGATGATTCCGACGACGACGACGCAGCGCCTAGCGTGCCCCGCTACGCACCCGCAGCAGTACCAGAGGTGTCTACGCCCCCCCGACAATCCATCGACGGCATCTCAGAGGAGTCGGTAGATCTCTCGGCGCAGACACCTTTGTCGAACGACCGCTGGGCACAGATCAGGAAGAACGCCGCGGAGCGTGCTGCACGTCTGAGCGAGGAGCAGTCGCGCCGGAGCCACAGCCAGAGCGTGCGCACGGACGAGGGAGAGACGAGCGGCGAGGAGACGATTGAGAGCCGTGTCGCGCGCATCAAGGCGCGCGTGGCGGAGCTGACGGGCAACGTTGATGGCGCGCCGGCCGGTCAGGCGCCGGTGAGGCGGTGAAGGGGTCGCATTCTGCTTTTGTGAAGGTACGTACGTTCGAAGCTCCAGACATGTTCGCTCCCCGTCCACTAACGCGTCTTCCAGAATCTTCCCACACGCGTAATCGTCTTCCCTGCTTGCTACCTTTGTTCGCTGAGCGTCTGCTGCTCTGCTCTTCTGATACCCCCTTTCTCACGCTTAGGATAATACCCCTTCCTCTTTTTGCTTTTGCTGTCTTCCTTCTTTGCGCGTCCTCCGGTAGTAATGAGATACCATCCGTATTGGAAATGTGTGCGAAATGCTTTGCGCGTTGAGCCCGGTCTGGGTAATGGGTGTGTGTGGTTAGGCTTGGGCGTATAATATATACCGAATTCTGAGCGACCTCGCTGCTAAAGAGAGACTTGTGCTACGGGTTGTGTGTTGTGTTACGGTGCAGTGTAGACAGTAATGGACTTGCTAGTTAGTCTTCAAGGCGGATGTGCTTCACAAGATTCTGCACTAGTCTTAGACATACATACTCTGTGATGTAGCATCGCATAATTCATCGTAATCCCGGATATCGAAATGCTATAAACACCACCTACCTCCCAACTCTTCGTACCATCCAGACCAAACTACGAACCCACTAATTCCCCTTGGTGAACTTGCTCTTCTTCTTCTTGCCGCCCTCGTTGAACTTCTGCGCCTCCTTGTACGCCTCGTCGACGGCCTCGCCTGCTTTCCGCTTGGCTTTGCCCGTCTTGACCGCCATGGTCGAGGGGACCCCCGTGCCCTTCTTAGCGGCGTCGCGGACTGCGCGCTCCGCGTCGGTCCAGTCGGCGGCTCCTGCGCCGATTTCGTATCTGTGGGTGGGGGGTTAGCGTTGGATGTAAAATTCGGACTGTGTGTGTGTGTGACCCAGCCTGGGTGTGTGGACTTACTTTCCGAGCGGCAGGGCATCGATCATGGCCTTTGCCCTCTCGCGCTCCTCGCGCAGCGCCTCGTCGCCTCCCTCGCGCAGCTCCTCGTCAAGATCCTTCTCGAGCGGCTGGAAGCGCGCGCCGCTGCCGACATCGGCGGCATCTCCAGCGACGCCGTTGTGCTCGACCTCCATGGCCTCGGGCATCGTCTCCTCGATGGCGCCCTCGACAATCCCGCGGAACGAGGTCGCCACCTTGCGGATGACCTTGACGAACATGGCGAGCAGCTGGCTGTTGTTGAGCCCGAGCTCCTTCTCCACGTCTGCGAACTCTTTCCGCTGCAGCCCGATGGCGAGCAGGATCGCCGTCTGCACGCCGCTCATCTTGACCTGGCCCCTGAGCCGGCCGGTGAAGTAGAGCTCTGCGATTTTGGGGAGCATGTCGAGGATGACGTGGTAGTCGAGCATGTTGTTGGCGTACGAGTCGAGGCGCTTGAGGTCGTAGGCACTGAGGAGTTTGTCGAGGTCGGATTTCGTGACGGGTTTGGGGGCGAGGTCGACGTCTAGTTTTGAGCCGGCAGAGGCGGACTCGTCTATTGATAGAGAGGTGACGGCGGGGAAGGTGCGGAATTGGTAGGAGAGGAGGGAGAGGAAGCGCTTTTGGAAGTCCTTTGCGAAGGCGGCGACCCAGCTGCCGTCTGAGGTTGTGGTCTCGAGCGACCGCAGCATGACGCAGGTGTGTTCTCCAGTGAGCTCGTTGGCCGTTTGTCGCAGATATACGGGAACGAAGGATGCCCGTTTCCAGAACTTGTGCAGCTGTGGGGTAAGACCGTATGACACGCCAACGTAGTCGAGCTGAGGAGCCTTGAGCTCTGGCAGGCGAGCGAATAGCGGCGGCATATCCTTCGCCTCTCTGACCTTCACGTCATCCTTCAGAAGGGTCGCGCTCTCCAGCTCCTCCTCGGTCACTCTCCGCATGCCTTCCAGTTCTTTCGGTTCAGTCTCCGAAAGACTTGCAAGCTTGCCGTCGTAGAAGTCAACAAGAAGCTCCAGGGCTCGTGAACCGTAGCCCATATGAGTATAGTCGGGGCTCGTTGCTATGCGGATGACACGTGCGCCAGAAAGTCCTGCGAAGTTCTCATCTTGGAATTGCTGGGAGACGATCCAAGGAATGAGATCTCCACCCGCGCGCTGTCCTCGGTTAAGGCTGCTGAGCACGCTCTCTCTGCTGATCTGACCCTCAAGTGCTACCTGCACCACGCAGAGTGGCTCTGGAAGCTTGTTATCTTCTGTGACTGGTGGTACAAGGACGAAGAGCTGGTGTGCTGGTGCGTCTGACATGAGCTGGAGGTCATTAGGTGAGTTTTTGTAATGACTCGCGACGTAGAGAGCCATCATCTTCTGCAAAAACTTTTCTGCTGCGGGATTGAAGGAAAATAGGGTATCGCGGTTAACATGGAGAAGCTGACATTCGGACGGATGCGGGCAACCTTGTGTGTTCATCTTTGATCTTGGAAGAGTGGCATCAAGGCAGAGCACATCGTTGAGCCATCGCTCTACAGAGTCGCCCTGAGCATAACGGATGGGCTCCGATAGTGTGATCTCGCGCAGTGAGCGACCTGCCATCGAGGTCTCGGTGCCGTCCTTCGATTCCTTGCCTGTCGAGCGGTCGATGACATGGTCAACCCCATTCGCCCGTCCTCGAGATTGTTCTCGCAGTTGCTGAATGAGCTTCAGAGATAGTGATCGTCCAGTGCCTTCGTAACCGTTGATCGTGGATGCCATGAAAACGAGATACGGTCCCATCAATTTCCGCACCAGAGGCAACGGTATCGCTGCAGCTTCATCAATAACCACCAGCTCGGCCTGACCCAGAGTGTACGCGTCCTGGGGCTGGATGTATTGGATGGTTTGTCGGTGCTGTCGGTGCACGTTGACGCGCACGATCGCCTTGTTGAAATCTGGGTTCGTCGATTGCATGATGGTGTAATCCTGGTGATCCATGTACCCTAGCGCATCGAAACCTTTGAAAATGAACTCGAAGAGGGTTTTCAAGTTCTCAGGACTGGGCGAGGTGATGAAGATGTTGCTGTAGCCGTGTGCAACTGCGGCAGCCACAGCCACACCCAGTGCTGCAGACTTTCCGCGACCACGAGCAGCAGTCAGCGTTACGGTGCTTTGTAGTGTTTTCTCCGAAATCGCATCGGCGAATGTAAGTAGTGCTTTCGCTTGGTCCACGGTCTTTGCAAGTTTGATAAGATCACCGATCGGCGGCGCATCAGCCAAAGATTCTTTGATCTCCTCCAACTCCTTCGCCTTTGGTGTCTTGCCCTCAGCTTCCGGGTCTGGTGGCGGCAGTTGCCTGACGTTCTTGCCGCCCGAGAGGGGCAGTACATTGAGCTCGTCGTCGACGACCAAGCACGAGTCGCATTTCCCGAGTGACAGTATGAAGCGCTCGTTGAAGCGCGCAACCACATCGCTGTGTGCTTCCGTCCGGTATCTTGAATGGACGTCCATCGATAGCGTATACAGCTGCTTCAAGCTGTTCATCCCCTTCAGCAACAAGATCACGAGCCCGCCTCCTTCTACCGTCTCGATTGTTCGTGCGAGCAAATTCGGCGTAATTCCCTCGAAGTCCTGTAGGATACACATGCCATAGGTGTTACCCAGGATCTTCTCCGTCTCTTTGTAATATACGTATCGCACGTTCTGGGTCGAAACGAATAGCTCGAAGGGGTCTTCGGTGTCGACATCTCGGATTCCGCGCTTGATTTCGTTCTTGATCTTCTTCTCGCGCTTCTTGCGGTGACTTGAAAAGCCCAGAAGCTGTTTCTTGTATGCCCAGAGAACCGACTTGTTGAGCTTTACGTCCACATTCAGCAGAATATGGTACAGATTCACTATCACGTCTTTTTGGCGATCGCCGACAACCACAAAGAAGCTTCGTTTTTTCTCCTACTCAACCGTGAGCTAACTTAGATGTAAAACAGTGTGCGCAAACGTACCTGTGCGCCATTGCGAATCAACGCGGGTATCCGCGCGTCACTACAACCCAGTCAGCATAGCCCTCGTCTCCTTCGTATCCCATTGTCTCGTACATGGCTTTCTTCGGCATCTTGACCGCAGCGCAAGCTTCCCCTCCGCCACCCACAGGCAGTAGCTATGTCCGGCCTAGTTGTTAAGTTGAGTTCCGGGGAATTTCTGCGCAGAAATCGTTGCGAACGTTGACGTAGGGAGAGGCGAGTGTGTGTACTGGAAGTCGTTGGCGCGCGTTGCGGTCGTGAGCTCGAAATCTTGGCTCGAAAAATGTTAGGCGGCGGCAGAATTTGTGGATTGGTCGGCGTTCGTTGAACGCCAAGCCCGACACCGCTTTCCTCTTCGAGTCGTGTCTGGATGGCCCCCCAAGTGTTGACAACAGCTGATCATCCAGAATCACCAGAATCTCCGTGATTCATTATGAACTTTCATCTTTCTTTGTAAACACTGTTTGGCTTCTATAGCTCTTGAGCGCCAATATCGACGCCGCTTTGCTGACCAAGGCGGCGTAGGCAGACAGAAACAGAACGACTAATTTATGTCCAGACACGATCCTTACACATCACTACTTTGCAAGGTTTCTCAAAGTTGTGTCATGCGTTTACCAACATAGTAACCTTGCGAGTTCCGCAGCCATACTTCCACAAAATGCGGAGCCTTGTGGTGTGTCGTCCTACCTACGAGGGGACGAACCAGATCCCGATCAAAACTATCTCCGACTCTCGCTGAAGCGAATCACTCGATGGACGGACTTGTGGTACCTACAACGAGATTGGTGTCCCACACCCATCTCTCAATGTAGGGTATGGGGACTCATCTTTTGCCGCGCGCCAATCCGCCCCTGCAACCGACAAGGGTCGTGCAGGACTTGCCTTCAGGCACACCATGAAGCAGTTTCGCCCGCTGCGCCTCTTGCTTGCGAGCCGAGCGGACATCGAAGAGCTCTCTATGTCACAGTACCATTTCTATGTCTGCTCAACGGCAGGTTGCACTTCCAATACAACTATCTTATTGATTCATTCGTTCTTGTGGAATTACCTCTAAGCGTTGCGATGGCGCCGTCCTTATATGCCCCACTTCCCGCCGACAGGTTTAACATCCGCCTAATCAAGCTTCAGCCTTCCGACAACCCTTCAGCACCAATACTCTGCCAGCTAGTCACCTATCCGATCAATAGTGATCGGCCCGGAGCACATTCATACGAATGTTTGTCCTATGTATGGGGCACTGAGGAATATCGAAAGTGCATTGAAATCGATATTGGAGAGGCAGTGCTCAATTTTCCCGCGACACCCAATCTCTATGAAGCGCTACTGCACATACGAGATCCCGTCTTCGAGCAGATCCTGTGGATTGACGCCATATGCATTAACCAGGACGATGACGAAGAGAAAGCGACGCAAGTCGCTGCGATGGCCAGAATATACGGTCTTGCGAAACGAGTCGTTGTGTGGTTGGGTCCAGAAGCGGAGGGAAGTACACTGGCTTTTGAAGAGTTGAGAAACCAGGCACAATCATATCTATCGGCTGATCGATCTTCATCTGACGAGACAAAGCCCAAGGATGAAGCCACGGGTGATGTCGATGATGTTGGATCACGTAACTATACGGGTGCGGAACCGGCGATCCAAGCATTGCTCAGGCGACCCTATTTTCGACGCATGTGGGTATGTGTAATTCCTCATCACCTCAGTGCGACTCATCTTGAACATAGACACTGATATATTGACAAGATATTACAAGAAGTCACTGCCGCTCGAAATATATTGTTCAAGTGCGGCGACGCAGAGTTGCAAACCTCGACGTTCATCGCTGGCCTTGATGCTCTCAAACGCTTAGATGACTGGCAGATCCGTGGTCGAATACTACCGTTTCTGAACTTGATCAAATCCTCGGCATTTCGAGAGAGCCTAAAGGGCCAAACCCATCTGAATATCGAGCCATTAACTACTCTCATTGACCAATTCCATACCCACGACGCTAGTAATCCACTAGACAAGATCTATGCATTATGGGGTCTTTGCTCGGATAGCCAGTCCATGACAAGACTGCAGCCAGATTACAGGAAAAGCTGGGAAACCCTTCTCAAAGACTTGGGCAAAATTGTTTTCGGCGACCACTCCACTATCGCCGCTTCCAAAGATCGCCAGATGATGTTCGTTCGTACTACTGGTTATGATTACGGAAAGGTTGGACGAATAAATGGTGCAGCTGATGGGCGATTGTGGGAAGACACGCAAGAAATCAACATAATTTCGACGAGGGCTTCAAGATCACTAAGAAACGATCATGGATGGACCGCACGGATGAAGATGCGAGTACCGACAGAGCAGTTGATGGAGAACGATTGGATTTTGTTCTTGCCACACGCGAGCAAAATCGTATTCGCGAGGCCTGCGAGGTACTATCTCGAGATTGTTGCGACCATTGACAGTCGCATGGTCCAGGTGTATGGGCCAGATTCTCGCAAGTCATGGCCGTGGCAATCGTGGTTCTACGACATCGCTGAGGATGCCAATGAATACCCACTACTATGGAACTGGGAAAAAGGCTCCGAACAAGTCGAAGAGGACTCGTTGAAGTTGATGGCCGATCCCGTTGCAAACTCATCTGCTTCGGCAGATACGGATCGCGCTCGAGTACTGTTGCAAGCAAAAGCTACCTCAGACATGGCGGCTCTATTCATGCACTGGGAAAATTATCACGAGGCTTCGAAAATACTCGCAGAAAGCGTTGTCATGTACAACAGCGCGTACGAACCAGAACATGAAATCGTAACTGCAAATCGTCATCGACTGGATGGAGCACTGGGCCAGAAAAAAAACTACTTAAAGGCACAGGGGCTGTTATCAGATCACGTCAATACCGAATCGCCCGATGCTGCAATCAATCTCTGCGCTTTGATAATCCACCTTTTCACAAAACTCACAGGTAAACCAACCCTCGATTACTCTATGCCAATCCACGTCTGGGTGGACCTTGCTTCCAAAGCGGTTTCGAAAGGAGTCAGCAAAGAGATGATCCTTCAAGCTCTTCAATTTTTTCCGTTCCCAGGCACCGCAATCAACGCTACGTTGGACATGGCACCTCTGGCACTATTGCAAGATTTGTTAGGAGACGATTTGCCAGTGCAAGATTATCTGAAGTTCCTGTTGGCTCTAGCTGGGGATGATGTTTTCATATCCGGATCAGAAATGCTCACTGCCGCTCGAAGACGTTTAGGGCATCCGATTCTCATTCTTCTTGCCAAGCGTAGCAATTTCCCGCTTCAAAAGGTACCCGAGATCCTTGAGGCAATGAGAGCTCGGCGAATACCAGGAATGTATTTGCAATCGTTTGTTACCGAGCTCGGTGATCGCATCGTCGTTACACCCGACGTAATCAACGTAGCTGTAAAGTGGGATACGGATGCTTTGTCTGCCCTCCTGGACGCAGCGAAAGGAGCGTCGGTTGTTGTCCCTGCCACTTTCACGAGCGCTATGCAAAATCTCAGCGGATCGACGCGCGCCTTTGTTGAGCTCTTAGCCCAGCATGTATACACCGAATGTGTGGTCCCAGAAGAGGCCATCAAATTGATTGCTTGGAATGACCAGTTCGACAAGAACGAGCTCCGATGGATCTTCGTATCGTTGCTTGAGCACACAAATCTCATTGTCAACATGCACGAGCAAGTGCTGTTCAGGACACCATCTGTGCTTGATATAACAGACAACAACATCAACGGGTTGCTTCGCTTCAGACCTGCTTTTCATTTCTCGCGTAATATGCGCAAACGCATGGTACTACGTCCGCCTTGCAGTCTGGAAGATGTTTTGGCAAGCACCGGTCCCATCAGACAGGATGACATAGACGCCATAGCGGCTAACGACATCGTCGGCTACACTAGCTTTATCAACTTGGTACGATACCGAAAAGGGGATTTTGAAATCACGAAAGATCTTATCTGGAGGGTCGCGAGAGAGGCCAAAAAAGAGGCGGCGCCAGCATCATGGCTGTATGGTGAAGACGACGGGCCTCGGGACTCCCTGCTCGTTATCGATAGATGCACCGCGTTCCTTATCAAACACGCTGACAACAATGTCGTCGATTCTCTCGTCTCCAACTCAACATTCATCGATATTGCCGCGTCCAGAGGTTTGTTTCGCGTGCTACAAACACTACAAAGCCGCTCGAATAACCCGCTATTACATCTGGACTCTCTGCATGTCATCGCTGAAATATGTCAACTCCTGCAATGGCCCTTGCAGCCCGGGGAGTCTTTCAGTCGTAGACCCCAGGCCAAAAGACTCATCCAGAGCCTTGCTGGAATGGAGCATGAGCCCATCTCTCGTACTGTAAAGTTCACATTGTTTCTGCGTGCCAAGCACTGGCACGCCAGCGGCGAGCTGACAGATATGTTACTCCTAAGCGGGATCGTGGAGGCGGATAGCGACAGATACATGGATCTGTTGCTGGAGGGAGGAGTTTTAAACAAAAACGATGTCCGTACCTGGGCAGAACAGTATCATAGCTATCTAGACATTGGCCACACCGATGACGGACGCTTTGTAGACACCGAAGCTGGCCATCAAGAGGAAGATACGAGCAACGAGCTTGGAGATGCCGACTGCGAGCGAGGCGCTGAGTCGGCACTGGGTTGACTTGTTTCTAAAGAAAATGGCACACTCACATCTCAGTCATGAACCCTCAATAGGACCATCCGGGAAGTGCTTAGTCGTGGTTCTTTTCTTTGCCCGGACTCAGACCCCCACGTTCTGCTTTCGCAAAGGGCATGAGCACAACGGACAGAGCTTTGAACCACCCTCGTCCTACCTCGAGACGTAGCCTAACTGTAGCCTGTGTGCATGGACAATCCAACCCACCCTTGGCTAACATGCTACCCTCTCCGCCACCTCATACTACCAAAGGTTATTAAATATCTGGCGCGGATATCCTCACTAGCCCATTCAAGCCTCCTCCAATTGGTTCACGACCCCCCGCTAACGAAGATAGGATACGAACATCAAAGCGATTTATTTATATAGGACACGCTACTCAACCATGGCTTCCCAGGAAGTCCTTCGCGAGGCATTACACCCCCAAAAGCATCTCCAGCTGGAGACGAATAGTCGCACCACAAACGACGCCGCTACGACTGCACAATGCAAACTGGGGCGAATGTCGTGTACTCACATAGACGCGACAGCACCCGCACTGCTTAGCCTTCGATTGCGTACTACTTTCAAAGACACGCAAATCATCACCTGCGACGGACGAAGCTTCTCCGTGATCGGAAATCTCCAGACGGGGGATGGGGGATGCGTATATAGTCAGAGAATGCTTTCTCGCTGACCTGATGGGGGGAGTGGCGTTTGAGAATGCGGTAAAGGTCACACTGGGATGACGGCATGTCTTGTATCTCGAAGACAGGAAGCGTGCAGGGAGATAGCGTTGAGAAACAGCGCGCACTCGTTGGCTGGCGGGTAGTGTTCTGCTTTGCTGCGGCATCGATGGCAGCAGTAGAAGGTGCTTTTGAAGGGTAGCGGTGATGGGGTTTTGGCTGAGATGGTCCGCTGTGGTGGATCTTTTGGGGTATGTCTTGGATTGCTTTGTAGATGGGGAAGGATATGCGGGGCGGGAGGGTGAATGGCGCGCTTTGGTTGTATGCGGACGCGGTCTTGGCTGTTTAAGTAATGATATTTAAAGATGTCAATCTCATATACTATATTCCAAACAAGTATGATATACTATCCTACAGCGCGACAAACGCAAAGCTAGGTGCGCAGTCTGGGTATACGCGCAAACAAGCAAAGACATGAAGTTCGTAGCACATGGTCGCACACCCCCCCTTTCCAATCCCAACGAAACAAAATCTCCTCCCCAACAGAGTACTTAGCTCAACCGTGCTTCGCACCCCCATACGCCCCCCTCCTCCTCCGCCCCGCACACATCTCCACGACCCACACCACCAGCACCACACCCACCAACCCCGTCGCCGCCCACGTCAACGCCATAAACCTCCTCCCCTTCCCCGCCACAACCCCGACATCTGCCCCCTTCTCATTAATAACATCGCCCCCCTTCTCAATCACCGCCGTCACCAGCGCACTCGCCAGCCCAATCGCAACAAACGCCAAAATCCCCACCAGCAAATTCACACAAGCGGATAACCTCCCCGCCGCGAAGACGGCCACCACGGCCCCGACGAAAGAAAGGAAGATGAGGCCGATGGAAATGCAGTACAGCACGAAAGCGGTGACGGAGACGATGCGCAGGGCGTCGAGGCCGCGCTGGATGTCGGAGGGCCACTCGAGGTCGTCGAGAGTGATGTCGAGGCCGGATTTGGCGAGGGCGTCTTCGATGATTTGGGTGGGGTTGAAGTAGAACATTGCGGTTTGGTTTGAGCAGGCGGAGACGTTTTTGTGGATGGCGGAGGCGGGGAGGGTGGCGTTTGGGGATTCGGCGGGGGTGTATTGGCCGTAGCAGTAGTCGAGGAGGTGGGCGGAGTAGAAGTCCTAGGGCGGGCGTGTTAGTTTGGGGTTTGGGTGGGAGGGGGAGAGTAGAAGAGTAAGAGAGACGGACCTCGATGCCGAGTTTCTCGGTGACGACGCCGGCGGCTTCGCTGACGTCGTTTTGGATGCTGTCTGGGACGAGGTTCCAGAGGGAGCCGAGGGTGCTGTCGGACTGGCCGAGGGTGCCGTTGATGACGCCCTCGCCTAGGCGCGATGTGTTGAGCGTGAGGATGTGGTAGTCTTCCATGAAGTCTTTTTTGTGGCCTGCGAAGAGGCACAGGAAGGCGAGGACGAGAGCTGCGGCGCTGAGGAGCGCGGGGATCAAGGCGGTTGGGCGCATGGTCGGGATTCGACTACACTATCGTAGAGTGTTGTATGTATGGTTTGTAGTGAGGGAAGAAGACAAGTGGTGGCTGGCAAGCCCAACAAAGACAAGACAGTGACATCAACCCACAAAGCCGCAACGGGACGTCCGCTCTAAGTACACACATTCCAGCCGTTACAGCGTAACGTCACCTAGCAAGGGTGTTGCCCATGGAAGCGTCGCAACGTACAAACTTGCTTGCGCCCCGTCTCCACGCGCCACATGCGCCCACCAACGACTGCGATCTTCAGCGGCGTTGCCAGACAGAGCGTGTTGACCGGTTGCGTTGACGTGGAAATGGTTGGGCGGCAGGACAAGGCTGGTTTGGCTGCTTGCACGCAAACGTCATTAGTGCCAGGGTGGGCATGCAGGGGCAGGGGTCTGACTCGCTTACGCAGGGTCGACCCAACGACGTGCGAGGCGACTGGCGTACGGCGCTCGACGACGACACACTGGCGGAAAATCGGGAGAAAAGGACCGGTTCGCACAGCCTCTCCCACGCGTACACGGTATGTTGATACGAAATCGAAGACGAACGTGATTGGCATGCGCCAACGCGCACCTCGCCTGAGCCACACACGACAGGGACGCACGTGAAAGAAAAAAACTCTATCCACTGCCGCGTACGAGACCCACGCGGTGGCAGATCAGGCGTTCGAATATGGACTGACATGGGGCAAGGCAGGTGGACACAATAGCACCGAGTATGCAGTGCTATATTTGGTAAGTATATATTCTGCGCTGCATCTACGAGGATGTGCGTCCTTTCTATCGTAAAGCGTCTATCGTTGAGGGACCGTGGAAACGTATCTCGTAAAGGAGCAGCCTGTGCTCCCTCTCTGCTTTTAAGGGTGGGATCCAATGTCGCACCTGGTCTGAGTGGTGTGGAATGGTAATAGTCTGGGGGTCTGGGAGTTTGAGTGTCTGACAGAGGATATATCAAGATGGCGACTTGGACTTCTTGGGTCCCCGCCATGGTTGAGCAGCAGGAGGCCCGCCGATGCCGTCGGTGAACGGCGAGTATGGGGCAGCAACGCGGTGGGGTGGGGCTCTGGCTCCCGACTGCGTGCGTGGAGGGTCGCTCGAGCCTGGGTACCGCTTCTGCTCTTCGTGCAGCTTGTCCAGCGGCTCGCCGACGATGTGATACTTTGCCCAGTTGACGGGCGGACATCTCACGATGTTCTGAGGTTGAGGGACGGCAGGGAACTTGGTGGCATCCCTGAGCGATCCCTCTACTGCTGCCGAATCCTTTCGCGCCGTCCCGCTCTCGCCATGCGTGTTCTCGGCGCCTTCGCTCGCGGCAGCTTCGGCGATGTCGGACAGCGTGGGCGTGAGGACATCGGTGGGTTTGGCGGCGGCCTCCTTGCGCTGCTCTTGCAACGACCGCACGAAGGCATGGGGGTCCGAGACGGCGGCGGCCTTGAGCTCTTCCAGCGCCTTGAGGTCGCGCTTGCTCTTCTCGCGCTGGAGCTGCAGCAGCGAGATGGCGGACCGGAGGGCTATCGCATCGGGGTTTTCGCTCTCGGAGATGGGCACAGAGGGCGGCGGCTGTATGAAGGTGGCAGCCGGCGGGGGCTGCGGGGGCGCAACACGTGGTCGCGCGTCGGGGGGCTCAGGACGGGCAAGCTGTGCGGCGGCAACGGTCGGTGTGATGGGCGACACGGGCGGACGGTTGGGCGAGCGCGACTGCGACCGTCTCTGGGTCGAGGAGCTGCTGGGCGAGGTAGACGGCGTACTAGTATCTACCAGGAGCGCTGGCATGGCGGAGGTGGAGAGTCGGCTGGAGTACAGCAAATGGCGGTAACCGTGG
The DNA here is from genome assembly GCA_010093485.1 of Karstenula rhodostoma CBS 690.94. Classification (NCBI taxonomy): domain Eukaryota; kingdom Fungi; phylum Ascomycota; class Dothideomycetes; order Pleosporales; family Didymosphaeriaceae; genus Karstenula; species Karstenula rhodostoma. Next base: position 376,857 of record MU001516.1, read on the forward strand.
GGTAGAGACGCTGCTGGCAGGGCGCGGCTGGCTGAGGGCGCCGAGAGGCCTGAGAGCGCCGACGGATCTCGCGCTTGGCGGCTGACCTCGGACCGTCGCCCGCTCGCAGACGGAGGCAGAGGGTGGCGGGCAAGAAAAAATGTCGCAGGCAGTCTGCGGCGTGATTGGGCTGGGAGATGAGGTGCTAGGGGCGATGTTTGCTGCTGGCGTCGTCGTCGCGTGGCGGCTTCTGGACGGCGCCGCTGGCAAAGCTGAAGATGTGCCAATCTGGAGAAGACAGCGGGCGCGGCAGCCATCGCTAGATCCAACTGCTGAGTCCCAAACGAGCAGCCGGAGCCGTGTGGCGTTCGATAGCACGCGAGAGACCCGCACATGTTGCCTCGCCGACCTCTCCTGAGGGGTTCGAGCCTCGAGCGTCCGGCTTTGGGGGTGCCTATTCAGACGCATAGGAAGGGCAACGCCAGGGTATGCACCGTACTTATGATTATACTAGCAACCGCTCCCCTCTGCAAGATGCCATGACGCACATGCTAGCTGCCTACACGCACTCACACGGTCTCGTGCCTTCTCGTACCTTCTCGTACCTTCTCGTACCTCCTCGTACCTTGTTGGTTGCGGGGGAACTCTATTCTCTGCCTTGGGTATCCGTGACTGCTGACATGCAATGCATTGTCCTGCCGTTTGCTCTCCAGGCCCAGTGTCTATTAGAATCCATAGCGCCACCAACCATCTCAAAGCGTCATGCCGGCCAATTGTTCGCAGCATCAAATGCGGCCGACTGCAGCCTCGCTTATCGGCCAGTACAACCTGGCTCGGATCGCTGTGATCCTCTACCTGATCCATACCACAGCCATGGTGTACCCGTGTTTGCTGGTTCTGGGGAATACCGTCGCCTTGTCGTCTGCTACGGGACGAACGGTCTGGGACGCCAGTGCTGCTCGCTCGCCAATGACTTCGGTCGGAAGCACACTGCCCAAGCCGCGAGCGCACGCGAAGGCTCCCAGCTGGCGTTGTTGATGCCCTCGTCCAGCTCGATTGGCGTCCGTCGCCAGCCCGTGTCGTGTGCCAGCCAAATTGCACGTTTGCTTGTTCCGTGGTACGGTTCAGCAGGGCGCCTGCCTTCCCGTGGATAGAGCTTGCTGGTCTGCGGAAGGCGCTAGACGTCCTCTCTCACTCCGTCCTCCCTCACTCTTATTGCGACGGCCGCCGCTCACCTCGTCTGCCAACGTCAAGTCCAGTGACACTGTCACCTTCACTGCACCACCTGAGAAATGCCCACCCCGCCATCGCCGTAGCGCCCCTCTGCAGCGCTGCAGGCTGCACTGCTGCACGTTGCTGCACCGTCCCCTCGCCCTAGCCGCTTCCCGTAGCCGATCGTCGCCGTTTGCTCGTTTGACTCGACATGGCGCCCGCTCCAGAGCTGGCACGTCCGCCCAGGATCCCGAAACTAACCTATCGCAATCCCCTACCCGCCAACGACCTGTCCCTCATTTCCCCAACTTCATCTGCCTCTACTGCCTCTACCGACGCTCCTCCCAACGACACGCTCCTGGACCAGCGCCTCTCCGCACCAACTTGCACCTCAGTCTCAACGCTAGACTTCGACACGAGAAGCACAGCATCATCCCAATCCGCCAGCCTGGCGTCCTCCGATGGCTCCATTTCCCGCGAGTCCAAGGCGTCGTCGACGAAGAAAAAGAAGAACAGCGTCCTCAACTTCCTCACTCTGAAAGAGCCCTCGCAGTCTGCGCTGGATCAGTTCGCCGATGCACAGCGGAAGCAAACAGCAGCAAAAGGCGGTCTCCCATCACCCCTTGGAATGCAGGGCATTTCTCCCCAGAAGCTGCCGTCCAGCGTGCCCAAGGTCAACTCCAAGTGGGACGGCGTACCGGAGTCCTTGAAATCCTCGCGGAACTCGACCACGTCTAGCAAGAGGACGAGCACAACGAGCAGCAGCTCATCCCAAGGATCGCCAAACTACACCACTCGCACTTCTACGCTTCGTTCGTCTGCCATCTCTGTCGCGACAAACGACAGCCGAGGGCCTCCAAACTCTTTGGCCTCCCCAATGCATTCGGCAATTGATGTGGCCACGTACGCTCCAACGAAACCTCCTCCGCGGGCAGATTCACCTTCATCTGCCTCGCTGCCGGAAATGACATCCTTTTTCCCCGATGATCCGAGCTTGTTGGTTGCTTCACCATCGTCTAGTGCAGAACAACACCCTTGGAGCCCACCTTCTCGCCCTGACCAGGATTCGTCTCAACTATTCGTCACCGACTTTGATGAGCAACTTTCACTATCCGAACCCGATGTCGGGACTGTTGATAAGGCGGACGCAATCTTCAGGCGCTTGAACGGTGGAGCCGGCGAGTCCCTGGGCGACTATTACGATGAAGAAGACGAAGATCCGGATGTACCTGACACGCACGACTTCCTCTTCGAGGTGAAGCCCATCCTGACCCCACCGCCGCCAAGAACGTCATCCCACCATGCTCCCGTACAGCCGATCCAACCTACACCGGTCCCACACTATGTTCCCACCGGAAGACCTTCAGCCAACTTCTCACGACCACGCCCAAATCGACCCTCAAACCCGTCTCGGGCTAGCACGTACCCGCATCATCACAAGTTCGGCTCTCCCGCCTTGCCCACGCTTTACGAGGCTTCTATAGCCAGCACAGACGACACGGACACGGCTTCCGATACGACTGAAATAGGGCGAACTCACACATGTGAGAGTACTGACAGTGCCGAATCTTTCTCTGCACACTCCATCGCACCTTCGACGGCGCCTTCCGTTGCAACATCCTTCACGCCCTCCGTGATGTCAGCTTCCTGGTACCGCTCTTCTCGTGAACGATTGGGCCTAGGTGGACGCATTCGAAAGAGTGACGTCTTGCCGTGGGAACAGACGGAGCTCCCAGGTAAGCCCAAGAAGAGCCGTTTATCTGTCTTCTCTCGGGGCTAGCATGTACAGCGCGGGTGGACGCTCACGCCCCCCCTGGCTATGCGGACGGGTCTCAGACCCCGCGTTGGCTAACTTGCCATCTAGCTGCATCTTTTCTGCACCCTTTGCATATGCACCCTCCGGACGCGGACAAACGTCGTACGATCTGATGAGATGTTTCCCTTTCGACAGCAGTCGCCATTTTTCGATATCCCCCACCTTTCGTTTGGTCATATGCGACTGCTCAATTTTGTCTTTTCCTGTATGCGATTCATAGATACCCTCATCAGCATTTGAGCGATTTCAGGGATTTGTCCAGCGGGTGCGAGCGGGGATGAACACGTTTTGTTTGTCATGGGTTCGCCCGGTATTTCATGTATTATTTTTGGGGGCGCTTGGAGCTTCTGCTCAGGATAGTCCTGAGTATATTATAAGGTGGATCTCCGAGGGAGGTTGCCCTGGATACGAAGAGTGTATCCGCCGGCCATTAGCGTTAATGCTCATGGGCTGCATTGTATGCAAGAATCATGATTCTAAAATATTCACGTCGAGGTCTTTTTGTGCTGCGTGTTGTTTTGATGTTGTTTTGATGGCTTTGCGTGATTCGCTGCGTCGCTCCTGGAAGCACGTCACTCCACGGGACGGGAAATGAATGGTCGGTCGGTCTCAGGATGCATGCTCTCTCATTCAACGGGTATCTATGTGGCGTCTCTCGTCTCTCTTCCTGTCCCAATCCAGTCCGTTCCCATTCCATTCCATTCCCTCTCTTGCGCAGCTTGCTCCCTTCCCAACCCAGTCCCAAGCTAATCCAAGCCGAGTCCCGTCCCACGTGCAGCCCGTAGCCTCCACGATCATCAGCGCTCGCTCTTGAGACAGCCGTCTCGTCTCGTCCAGGAAAAGAGAGAAGAAAAAAACAAGCGTCTTGCGAATATCATATCATGGATAAATAATGCGTGTGCTTTTGTTTTTGTATTTTTGGGAGTTTTTTTATCGCTGGCGGATGATTTCTAGTACAACCCCGTATCAGTCGCAGCCGAGATGCTGTTGAAGAGGAAGAGGGTCTGCGCACCTGTGAGGAATTCCTCGCTGTTTGTCGCAAACACCGGGTTAGCAGATGCACTTGCACAGAACAGAACAGAAACCGTCACGTGCCAGGGGGGATTTCAAGCGTGGGGATGGATATAAGATGGTGGGGGACTCACAAGCTCAGCGTGATATACCCATCGCGATCATCGTCGTACTTTTTAAACACATCCGTCATGCGCTTGAGAGAGATGCAGGCCTGCACGAACAGGTCAAAGGACATGTTGTTGTCCCCCCTGCGGTCGTAGGTCGCGTACAGCAGCTGGACGAACTGCGGGGAGAGGCGGTAGCCGAAGGCGATGAGGGCGTCGGTGAATTCCTGGTATGAGATGCTGCCCGAGTGGTCGGCGTCGAAGCGGTCGAAGAGGTTGCGCCAGGCGGAGAGGAAGCCCCAGAGGCCGCTGGGGGAGGGGGTGTTAGTTACCGCGGATTGGGTTGGGTGAGGGGGGAGGGGGGGGAAAGTACCAGAATTCTTCAAAGTTTACGGAGCCTGAGCGGTCGGTGTCGAACATCCTGTGCCTGTGTTAGCTTTTCTTCTCTTCTCTTTTCTTTTCTCTTTGCCGTCTGCAAACAGGATATAGAAGGATGGTAAACCCCCGCGCAAGGCAGCCTACCTGATCATCATGCGCACCGTGTGCGGGTCAAAGGGCGTCCAGTCGCCGTTGACGAGGGCCGTCTTGAGCTCGGCCTCGGTCAGGCTGCGGTTGTTGTTGCGGTCGACCTGCTTGAACAGGCGGTCCAGCGCGACCCTGTCGTTGCCGTCGCGCGGCGGTGCAGGCGTAGGCGGCGGCCGTGCCTGCACGGGTGGTCTGCCGTGGTGGAAGCCCGCGGGCGCAGGGCCATGGCCGTAGTTCTGCGGCGGGGGGGATCCGTAGCCGTCGTATCGCGGGTCGCGGGGCGGAGGGGCGGTGTCGCGACGGGCGCCGGGCTGCGTGTCGTACCGCGAGCGATCGTCGTAGCGGGGGTCGGGCGCGCCGTATGCGCCGGGCGGCGGTCTGGAGTCGTAGCTGCCGTAGCTGTTGCTGTGGCCGCGGCCGTAGCGGTCGTCCGCGCGGGACGGGGGGAGCGGCTTGTCGTTGTAGTCAGGGCGCGCGGACGAGGTTCGCGGCGGGCGAGCAGAGTCGCGTCCGCTTCCTAGCAGGGCGGCGGCCTTCTAGTCGTGAGCATTGTTCTGCATCTGGACACGGTTGGGATGCAAGCAAGTACCTGCTCAGGCTCCGCGTGCGCAGGCAGCCTGTCCGGGTTGAACTTGGAATTGTATGCCATGCTGGCGGGGTGGGTGCGATATGATATGCGCGCAGGACAGCTTCAGCGAGGGGGATGACAGAGCAAGTGAAGGACGGCGCGGGACGGAGGCGCAATATAGCACAGCGAACGGGTATGCGGTTCCAAGGCGGCTCAGACGGTGACTCCACTTCACAGCCTCTTGCTCTGGGTGCGGCTGATGACCTTCGGCGCGAGCACAGATGCAAGCGCGGGGACGCTTGGCCCTATGACGATGCCCGGTGAGCCCTAAAAGGTACGCGGGCCGCTATCAGGCCCGGACACGACCTGCAACCTGTTCGAATCTACGGAACCAAGTGTCGGCAAACTTGGTCGCTTGGGATAACGATGGGCGTTGACAGAGGTGATGGCAAAAGATGCCAGCAGGGAAGAAGGTTGTTTGACGTATGTTCGCCTGCGATCGTCTTGTCCTGTACCCAACTGGCGAGGCTGGGGTTACCCAGCACAGAGTCGGCTTCGTCCTTCCGACTGAGTTGGGCAAAGCTGCACCAGCTGATTGTGGCCATGTAGCTCGTGTTCGTATTCGTTAACGAGCTGTATCGCCCAAACACGTTGCGAGCCCTGCTTCGTTATTCACTGGTAACACAGCAGGCACGTTTATGAATCATGTTTGCATGCTACGGAACTGCAGGGGCCCACTACCACGGAGCCAGGTTTATCACCGAGGAACCGAATGATTTTTAATGTGCACAAGCTCGACATGTCAATATGAATAAGCTCAAACATACTTCACGGTATGTTCGTGTCTCGAGGAGAGCTAATTGTTTCAATCTGTAAAGTTTGTGGTGTACGTATAATTTTCTGATTGTTGACACGAAATACAAAGTGTCCCGTAAAGTGGAAGACAAAAATAGCACTCCCGCCCAAAAGTAACAACAAAAGGAAGAGTTGTAAGTGGAAAAACAAAGTTAGGTATACGCATACCCATTCAATTTGAACCTTCCGGTCGACCAACCCTAAAGGAGAACGGGAAATCAGACCCAGACGTGCGTCCTGAGAGGGCAGTCGAACAGAGTCCCCAAAAACCGTTTCGTTCCATTATCTTCGGTATCAACCAAAAGGGAATGCGAAGTTTCAACTTCTCTCCTACCGTGTACGGCAACAATTCGATACCATCGCCGTGCTTGAAAAGCGGCTCGTCATGTGATTTAGGACCATTCTGGAATTTGTATAGCGTGTTATCTTCGACGTGGTCGGAATAAAGTAGGACAGGAGCAGTTTTAGGCTTTGAGTAGAGGTATACAGTCCTATGAAAACGATGACCAACTGGATTCACCTGCAATAATACGACTTCGAGAAAACACCAGTTACCCCGGCTTTTGCCTAAGTTTGGTCCTCTGTATAAAGCCAAGGCTGTTGCCTGGGAAAATGTGAACCGGTGAGAAACTAAGCCTGGTCTCCAGCAAGCAGCTGAGCTTTCTCTCATGTAAGTAGCTAAGCTTGCGCTCCCGGAAGTAGAATCATCAAGGCATATCTCGATATATGGCGACGGAATGCGCAACTCGCTTGCCAATGGTGTAGATTCCGTAAACCCGAGATCATACGCAACAACCAGAGCGCAACAGAAACATAGCCGCGAAGGCTCATGAGTGTTGAGTATCCGGTACAGTAAGTCCTCTTTCGAGCAATCGTAGTCGACGTCAATACTTGAGGCCTCATCACACAGCGATAAGAGCGAGAACACCCTGTCTCGTGGAACACTGCACTCCCTCTTCTTGAAACGGTTCATCAGCACTACCAATGGATTTGCACCATGCGCGTCATCAACTTCCCAATAAGTAGGGTCAAACCGTCCAGGTCCAGGTGGAAACCCTGTATAATACTTTGACAGCCTTCTCATGGACATCAGGTGCGGTCCTAGTAAGATCTCGTGATGGCGTGCGAGTTTGATCTCCTGCGTAAATCATGCCCTACACCAATATGGATTTCGATGCGTGAGGTCAAGAAACTCTGCTGGGAAATAGTACTCCAATCTCGAGGCAATCCGATATTCTTTCCTTCCGAGGTTCCAATATTCTTCCCTTTCGAGGTTCCACTTTTCGAAATCCTTGAAGATGTCGGGCATGTCCTCAGCTAGTCTGTCATTGCATTTACCAAGCCAAGAGATGACAGAGGTTGCTTTGGAATAGATTTCGCCCATTTGTTGGACCTGGTGATTCCTCTCCACACCATCTTGCTGGTTGATGCATAAAGCGTCGATCCAGTATACTCGTCGAATGCTCTGCAGTGCCGCCGCCACTTCCAGGAAGTCGAACAAGTTCTGCCGTATTCGCGTTTCACTACCATTGATGATGATCGCTTGTAGGTCTTTGGGCAGCGATGGTGGTTCCCACATGTATGACAGACAAGTGTACTCAGCCTCGGTCGTTGCGTGAGACATGGTACACTGTATCAGTCCGTCGGGCGATAAGTCGGGAAGCACCTCGAGGAGGCGTATCGAGGGCTTGCTGAGATCCAAAGGCTGATGAGTGAACCGCCCACGACCGGATGGGGGCTGCCATAGATCCGGATGAGCATTTGCCGTCACGGGTGAAAGACTTCGAGAAATGCAAGGAGGGCAGGCACAATTTTGTCCGTTGCTAGGAAGCGCGTGGGAGAGTTGATCGATGATGGAAGGCTTCTAGGTAGCGGTGCAGTCGCTGTGAAGTCGCTGTGAAGCCACTGTGCAAGGCGGCCGATGAGAAGAAAGCATAAGAGGCTGAGCAAGGTTGACCGGATCAATGTGGCTGAATCAGGCTGAAGCGAATCGTCGGTGTCACTCCAGTTCTGGGATGAGCGTCTACACGCCGGCCTCACCCGGGCCCTTTCTTGCGATCGATATCTAGTTGCTTCTGTGCTTTGCGATAGTGTATCCCGTAGAAAAAGTCAGCGAAAGTGACTGCAAAGGTTATAGAAGAGAGAGCGATGCAGCGGAGGTTGTCTAGGGGTTGGGCGCACCTGCCGTACTACCAGAAGCACCTTCCCCAACAACACACATGAAGTATACGCGTAAACCTCGCAGTAGACAGCAAATATGCACTTAAACACAGCCATTCCGTCAAAAATCGATTACAAGTATCTACACTCGAAACGACAAGAGTCTTATCATCATAACCCGTAGTATAAACGCCAATGTGCGCACTCGCATATCATACCGATGCCGTCGTGAAAGCGAACGAAGACAACGCATAACAACAACAGAACACCTCTTCATGGGTATCCGCAAACGCCACGCACGAACCAGTACAAGGTCCCAAACGAAGGTGACGAGGTATCGACGTGCTGAATTCATCCACCGGCCGTGCCTCGAACTGCCGACAAGAAAACAAACGATGCCGCACCGATAAAAGTACAGAAGAATAGGCGTGCTTTTGAAGTGAAGTATTGCGAACAAACGATTTGGTAAGTAAATAATGGGTATAGTGCGTACACCAGCACGTAATGCGTAGGCTCGTTCATCAAGCCTTTACTCGCTTCTGGCTGCCTGCATCGGAACCCTCATCAGAGGGCTTACGCTTGCGATCGGCAGGCTCATCGCGACCGAAGCTAGGACCGTTTGGGGCCACCGGCGTTTGGAAGGGAAGCGGGCTGGGCAGCATGTTGGAATCTCGGCCAAAGCCCCACTCCGGGTAGAAACTCGATGGAGAGGGTAGGAGTCCATTTTCGACAAAGCGGCTGGGAAGCGCGGAAATGGGAGTTTCCATCTCGCCACGGCTTCCATACGAGCCGTTGTTGGTGGGAGGGGCCGGGCGTGCAAATGGATTTGGTGGACCAGTAGCTCCAGCACTCATGATAGAGTTCGCGCTCGGGGAAGGAGGAGGCAGGACAACGCCGGAAGAATGTGTATCAGTGCTGGTCCTTGCAGGAGTTGCACCAGTCGTTCCGGAACCTCTGGGCGAAGACTCTGCAGTCTGGCTTCCTCTCTCCTCATCGTCAGCTGGAATTTGCAGCATCAGTCGTGGCTTTGCAATGCTGTTCGTCCGGGACACAGGGACTATGGGCATAGATGACGCCGACTGAGTACGCTGAGGATGATTTGGTACTTGCGGAGGGGATGGGTGCGGCGGGGAGTTGCCATTGCCGTCCACCTGAGGTCGCGAAACTGAAGCCAAATCGATCGATTGCGATCGAACTCCAGGCTCGGTTTTGATCATGGGAGGGTCGCTTCGAGGAGGCTCTGCATTACTCGTTCCCCAAGAAGCGAACATGGATTGGCTGTCGTCAATGGGAGTGAAAATGCTGTGCTTGGCGGCGGAGGGTAGTGGTTTAGGTTGCGGCAAGGGAGGGCTTTGGAAATCGTTGCGGTTTGGCTGTGGCGGAGACGGCACTGTCAGTTGGTGATTGTGGGATTGGGCCTGAGGTTGGGGTTGCGATTGGGAACGGTCTTGCTGCTGCTGCTGTTGCTGCTGTTGCTGCTGCTGTTGCTGTGTTTGTTGCGGCTGCTGGAACGCGGGAGGCATGGATTGTCTACGCGGCTCCTGCTGTTGCATGTATTGGACTTGGGGATGGGCCGGCGGGTGTGTGTATTGGAACTGGGGTGGGGCCGGTGCTGGCGGGGGCTTTGGCGCCATGCCCTGCGCAGCTTGCGGGTAGAAGGGCGGGTTTGGCATGTATGCGAAGTTGTTCTGCGGCTGTGGGGTCTGCGAAGGGTGGTGGGGTGGCACCAGGTTGGAGCTCGGTCGACGCATTTGGGCTCGCGAATCGGGCCGTGACAGGCTTCCTGGCTGCGGGGAGGAGTGTCGGGCGTGGTACGGGAGACCGTTGGGCATTGGCGGGGAATTCGAAGGAGTCCCATGTCGCATGTGCTGGTAGGATGGGTTGTTCTGCAGATGGTGTCCCATCATGGCGTGCTCGGGAGGGGTATGCGAGTCTCGCGGGGGCGAGCCGGCCATCATGGCGCCCTCCTCGTCGTCGTCCTCGTCGTCCATGTCCTTCTTGCCCATGAAGTCTTCGGGCCCCTTGTGCTCGTGTGCGCCGCCATACTACCAATCGTTAGTGCCAAACCGTGGACGTGGTAACACGCGGGTACCTACATATTGGTACCGTCCGATGGTCTCGTTGATGTCGCCCGAGGAGAACTCGTACAGCTTCTTGTTGTGGCCGAAGATGATGACGGCAACGTCGACGGAGCAGAGCACGGAGAGCTCGTGAGCCTTCTTGAAAAGGCCGCCTTTGCGCTTCAGGAAGGTCCTGCGACAGGTCAGTTTCAGCCGCGACCGGATCACGACCGATGCAGCTTACACGGAGCGGTTGCGGTCGTCCTTGATGGCCTTGATCTCAATCTTCCTGCGACCCATGGTGACTGGAGGCGATCAGGCTGGAGTGCGCATATGACTGGCGATACGGGCGGAGTGTGGCTGGAGAGCGCGGCGTGCAAAGGCAGGTGCGGAGGGCGACGACGCGAAGGAGCGCGGCGGGAGGCAGGCGTGGCCTGGGGGCAACAGCGGGAGAGGTGCGGGCGCCGAGCAGCGAGATATATGTGTGCGGTGGTTGCGCGACACTGTTCACTGTTGACCGGGGCCGCGACGCACGACGTGAGGCTCTTGGGTCGAACACTGAAGGGTAGAGTCGAACATTGCTCGAACGTGGGCATGTCCTAATAATAGCAGACCGCTGTGGCCTGTGCCATCCCTCAGCCGTTAATTAGCGGACTTTGGCTGCCTCGGTGGACTCGCCCATTGGTGCTGCAATCTATTCTCCCATTCGTCCTCTGCGCGCAACACGCCTGCAAACTCGCCCAAAGAGTTATTTTAAGGACCTTTCCGCTGCACCGTGATGCCGTGCCGTGCGACGCCCGCCCGCTGCGAAGAAGCAGCCGTGGCCCGCATCTGTGGCATCGCGACAGCGTCTGCCACTCTGCATGGGGCAGGTGTGTCTCGTCAACCTGTCCCCGGCCTGGGAAAAAGCATCGACACATCTCCGCACTCGGTTCGAGTAAAAAGGTCAGACGGCAAGCATCAGCGTGGTCGATCAATGAGTCTGTCTGTCTGCAGCCTCGAGGTACGGCTGCCTGCTATCAACCATCAGCCGAACGTCTACGCTGCCAGGAACGCGACCTCACCATGGGCTTGACAGGCCGCCCTGTCCGGTGCAGCCAGGCACAACTCCTGTGCGCGCTGTGCTCCCCGGTACATTGTGGCCTTGTGCTGCCATGTTTGCGCCAAGCCATGCCTTCGCCCTGCAACACACGATGGCCCACTGTGGTAGGTCGCTCAATCTCGGCCGCCCACCCTCTTCGGGACCGACTGCCCTTGGGGGCCGCCGCCAGCTAGCACGCGAATGTGCTTTGGCTGTGTTTTGCGCCCATTGTGCGGTATTCATGCCGAACTGGTGAAGCCATACTGTTCCGGTCTTGCGAGGTCCATCCCCGCTGCCGTTGGCTGCAAGCGCGCAGAGACGATGCCTGCCAAGTTATGTAGAAGCCATTATGGGCCCGCGTGCCAATGAACGCGCAGCAACGACACTCGAATACGATTGACCGGTAGCACAAACGGACAGAAAACACGCAGCATCGGTACCGGTGGACGTTGAACGTTGTGGCAGGGCTAGGTTCCGCCAGTTGTGGTCGTGCTCCCGCATTAGTGGCGATCCGCTTCTAAAATTATCCCACAGGAACGAGGCGATGACGCTTGACCCAACCTCACCACAGAACGATTCTCGACTTCTGGAGCTCTGCACTTTGTAATCTACTAGTCCACGAACGCCTGCCCTGCCCTTTCGCATTCTGCCCCATACACAGTCTGTCCCCGTGACAGAATCTCACATGCGTAGACGCCTGCTCGTATGCCCGTGAAGCCATTCACATCTGTTTACCCCCCACTTCCACAACGCTGACTGGCCGTAGTCCGGCCCGTCATCCTCCTGCTACTCCACATCTGCCCACCACCCCTCCAAATAGTCACCGCTATGCTTCTTCTCTCCTGTCACGCCGCATCCACACATCACAGACGTTCATCGACCCTTGTTCATAGCTCGATTACCAGGTTCGAGGAGACCCGTTGGCTCACCCTCGACCTACTTGGAGACCACCCTCATCTATCAGACGCAGGTACCCTCCCAGCTTACCTATTCTTAGACCACCGAACCACATTGACAAGTCTTATCGTCTTTGCAACCGCCGTGGAATCCTCTACGATGCTCGAGAGTACACAAAAAGAAACATCACATGTGCCACACAGGCGTGGCCGCAGGCCGATTGCTCACAGCTCCTACACTCCCTCCCTGTATACTGCAGATTCTGTTAAGATCGACTCTACTGACATTCAGACTCTAAGCGCTTCACTACAGCTACGATAACCTCCAAGGGGGCAAAGGTCAGCAAGAATAGAACATCAGTGGTTCCATACCACGTCAATACACCCCCTAACTATCCAGTCTAGATGCCGTCGACTTAGCAAGCACGGAAAGAAGGAGATTGCAAGGCAGACTTGGTCGACCCTCCTGTCAGGGCTGGATAGGGAGTTGGAGTTTGTAAGTTTCTTCCTGGCAGCCTTAGAGCTGTACTCATTACTAACAACGAGTGTTTCAGTCTAACTACTACGTACCAACACGGCATCTATCTGACTATTACCTTCTACCAGCTTTGCAGGCCAACGTCAACCTAAAACAGCGCCCGGTTCCCAGGAAGATCCTCCAACCCTAGGCCACCGTCAGTAAACATGCGAGGACTTGGAAGTGCTGTTTCAGCCAACTTACATCCATCTATATTCTCATTCACCGTTCGTGGAACGGTGCACTTCGTGGCCTGCTCGGGGGTCTGGCTCTTCAGTGCCGGACAAGCATCGCCGTTGCACCTTGTATCCATTGCCCGCTGCAGAGCATCGTCTTTCCAGCCGAAGACATAGTCTCCATGGTTGGAGTATCCGTGTCTGTGATTTACCATCAGTCGCATAGCCGTATACGGTGGGTGAATCCGGCTCCACCTACTTATCTCCCGTGCTCCACACGAACGGCTGCGAGCCATCTGCCGGCCACAGGCTCTTGTCGTTGAAGCCCCGGGTCTGCCAATAATCGTCAGCAATCGACCACTCCTCCAGTAGAAGACACCCATCCTTACATCCCAGATAACCTCATACATCACCTGCGGAATAACCACAGGATGACTCGCCGGACACTTCCCCGTCGGCCCCACATCATTCGCCTGACTCCCTGTCGCATACGCCTACACCCGTTAGCCAATCCATTCCAATCCACTCCCCACCCTCACCACCGTATCAGAAAAAAAAACGCTCACCACATGGCTCTTATGATCCGGACTATCCAAATTCTTCCCATCCCAGCACGTCGGAAACGTAATAATCGTCCTAATCCCCCCGTCACACGCCTTCCCAGGCAACTCCTGCCCATCCGGCGCCCCGCAGTTGATATTGCTATTATCCCCCGTCTTCGGCATGCACCTATGGCACACCTTCCTTTCAGGCTGCGGTGTCGACGCCGCCGCATCGCCCACCAGCATCCTAAACCCGGGGCGGAACGCCGTCACGGCGGTCGTGTTCTTCGCGTCGGGGATGTAATATACGGTGATGCCGCCATCGCCTTTTAAGCCTTCGCTGGGCGCCTGCGGCACGCGGTGGAAGGTGCCGTTTCGCGCGCGGAAGAAGAGGACGGCGGTCCAGTAGTTTGAGAAGTCCTCTGAGAAGGTGCACGAGGTGCATGTGGAGAGGGCGGGGAGGTCGTGAGCGAGGGTGGCGTTGAAGGAGTTGCCGCCGACGATTTGGTGGAGGTGGGGGGACGGGGTGAGGCCTGGGTTGACGAGGGGGTCGATGCGGTCGTGGACGAGTTGGGAGCATTCGAAGCGCATCATGGGGACTGTGCCGGGGGCGGGGACGGTTTGGGAGGTCACGAGGTGGGCGAGGAGGAGGGTGAGCCACTGCATGTTGGAGAGCATGTTTGCTGCTTGGGTGAGTGCGAAAGTGAGGATGGAGGCAGAGCGAGGGCTTGGTCGCTGCGTTCCATATACTTACACTCGACTTTGTTGGTTGGGGTGGTGCCCCACCTCCCTTCATGCGCGTTTAATCTCACAGTGCATGTTCATATAGCAAGTCATTTAGGCGAGCGTTCGGGAGATGACCCCCCATCACGCCGGGTCCCAAGGCCCCTCTGGCCGTTATGGCCGGTGATTACACCCACGTTTTTGGGTCTGTGATAATGTATAGTAGCTTTACTCAGCGTTGCGTTGCGTCGATGTCGTGTTTGAGACACCCCGGATGCAAGCCCGCGCCCACGAGGTGCATAAACATTGTCACTTCGCAAAGCTATCATCACGACATCTTTCAGGCTGGCTCGAGTCCGCATGCCCCTGAAAGTGTTCCTTCGTCATACTACGTATGTAGGTAACTGCTCGGCTCCAGTGACGTATTAGCACTAAATCCACCCAGACAGTGAACACACGCTACCCACATCCAGGTATATTAGCAGGCATTCTTTTCTGGTACGATGGAGAGAAAACAAAGGGCTAACGCAACAAAGGTATCGCATCGGCCAAGGTTCTTTATGGCTTCGACGTAACAATGGCCTGGAAGACACGTGGGTTGTCATGCGCGGAGGGACAATGCTTGTGGTTTGAACGGATTGTTTCGTCTTGGGGATGGTTCATAAGCCATTACATGGGCAAGTATGGAGAAGACAGCCAGTCGGAGGCTAGCTCTATGCAGCTCCCGTATGAAGCCCCAGCATCCTCGACCCCGGGAAGGGACACCAACACCCTATGCCTACAACACAAGATCTTATGTCCTCCAAAACCCCTCACCCCAGCGCCCTACCCACACACAACCCCTCACCACCCCCTCCCATCACGCCAACCACTCCCCTTCAACCCCCCTCAGCAACTCCCCCAACCACCCCGCCTCCTCCTCATAAACATCCCCATCAAACCCATGATCCCCCTCCGGCGTCACCAACTCAAACCGCGTCTTGGGAAACAGCTCCCTCGCCCTCGCTACAAACCCCTCCGTCCACTCCACCCCCACATTCGTATCATCCCTCCCATGCAGGATATACGTCGGCACGAAAAACCCCGCATCCTCAATCCGCGTATCAGGCATGAGATGCCTCTCCGTCCCGAAAAACTCCCCCCACCGCCCATGCGCGCGCAGCATCGGCGCCACGGCGTCGCGCGCAGGCGGGCGCGCCGCGCTGATGATAGTACCGGGGACTATGCTTGCCAAAAACTCGTCCAGCACTTCTTTCGGCGGGATGGACTCGCCCATGATGATGTCGTCTGGGGAAGTGGGGAAGGCGTTGACGACGGGGTATTGCAGGAGACACGCTCTAAAGGTGTTTTGCGGGAGGGATAGCACCGATTGCAAGGCTACCCAGCCGCCTGCGGATTCTCCTGATACCAGGACGCGGGAGAGGTCCGGGGAGATGGAGGGGTTTTTGGAGGCGAGATACGCCGGTAAAGAGGTCGTGAGCCAGGTGCCTAGGGAGGCGATGTCGGAGAGGATGTCGTCGCCCGTGTGCTCGGGGGCGAGGCGGTAGTTGGGGAGGATGGCGATGGCGTTGTTGCGGATGAGGAAGGGGACGAGGTAGCCTGCGAACCAGGGGGCGTATACGGCTGTGCCGGCCGTCTGGTGCGTAGCGTCAGTGATAGCACCGGGGGGAGTTGTTGGGCGCTGCTTACCAGGCCGCCGCCGTGCCATTTGAGCATTACTGGACGCTTGCCCGGTGTGATGTCCTTTGGGACGAGCACGTTGACTTCTATTTCATGGTCGCCGATCTTTTTGTACGACGTTGTGTAGATATTGAACTTGTCGAAGCGGGTTTCCGCTGTTGTGCGGAGCGACATGTCGGTCTGTCGAGATGTGGTGCTTGGTTTCGGATACCGGGTGAATGGAAATATATGGCGTAGAAGCTGTGATCGAGTATTTGAGTTTTGGGTCCAATCTGGAGTCGAGTTGCCCGTTCCTTGAATATCGCAGGTTTTCTCACTTTGAGTAGCAGCTGGAAATTCCGAAAACAAGTAAAAGTACCCGTCTAACAATATATATCTCGTATATCACAAACCCGAACGGCGTTCACGCAATCCTTTATACTTGCTACGCCGCACACTACCGCCCGTCATGTACTCACAACCCGCTACGTATCATCTTCACCCACCTCACGCTATCACGCACCTCAAAGGGCGGCAGCCCTTAACACCGCAGTCTTCCTAACCAGTACAGGAGATTTACGCTCGTGCGTTTACGCCTGCAAGTTGGCGTTGCGTCTGGCCTGCCAAGTCGGGGAATTTTCACCCGTGCGCAGCTACGGACCCGCTTCATAGGTGTGCATCACGACATCTGCGATTTGTAAGCATCGCCTACCCACTTACAACGCTTCTTTGGTGTTACTTTTAGGCGACAGTCCACTATCTGTCTACTACTTTACGGGACTCCACTTTGTGGTTCGTGTCAACAATCAAAAAACCATCACAAGCATCGTATCTACCATCAAGAGCATATTTAGGTTTTAGCATGCAGATTCTAAAGCAGCACTACAAGGAACGAATTGCATTATCATTTCGCTCATATGAAAGCCCGCATCTTGCAGGCTTGACATGTGCCACAGCCCTATTCCTCCCACCCTAGCTACCTTTGGTAACTTAACATCCACACCAACCCACCCAAACCCTATATCCCCTTCCTCCCCAAGAACTCCAATATCAACCCAGCCACAGCCCCAGTATGCCACTCCATCGCAAAATGCCCGGCATCCAAAAAGTTTACCTCCGCCCCCGGTAAATCCCCCTTATACGCCTCCGCGCCTACAGGCGGGAAAATGACATCATTCCTCCCCCACACCGCAATCAGCGGAACCTGGCTCTCCCTAAACCACTCCTGCACCTTAGGATACAGCTCCAGATTCGTGCGGTAGTCGTACATCAGGTCGAGCTGGATATCAAACACACCCTCCCGCTCAAGCAGCGCCTGGTCGAGCGTCCAGGCCGCGGGGTCGAGGGCGGCAGGGTCCGGCTCGCCGTCCGTGTACTGGCCTTTTGTGCCGGACTGGAGGAATGGGACGAGGGCTTCGCGCGCGGGGCCGCTGTTGTTGGAGTTCCAGAGCGTGCGGATGGGGTCCCAGAAGGAGCCGAGGCCGGAGGCGTAGGCGTTGCCGTTTTGTGTGATGATGGCGGATATACGGTCGGGATGCTCGAGTGCGAGGCGCAGGCCGACCGGCGCGCCGTAGTCGAAGATGTAGATGGCGTATTTGGTCGGCGGGTCGTGAATTTCGGAGAGGAAGGTGGAGACTGTGGCGGCGAGGGCGTCAAAGGTGTAGGTGTAGGAGGTGGAGACGTTGGTGAAGCCGAAGCCGGGGAAGTCTGGGGCGATGACGCGGTATTCGGGGGCGAGGAGGGGGATGAGGTTGCGAAATTGGTGGGAGGAGGAGGGGTAGCCGTGGAGGAGGAGGATGGTCGGGGAGGTGGGGGCGCCGGCTTCGCGGTAGAAGATGGATTCTCCGGTGGAGAGGGCGAGGAAGCGGGTTATAGTTGTGAGGAAGGTCATGTTGGGGAGATGCGGTCCACTGCCGAGCGTTGAAGCAAAGAACCTTGAAGGTTTTGGTATTGTGGTTTGGAGGCTCGATAATGCATCTCATTATGAAGATGTCCAGGTCTTTTATATATCTCTTTTGCACGATGCGATTCCAAATGCGAGCTCACACTGTTGATCGCTCCTCACCGACCGCGCCAAGAGCCCCACTCGTAATCATTTACGCAAGGAGGCTGACAGGCCAAGGCCATTCGATGTCGCAATGTTTAATTGGCTTTCCTCGTTTGGTAGAACGGCACACTGTAGGAGAATCACGAGCGCATTGCAGCTGCTGACGATTCCCCAACCCACTGCGCCATACTCGCTCTCCAAGCATGAACAGGCTCCGCGGCCGGGATATGACCAAGATACGTGTAAGCAAGTACAGGTGTTTACAACGATGCCGTTCCCGCCATTTCCGCAGTCATTCCGCTATTTTGCGCGAGCGTTATGCGCTTGCCTGCTGTAGTTATTGCCAGATAGCAATGAAGGAACTACCCTGTAAGACGGACATATTCTTCATCCACCCGGTCCGGTCTCCGATTAAGGATGACGATACAAAGGTTTTCATCATTGTTGATGAGTTTGGTAAGGAGGTGGGAGATGAGTACTTACTCTGTGCTCACCATCTGGGTATATGGTAACGCGCTCCGTAATCATATTTGGGAATGTTCCTGTCATCCGGGATTCATAACCTTTGGTAAGATAGGTATGCCCATTCGTAGTGTGCGATTTCATGCCATGCACGTCTCTCAATAATCCAGATCGACTGCATCTTCTTTCTGGACGTCCGGCCCGTTCGCCTGATGCCATGGATCCCATTCGTCGCTCTCGTCCTCCTGCTCCTGCTGTTCCTGTTGCTCTGCCCTACGTCTGGCATCTTTTGCTTCTCGTTCCTGTTTCTTGCGCTCCTCTTTCTTCCTTTCGCGGTGGTTCTTCCTATTCTTTTGTCTGTTCTTCGCATTCCTGGCGCGAGTCTTTGCACTAGTCATCGCCCATTTTTGCTGCGGCTGCTCAGCTGGTGGAGCCTGTGTCTGTTCGTCGCCTGAGCTGATAGACATGGGCGTGCTCTGGTCAGATGCCGGGCTGGTTGCGCGCGCGGATGCAGCTTCGGGTAGCGCTGGTGCCTCTTCCATGTCGACCTGCGGGGTGTGGGCGTAAAAGACTGGCTCTCCGGCTTCTTTTCGCCGTCTCCGTTCGAGCAGGATGCGCTGGATCTCGGAATGCCGAAATATGGCGACCTCTTCATCGGTGAGGGTGCGCTTCACGCCGTCTTCGTAGTAGCCGAGCCCGTCATCGCCGTCGTCGCAATACTCATGCTGAGCTTCATGGTCCACTCCATGGATGTAGGGCTTGGGAGCAGGCGCGTTGGGGAAATGTTTCGCGTGGAACTGACGGAGGTCATCCTATCGACCTTGTCAGCACTGCACCTTCTTCGTACCATCTTGGAAGCTTGAGTGTAATCGGCCTATGCATTATGCATCACTGCGCAACATGTACTCGAAATTTCGGCTCGGCGTGGTATTAAGAACATATACTTACCGCGGTAACGGTGGGGATCGGGAGCTCCATAGATGTGCGCGAGCAGCATGAGGGCGGATGGACTTTGGAGGGTTGACGCGTGTCAAGGCAAGCGAGAACAGAGTCACGAAACTTGGGCGCAGGCATTCACGCGATCACGAGACTTGACGGCTTGGCGCAAGGGTCAGATATGGGGAAATGACGTCTGAGCCTTCAACCTCCAAACGCTCCACCCTATCGATACCCCACCTGCAGCCAGCGACTGCCCACGCGCTCCACCATGAAACCCGCCTCGCTCATCGCCTATCCCGCTGCCACTGCTTGCCTCATCCTCGCTGCCTCTGCTGCCCCCCGGCCCCTCAGCGACATTATCAAAGCATTCGACATCCACCAGCTGCCTTTGCTCACCAACCCTCTCGTCGACATGCCGTCCGACGAGTCTGTCTCCACCGGCGTCATCATATCCGACGTGATCGGCAAGACGCAAGCCATCGCCATCTTCTCGGGCCTCACACGCGACATCGACCCCGTGTCGGGCCGCTTGGACGATGCATCCCAGAACGCGACCGTCTTGGCGCCCGACAACGGTGCGATGAAGAATCTAAAGAGGAAGCCGTGGGAAGATGCCGAGGATTACGAGACATTCGGCGCAGAAGCATACAAGGGGCAGGACGGAGAAGACCGCGCGCACAAGAACCTGCGAAGGTTTGTGGAGAGGCACATTGTCCCCGAGAGCCCATGGGCAGAGGGCAAGAAGGTCAAGACGCTACACGGCAACGAGATCTGGTGGGAGACAAAAGAGGGGAAGAAGAAAGTATGGTTCGGTGCTCGGAAGCTTGGCATTCCTGCTGACAGCGTGAACAGATCCAGCCCGCCGACATTGAGGTAACTAGTGTCGCTGACAAAGTGTCCAACGGTCAAGTTTGGGTAATCGGAGGCTCTCTGGCTTGATCTGGCATCATAATAGACCACATTCGGCGTTTATGTTTTTGCCTAGACTTGTGCGAATGGAGCAGCGGGCATGCTCCACACGGAGCTTTCGCTTTTCGAGCTTAGATACCACCCCCTTTGACCCTCATGATACTAGTACATATGTATGCCACGATTTCACGATATCGCGTCTTTCGTAATCCCACAACGTGTCCTAGAGTTACATGTGAGCAATTGCTAAGCTGGAGGGGCCAGCCGGCCTATAAGCGTACTATCTTATGTAGTCTTCACCCCACTCTTCGAACCCTGCATTACGTCAAACCCAAACGATTGTATACATAGACAACACCGATCGATATCCAAACACACAATTTTCACAAACCAATTCAAGTCTAACATGCACTACGAAAGCGGTGATCTGGCTGTCTGCTTCACATGCGGCACGCAATTCGATGCGCCGCTCTCCTCCCCACCCCCAAACTGCCCCATCTGTGACGACCCGCGCCAGTACGTCCCGCCTACCGGCCAGCAATGGTAAGTTGTAAGATCCAATTCTACCGACAACGCAATCAGCGATGGGGAGCCATAATGGTATTGACACCATGGTTGCCAACTTGTGAAATGAAAACGAAACGCTTCCATCCGTCCCTCCTACTCAGCGACTTGAGCACATGTGATCAACCATTAACCCATCCAGGACCTCCCTAAATAACGAAAGCGCCTCCCAACAAAACGAATTCACCACCGACCCCCACGACCCCCGCATCCACTACATCACCACCAAGCCCATCGCCCCCTCCACCACCACGATGCCCGCCGGGCTCTCCGAATCCACCTCCACCACCAAGCAGCTCGGCATCGGCGAGCGCGCCATCCTCCTGCAGACGGACGCGGGCAACGTGCTTTGGGACCTCGTCGCGTGGCTGGACGACGGGACAGTCGACTTCATCAAGAGCAAGGGCGGGCTGAAAGCCATTGTGATCAGCCACCCGCACTTCTGGACCACGCATCTGGAGTGGGCGCGCGTGTTTGGGTGTCCGGTGTATCTGCAGGAGGCGGATAGGGAGTGGTGAGTTCGCGTCCCCTTCCTTTCCCCCACCCTTGAAGTGATGTCCTGTCCCAGGACCATTCGCACCACGTGATAAACATACACCTAACGGTTGATGCGACGCAGGCTCCAGCGCACCGACCCACAGGGCCTCCGCCGCTTCATCTCAGGCGAGACTCAAATTCTCCCCGGCATCACCTCCCTCCAAGCCAGCGGCCACTTCCCCGGCTCCTCCTTCCTTCACTGGGACCGCAAGCTCTTCATCGCAGACACCATGATGTCCGTGCCCTCCGGCTTCTCCAACCCGACCTCCTCCCATACCCCCAGCCCGGGCGCCATCACCTTCTCCTTCATGTGGGCCTACCCTAACATGATTCCCCTGCCGCCGAGCGAGGTCCTGGGGATTTGGAGGAGTATCAAGGGGTGGGAGTTTGAGAGTACGTATGGTGGGTTTATGGGGCAGAATGTTAGTAGGAAGGGACTGAAAGGGGAGGTGTTAGAGAGCGCGAAAGTGTTTGTGAGGAGGGGGGGGCATGAGAAGGCGGGGATATTCGAGGAGATGTTGTAGGTGTGTGGAGGAGGTATGAAGGCTGTTTTTGGGAAGGTATAACGATGCGCCTTTCGCTCGATCTCTGGACTGCCATTGTCGTACTTTTCTTCTTCTCGGTGCATGTAATTGTTTCCCCAATTGCACTTATCCTGCTATAAGCGGTACGGTAAGTACAACTCCACTTGCCAGTCGTATCACCATCCAACGTCGCTCGCTCACGTCCAACTCAACTACCCAGGAAAATCTACTTGCGTGATTCGCACGTCGGAGGAACTAGGACAGACTCCCGCTCACGCCCAACCCTCTATGTAGTTAGGAGCTGCAAGCAAACATTCAAAATTAGGCAATGCGCGCGGCGTTGCGTTGCGTTGCGCCAAGTCCCCTTTACGCCGCGACGCGGCAGCAGCCGTGTTCCTTCCGGCCATATGGAGATGTGATGTGCAAACCCCCTCTCTCCGCGAAGCTGTGTCTAGCTAGCCTTTCCACGCAATATGTAGCTCTGAGTTCAAAACTTGAAGCATGCAAGCACATCTTGTTGCTTCATGCACTTGTCTCGGTGGAAACCCCAACCCTCCGACGAGAGACCGGCTCTTGAACTGATGGGGTCCGTTCTCATCAACATCCCAGCGGCTGTGCATAACACCCCAGAAGACCCCACACGCATCCCTGCACTGACAAACGGCCCGCGTTTATGTTTTATGTAGCCTCCGAACGGTAAACCCCATGCCTACCCCCCTCCCATACGTCTTCGAAATGATGATTGTCCCGACCCTGGCCACCCCGTATGTGTGAACGCCCCGAATGACTCGCAGGCCCTGTCGTCTTAAAGGAATCCCCCTGGCGAATACCTGAGGCGCGACAGACAGCCTACAACCACCACCATTCTCTTGCGACTGAGCCCGTCTTTCGCAATGATGTCACTCCTTCGGTTGGTCTCTGTCGTTTCCGCCTTTGCTTTCTTTTCGCGTACGCAAGCGGGCCTCTTGGGCTCCATCGTCAATCCGCTCCTCGATGTCAGCGGCGCTATTCTTTCGGGTCAGGGCATCGTTCAGGGCGTGCTGGGAGGACTTGGAGGCATCCTCGGCGCAGACCAGGAGTAAGTGCGCCGTATAGTCTACCCTGTTCCCTTGTCAACTGCCTCTGACGCAGCGTCCAGATACGACTACGTAGTCGTCGGCGGCGGCACCGCCGGCAACGCCATCGGCGTGCGCCTCGCGGAAGCAGGCTTCTCTGTTGCCATCGTTGAAGCTGGGATCTTCTACGAGTTCGGGAAGCCCGTGCTGGGCTCTACGCCTGCGGGCGCGTTCTTCGGCATCGGCAACTCATTCATCGATGCGGTGCCGACGGTGGACTGGCAGTTCCAGACGGAGCCGCAGGCGGGTGCGAATAATCGCCGGATTCACTATGCGCGGGGGAAGTGTTTGGGTGGGTCGTCTGCGCTGAACTTTATGATTCACCATCGTGGCTCCAAGGGCTCGTATGAGCAGTGGGCTGAGATGGTTGGCGATGAGAGCTACAAGTGAGTTTTCTTTCCCAAACCAATCTGCGCGGTGGTCGACGCTGACGTGTCCAGGCTGGACGAGTTCATGCCGTACTATGAGAAGAGCGTTACTTTCACGCCTCCTAACAACGATGTGCGCCGCAGCAATACATCAACAAAGTACGATGCCAATGCATTTTCGGACAAAGGAGGTCCTGTGCAGGTTGGATACACCAACTTCGTCTCCGCATGGGCAACGTGGTTGGAGAAGGGACTCCAGGCCGTTGGATTGAACCGGACGGTCGGTTTCGCCAGTGGCAACCTGATGGGCTACCATTACTCCCAGTCCACTATCCGCGCATCGGACCAGACGCGCAGCTCGTCCGCGTCTTATGTTTACCAGGCCAAGGCGGGATCGACTGGCAAGAGACTGAAGGTCTACACCCAGACTATGGTGAAGAAGATCGTGTTTGATGGGAAGAAAGCAACTGGTATGTTTTCGCGCACCACTGCAGACTTGTCCAACTTGTCTTGTACTGACATAACTGGATCACAGGCGTCAAGGCGAGCCTTATTGGCGCTCTTCCAACCTACAACATCAAAGCGCGCAAGGAGGTGATACTTTCCGCCGGCTCTTTCCAGTCACCCCAGCTCCTGATGGTCTCCGGCGTCGGCCCGCGCGCCACCCTGAACAAGTTCAAAATCCCAATCGTATCCGCCCTCGAGGGCGTGGGCCAAAACATGTGGGACCACGTCCTCTTCGGCCCTAGCTACCAAGTCTCGTTCCCGACGCTCGACAAGACACTGCACGACCCGCTTGCACTCACCCAGGCCCTCCTGCAGTATACCACCAAGGGCGAGGGGCCCCTCAGCTCCAACGTCGTCGAGTTCCTCGGCTGGGAGAAGCTGCCGGAGAAGTACCGCCAGAACTTCACGCAGGCGACGAGACAGGCGCTATCCTGGTTTGCGGACGACTGGCCCGAGGTCGAGCATATTTCTGGCAACGGGTACATCGGCGACTTTGCGTTTCCTGTGCTCCAGCAGCCGCTCGATGGGAAGCAGTATGCGACGAACTTGGGAGCGCTTGTAGCACCGCTGTCTCGGGGTAATGTCACTATCAAGAGTGCGGATGTTCTTATACCCCCGAGCATCAACCCCAACTGGCTCACGCACCCGGGCGATCAAGAAGTCGCAATTGCGTGGTACCGCCGCATGCGCGAGGTCTGGGACACGCCGGAGCTGCGGTCCATTCGTGTTGGCAGCGAAGAGGCGTTCCCTGGACTCGACAAGCAGACCGACGAGGAGATCTTGGACGTGATCAGGTCGTCGCTCATGACTGTCTGGCACGCTTCATCGACATGCAAGATGGGTAAGAAGGATGATAATACAGCTGTAGTGGATAGCAAGGCGCGTGTGTTTGGCGTTAAGAATCTACGCGTCGTTGACGCTAGCGCGTTCCCCTTCCTGCCACCGGGACACCCGCAATCGACTGTTTATGCGCTTGCGGAGAAGATCGCCGCGGGGATTATCGCGGGCAACTAAGCTACCAACAGTGTACTGAGCATTGTCCGATTCTATACTTAGACAGACTAATAGTAATAACGCCTCTATTTTTCCAATGAGCGGAAGTCGTCAGGATAGGGGTTTTGGCTTCTGCCGTAGGTCCATGTGATTTGCTTTTGTCCATGCAAGTAAATATATTCCCAACAAAGGGCATTGCCGTTACCGCCACTTCCCCAATCATCACTAATCTTTTTCACAAGTAATGATTATCATTTCCACGAACGTTGCCTAAGAACAGTTGTATTGTAGCACAGGCCGAAATACACCATCCCGCCCAAGCTACCGCCCAAGCTGCCACGCCCGGGTATTTCTTCAAGTGACATCGAATCAATTCGCGTACGTCAATGGTCCAGGAGTTGCATGTAGTACTGCTCTAGAGAGGTTCATCCGTTGATGCATGCAGCATGGCTGCGAACCTCCCACCCATCCCAACGACCGCAATTCATCTTTTGACCGTTCCGCCCATCACCTCCACCCACTCCGCGATTCCCCATGGCAAACCCATCAACCACGCCGCCCTCTCCTCCCCCACAACCTCCCTAACACTTTCCTCGTACGCCCGCATCGGCCACCTCCCCACCACCTCCTCCACCCTCCACACGCGCCTCTCCCACCTCTCGCCCCCACGCACATACATATACACGCCCACCTTCTTTACCCCATGTCTCATATTCCTCCCCCTCTCATTGATAGCAATCCCTTTATACCCAACATGTAACCCCTCCCCACGCTGCACCATCTCCAACCCCCCCACCACCCTCGGCATCTCAGGCAGAAACTCCAGCCCGCCCAGCGCAGCAGTCTTCCGCGTGGAAAAGGTTTTCAACACCCCATCCAGCTGCTCGTCAGGAACCCTCGGCCCCTCCCCAAGAAACTGCTGCCTCACCGCCACCCTCAGCGTCGCCAGCCCCGGCGTATGCGCTGCTACATCCCCCAAGAGCGCGAGCTGGTCGCCCCAGTCTAGACTCTGCGCCGTGCTCCGCGCATGCAGCTGCACAAACAGGGTGACGTGCCGCACGCGACGCAGCACCTGTACATCCCACTTGCTGTCCCAGGCCTCCTGCGGACTGAAGGGGAGCGCAGGGTCGAGCACGGCTTCTAGGTTAGATAGACACGTCTGCGTGTACTCGGCTGTGATCTGGGGGTGGATGAGGAAGACGTGGGGGAGAGGGGAGGCAGGGAAGCGGACGGGGACGTGCTCGGCGGGGCGGATGTCGGCTGGGTTGCTGTGTGGAGCGGAGATATTATCGCGGTGCCAGGTGAAATCGAGGGTTTGTGTGAGGTGGGTGTAGATGCGGTCGCGGAGCTCACGAGGGAGGAGGAGCAGGTGCGCTGACAAGGACGGAGTTTCGGACATGGTGATCGGTGGGTGGGAAGACGTTGTACGAGGCTTGCATCCGATTGTGGTTGTCTCATGTTATATGGGGGCGGTATTTCATGGCGGTTGCCTAGACTACCCTGCCATAAGTTCCACTTTGTAAACTGCGGGCGAAAACGGACGAACCATTCGACAACTAGTCCTACATTCTGCGTCAATACGTTGTCGGGTGAAGAAAATATCCGGGGCACAGCAACTTTCGCGGTCTGAATCGTCAGGTAGAACGATTTTATTATCTGCACCAATTCGTTTTGCCGACTCCATGTCCGTACTCGAAGAATATCGCTCGCACGCACGCATGCTTCCAGTAAAATCACCGCCTCATGTCGTGACTGCTCCGAAATCCATCCTTCCGCCCATTCAGTTGCCTGTCCATCCATCCGTGCGCGTCAAATATGTACACATGTATACCTCCTGCCTGCTAGAAGAGCAGGCGTTTGTTGAATCGAACGTTTGGAGCCGCCCTCCAGGTCATTGCAGAGACCCAGGCAAGACTCAAACAGAATCCGCGAACTCCGCGACCAATGATCGAGAGCGAGAGAAAAGAAGGTCTGGTGCTGAGTCGAAGAACCGCAGGTACTAGAGAGAAAAGAGAGGGAGCAATCGCACACCAGATCAAGAAGACCGTTCCGAGGTGGAGCCAAATGGTTGTCCACTAAGCGACAGCATCCACAGCAGCTTCTGCCTTTGCGGCTTCGGCGTCCCCATTAGTCTCAGGTGCGGGCGCATCCTCCTTGGGCTCTGGAGCTGACTCAGCCATTGCAACGTCCCCATCGGCATCCTTCGGCTTCGCCTCTTCAGTTGTGGCGGGCGCGGTCTCCTCTTTCTTCTCCTCTGCGGGAGAATCTGCCTTCTTCTCATCAGGCTTGACACCGTTTGTGGCAGGTGCTGCAGCCTCATCGGCGGCGTCTTCTCCCGCAGTGAGGGTGCCCCACTTGGTGAGCAGCTCATGCGAGCGCGACGTGATCTTGAACTCTTCATCTCGCGGGATCTGGCCAAGTTTCAGGATACCCTTCAGGACCTTGTGTACTTTGGTCTCTTTGATGATCTCAGGCTCGAGATTCTGGAGCTCTTCGAGCTGAGCCATATATCCGGACATAGCTGACATGTCTTCTACTTTGGGTGCCTGGTTGCGAGTAAGGAAGCCCTTCTGTAGGCGATGGCGGAGGTAGAGGACTGTTCGCATTAGCTGGAGATCTTCTGGGATCATTTCGCACGTCATACCTGTTTTCTTGCGCTTCTCGAGACGTTCCTCCTCAGTCATCGGCGGCTCCTCGGGCTGGGCTGGCTCTGAGTCCTCTTTCGCTGCCGCCTTGGACTTCTTAGATTCCGCAGCCGGCTTCTTCTTGGTGGTGAGCTTTAGCGTAGTCTTTGGAGTCTTTGCAGGCTGTTAGTTGAATTAGTCGCAGGCCATCGGACTTAGATTGTAAGCTTACCTTCTCATCGTCGCCCTCGCTATCCTCCTTCTTTCGCTTCTTCGAAGGCTTTGACTTCTTCGCAGAAGCTGCAGCTGTGTCGTCAGCGTCTCCCATCTCAACGTCCTCATCATCCACGGCAGCGGTGCTCTTCCGCTTGGCAGCCTTCTTAGCAGCCTTCTCAGCCTTTTCCTCGCGCTTCGCCTCCTTTATCAGGTCGTCCTCTTGTATGGCCTGCTCATGGCTCACGAGAACATCTTTGAAGTAATTCAGATCGTGACCCTCAGCCGCGATCTGATAAGCTTCCCATAATTGCTTGTTCTTCTTCGTAGAGTTTCCAGAATCAACCTCCTTCTTGATTGCGTTGAGGTCGAAAGGAGTGAGGTCGGTGTTTGGTTGCCATGCACTTTTAGGGTAATTAGCACGTGTTCGCAAAGATAGCCAAACCTCCGGGAGGGGTGCTTGGACTCACAATTCGTTTGTGCCTAGGAACATAACAGCGTATCGTCGGTCTTTGGCGTTCTTGCCGCCTTCTTCGTAGTCTTCGCGATATGTCCCATCGATGCGTATGGCGCTGACTGGGCGCTTTGCGAGGAGAGATTCGGGCAACATATCCTCGTCGGCAACGACGACAGGCCACGGCTGGTATCCGCGCATGGCGACCATCCACATATCACCCGGCTTTGTATCGAGGTTCAGTTTAACCTCCTTCTTTCCCTTCTTGCTGGGTGTCTTCTTGCCCTTGTGCTCAGGGACGCCGCCGGCGGACTTGCGTCCCTTGTTCGCCTTCTTGCCAGAGGCCGGGGTGCCGTTCGTTGCCGCCAATGCATCAGGCACGGTGGCGTCTGCCAATATGTTAGCAGCACGAACTGCTTCAGTCAAGCCTGCAGCTCAACGACGCGTTGGTGCCTGGACTTACCTCTATTACCCTCTGCCGCTGCAGCGTCGGGCTTCGCGTCGGTTGCATCTTCTTTGGCGGCTTGGTCGTCGGTCGCGGCAGCAGTCTCAGGTGCTTGCTCTGGGCTCAATCAGCTACGGTAGGATAGGATTCAAGCGACATGGGTTACCTTCGACAGGCGCGTCTGCAGGTACGTCACCGCTACCCGACGGCTTCTCCTCGGCGGCCGTTGAAGGGTCTGCAGGGTCGGCGGAACGCGTCGGCTCGTCGATGGCCTTGGTGGCATCGACGGCGACGGGTGTAGCTGCCTCCTCAGCCATGGTGCGGATCGTGCTTACGGTGCGACCGTGGTGACGACGCGTAGGTGGAGGCTGAAGGCGCGAATTGCTCGCCGGGAACGTGGGGCGCGACGAGAATGTCTTCGAGTTGATGGCGCGTCGGTTGTGGTGATGGTACGCGATGGCGTTGGGCGGGTTGTTTGGTGAGTGGGGGATGAAGAGCGTGCCCGCAGCGCGCTTTTTTAGAGAAAGGCTGCGGTTGACCCGAGACCTGGCAGGGCAGTTCTTGGGTCACGTGCGCAACGCCTCGCAGCCTCGCAAACAAGCGGTATTGACCCCACTAGAACCAAACAAGTTGGATGCGAATCTCGAAGAGTGTCCCAAGCTCCTTGCTTCTTTTTACGATGTTGCAGCCTGGGGTTGTTTGTGTTGTTGCTAGCTTGCGTGGGCGTCCGCAGCTTCCTGCGAAGGTTGGCAGCCTTAGTGCGAGGATCCGTGCGACGAGCTTCCGCCCCCTTGTTCTGCGCCTCGGCCCCGCTGATGGACAGACATTAAGCTTGTTGGGGGAATCCGTACTTTGCTCGCGAAGCGCAAGGTGTTGCCAGACAGCACTTTAGAAGGGGGTCGCCTCGTCAAAAAGCGCAGTTCTAGGTGTGGCGAGTCTGGTGTTGAGGTTGTTGGGATGGACCGCCCAGCCGATGGCAAACGCACAACAGTGTACAATGCAGGACTAAGATGGTGGGTCGCTTTCTGTAGGTTTCGATGATTTTTTTCGTTTCAAATGCCGATCTGCAAGTATCGTTAGCTGATTGCCGCAAAGCTGTTTGTGGGTGGTCAAGGCAGCACGCCCATATCCCGTAACAAACTTTCATCTCAAGCAAGCGAACATTGTGAGGTCTATCATTCATATAGAGTGAGATTCGATTGCAATGAGTTACTAAGCATTCCAATTAGCTTGTACACTGATGAGGGCTCTCGGCCTTCAAAGATGTTTGTCACTTACTTTACACTAAGACCGACCCACATGACTTTGATACAGTTATACATGAGATATTTTACAGTCCGGGCTCCCGTAAAACGACACATTCATGCGGCATGCCATGAGAAGAGTCTTTCCCTTCATTTGGACCCGGGAAGCCGAAGACTGAGTAGTCTATCTCGCTTGCTGGGGCATCGCGCTTTCTTCTCTTGAGGTGAACCGTTTTCGAAACACCTGATGCTGCCTTGCATCGCGGAGAGGAACTTCGACGGGTATCGGGAATGCGATAAAAACCGTGGGGTTCCTATAAGTGAAGTGCACTAAGCACCCTTATAACGGCCGTATGTCGGAGAAGGTCCATCCAATGTTGACGCCACATAGCCTATACCTGAGTAGGATGGGGAGTCGTGCATGATTTTGGTTATGATCTAGCTGCACCTCATGTATGTTGTCGAAACCACATGATGCAGATCCGGCTGCCTCCTGATACGGACACTGGGGAGGCATAACATGCATGAGGGATTGATATAGGAACTTCAAACTGCAGCTGAAAACAGCTCTTGAACAAAGAGACACCGGCTGATGGTGTGATGCTGACTCTGCTACGGAGCAAGAAATGTCCATGACGTGTCTTGGAAGAAGCTTGTATGATGACCGTAGCGTATTGCAAACAAATTTCTGGGGCGAATGTTTGGCCAGAGAATCGAAATGGAAGTCTACGGAGCAGGACAAGGCTCCTAGGTTTGAAGATAGACCCTGCGCTGTTTCTGGTTTCAATTGGTGGTGATTCTCAGTGTTTACCTGTCCCATATGGCCATTGTACATCGTATAGTATGGCCACGGCTGCTTCACAGTGCGAATAGACTGGAAGAGGGCTCGTGGCGATGGCCGGGCATTACACCGTCCGCCGATGGGACTATCGGCAACCTGAGACCTTCTCTTGCATAGCACTCTCACTCGAGAGCACTTCGGTATATCTGAATCCTGCCCTGCTGCCACAGGATGCCCATACCTCTTTCTCCACCATCGGCTTCTGCTCGCTTACATCGATCGTCCCGAATGACAAGCGTGCCGTCATTGCGCATGTGGCAGACGCATATGCATGGAGATTCATTCCGGAATTGTATGATATGAGTCGCGGCTCTTTGGAAGCGTGAGCGGCCGGCGCCAGTTCGTGGGGTCGTTGTTCGGTCGAGGGGTCACAGTGCGAAGTGCGGGTCCGTGGACCGTGGCATCGTGCACGCGGTTTCGGCCGATCGTCGGGAGCATGGTTCTCGTCGCAAAAGTAAAAGCATCGTGTTGCTGCGATCTTGTGGACTGCGAATCTCGTCTAGCGGGGGCGGATGTGGACAAGGCGACGAGTTGCTGGTGCTTCAAGTCGACCGCCAAGCGCCAATCACGTGTCACATGGACACCCGTTGGTCTCGGTGCCGTCTTCCAGACATATGGGTCGCATTTGGGGCGGAAAATTCCTGTTCTTCCTTCACGAACGTGGGACCTTTGGATTGGGTGCTGCTACCAGCTCTGGGTACAATTGTGGGACCGCGTAGCACTTGCCTTGGTCGCTGCATCCAGCGAAACTATCTGTCATCGCGTGCACATCATGGAACAGAAGGCAGCCACATTAAGGTGCGGAACAGGGCCGGAAGGCATGTGCATAGCGCCACAGTAGCATCTGCGAGTAGCCCCAGACTGGACTCCAGCAAGCAAGGGACCAGGCTGTCGTGGCGGTGTCACTCAACCAAGCGCAAACAGCAGTTCGGATAGCTTCATATAAACTCCGTATTCTTCAGTCTCGCCGGTTGTTCTACCTGTACTCAGCTTTTGAATACCTACCACTGTCCACGGTTGCTCAACCCCGCCGCATTCGTCGCCGCCGCGACCTCGCCTTACCCCGCCAAACAACGCGAAGCACGGCGCAGGCGACCAGTTCCGCATCAGCATTGCGCAGCGCTGCCCACACATACAATCGAGGCCTAGGCCGAAGCGGCAGTCAAGATGTTTGCATCTAAAAGACTCTCCAAGGTATGCCACTATGCCAACCCGCCAGCCTGCAGCAAGTACTCACAACGTAACTAGGAGCTCACCAAGGTACGACATGTGCTGTTCCACAGTCGCAGATGAACTTGTCGCTAAGATGTCGTGCCCACAGCTGCAGGACAAGCTCCCGCCTGGCATAGCGCTCGTGAAAGCGGATGACTTCCGAGAATGGCTCATGGACATACAGGTGATGGACGAGAGTGAGTTTCGCCAACGGCAGTTTCGACCTACCATGACACTAAGCATTGCAGATCCGATATACCAAGGTCAGACCTATAGGCTGAAGTTTACCTTCAGCCAGAGCTACCCAATCGAGGCGCCCGAGGTCGTCTTCGTGCGCGACGAGTCGCACCCGATACCGATGCATCCGCACATCTACTCGAATGGCATCATATGTCTCGACCTACTCGATCGTCAAGGGTGGTCACCGGTTCATAACGTGGAGAGCGTATGCGTCAGCCTGCAGAGCATGTTGACGAGCAATACAAAGAACGAGCGACCGCCGGGGGATGACAGCTTCGTTCGGCACAACACGCAGAGGCCGAGAGACATCAACTTTGTGTTCCATGACAACGCTGTGGGTTTCGTCTCAATTGTTCTTGAATCTGCAAAGCTGACGACAACTAGGTATAAACGGAAGTAGAGAAAGTCTTGCCTGGTGCTGGCTTCCGAAGGAGACGCATATTTCAGGGTCCATGATGGTGGCAATATTGCGCTATGATATTTTCAAGGTGCATTTTTTCACCCGGCGGCAACTGGCGTCGGGGGATTGAGGGACTAACAACGGAGAGTCCGCAAAGGACCGCAAGGCGTTTTGTCTTTCACGATAGACTGTGCAAATACTTTGAATGCTTGACACACTGTGCTGTTCACATTGACCTGGTTTATGTCGCTGCATGTTGGATGCCGGAAGTGCGCGTTCGCCCCGATGTTCCAATTGTGAGCAAATTACACTTTGCGGCCTTACGTTTCGCAATGCCAGCAGAGCAACAATACAGCGTACCTTGTACATGCAGAAGGCTGCGCAGTGTAGGGTCGCATCGGCACGTGTTGTCGATAAGCGATTGCCAAGAGTTATCCAACGAGCTAACGCGTTGGATAATTTTGAAAAGTTCGACGCCTTTTAGAGCCTTTTTCTCGCCCGCACAACCCCTCCCCATCCTCTCCACCCCCTCCCAAAATACCACATACACATCCTCACCATGAGCGACGAAGTCTATGAGGGTGCCATTGGCATCGATCTTGGTGCGCATGTCCAAAAAGCCTTTGCCCGCAGGCAAATTTGCTAACGCACACCACCAGGCACGACCTACTCTTGTGTCGCCAACTACGAGGGCACCAATGTCGAAATCAGTACGTCTCCGCGAACGCGCGACCGCGCCTCCGAGGAAACCATTGCCTAACGTCCGCGCAGTTGCCAACGAGCAGGGTAGCTTCACCACCCCCTCATTCGTCTCTTTCACCAGTGAGGAGCGTCTGATCGGTGAGGCGGCCAAGAACCAGGCTGCTATGAACCCGGAGAACACCGTATTCGATGTCAAGTACGACCATGCCGCTCCAAACGCTCAGCTCGTACGATACTGACCTTCTGCAGGCGTCTGATCGGTCGCCGATTCGAGGATGAGACCGTCAAGAAGGATATCCAGTCGTGGCCGTTCAAGATCATCGACGCCAACGGCAGCCCTCGCGTCCAGGTCGAGTACCTCGGAGAGACCAAGGACTTCTCCCCCCAGGAGATCTCCGCCATGGTTCTCGTCAAGGTACGATCCGTCTGACCGCCCAATCGAAAATCGACTAATACCCCGCAGATGAAGGAAATTGCTGAGACCAAGCTCGGCAAGAAGGTTGAGAAGGCTGTCATCACCGTCCCCGCCTACTTCAACGACAACCAGCGTCAGGCTACTAAGGACGCCGGTGCCATTGCTGGCCTCAACGTCCTCCGTATCATCAACGAGCCTACCGCTGCCGCTATCGCCTACGGTCTCGGTTCCGGAAAGTCTGAGAAGGAGAGGAACGTCCTCATCTACGACTTGGGAGGTGGTACTTTCGATGTTTCGCTCCTGCACATCCAGGGTGGTGTTTTCACCGTCAAGGCCACCGCTGGTGACACTCACTTGGGTGGTCAGGATTTCGACACCAACCTCCTCGACCACTTCAAGAAGGAATTCACTAAGAAAACTAAGAAAGGTAAGCTTTTATTCCATGTCTATCTTTTGCATGATCCCGCCTGGATGGACTTGACCTCTCTTTTTATCCTATCTTCTATCTTCTGCCTGATTCCGCCTGGATGGACTTGACCCCTCTTCAAACGCTAACTCCCACAACAGATATCTCTGGCGATGCCCGTGCCCTTCGTCGTCTCCGGACAGCTTGCGAGCGCGCCAAGCGTACTCTTTCCAACGCCACCCAGACCACCGTTGAGATCGACTCTCTCTTCGATGGCGAGGACTTCAACGCCAACATTACCCGTGCTCGTTTCGAGGACTTGAACCAGAAGGCTTTCGCCGGTACTCTCGAGCCTGTTCAGCAGGTGTTGAAGGACTCTGGTATCCCCAAGGACAAGGTCGACGAGATCGTGCTTGTTGGTGGCTCTACCCGTATCCCTAAGATCCAGAAGCTTCTTAGCGACTTCTTCAACGGCAAGAAGCTCGAGAAGAGCATCAACCCCGACGAGGCTGTCGCCTACGGTGCCGCCGTCCAGGCCGGTATCCTTTCCGGCAAGGCTACGTCCGCTGACACCGCCGATCTTCTGCTTCTCGACGTTGTCCCGCTTTCTCTCGGTGTTGCTATGGAGGGCAACATCTTCGCTCCCGTCGTTCCCCGTGGACAGACTGTCCCCACCATCAAGAAGCGAACCTTCACCACGGTCGCCGACAACCAGGTGAGTCTTCATGATGATCTGCACTGGTTCCAGGGAAAACTTGAATGTTTGGGTAGTGCGTACCGCAGTCATACAAGTTTACCCTGGACTCAGTCCAGCGCTGACAGTTTCGTATGATCCTTGCTAACCCTTCCCAGCAAACCGTCCAGTTCCCCGTGTTCCAGGGTGAGCGTGTTAACTGCGAGGACAACACCTCCCTGGGTGAATTCACTCTTGCACCCATCCCTCCCATGAGGGCTGGTGATGCTGTCCTTGAGGTCGTCTTCGAGGTCGACGTCAACGGTATCCTTAAGGTCACTGCCACCGAGAAGACCTCCGGCCGCAGCGCCAACATCACCATCTCCAACGCCGTCGGCAAGCTCTCCTCCACCGAGATCGAGACCATGATCGAGGACGCTCAGAAGTTCAAGACCAGCGACGAGGCCTTCAGCAAGAAGTTCGAGTCCCGACAACAGCTTGAGTCCTACATCTCCCGCGTCGAGGAGATGGTCTCCGACCCCACCACCTCTATCAGGTTGAAGCGTGGCCAGAAGGAGAAGATCGAGTCTGCTCTCAGCGACGCCATGGCCCAGCTCGAGATTGAGGACGCCCCTGCCGACGACCTCAAGAAGAAGGAGCTTGCCCTCAAGCGCGTCGTCACCAAGGCCTTCTCCACCCGGTAAACGTCTCAACTAGTGGTGAGAGTTTCAGAAGAGTGGCCGCAGCCGCAACTCACCAGAATGCGACTGTTGTGGTTGCGGGGTCGTGCTGGACCCCCGGTGCAGCATCTTGATAGATTCGGTTTTTATTCCCGTCTGGCGCTTTCCTCATGTTTCCCTACGGTATCTTCGGCATTTGGGGATGGAAAAGTATGCGAGCATGATCTGACGACTGCAATTGACTGGATATGACGGCCGATGCGTCTCCTTATGTCTTGCAAAATGACCAAGGTTATGGAGTTCTTTGTATTGGACTGAGGTGGAGGTGGATATGTCAATGTCTGGTAGATAGATGTTAGGTGGAAAGGAGAACTTTCAATCACTTCTGCGTGTGGGTGCGTGTGCTCGTGCTGTTATCGTACTCGCTGGCTTTGTAATCGGCCCAATCGCCCTTGCCCAAACATCATAGCCCCGCACGTCGCCACCCATCCCATCTCCACCCCTTCTTACTAAGCCCCATATCCCATCAGTGACACGATGCTCCCGTCTATAAAACCCACCTCGCCGGACACTTATTGCTTTTTTTTTTCCACACTACTCTGCACTATGCACTGAAAGCATTAAACATGAATATAATGGGCTTCTTCTCGTCGGTCTAAAAATGGAGGAACCAAAGGGACATGGTCGCCCTCGGCTTGTTTGGCTGCCCGGAGCCGGACACTAAAAAGAGTACGAGGTGGACATCATGTTGCTGTTCCTCTCGTCGAACCAAACATGGAAAAGATACGGTACATGTGCCTCGCCTTGTGGAGTCCCTGGGGCGGAGTGTCAAAACAGACCAATAAGAGGTTCATGGCGTTGTTCTCGTGGACTCCAAAAGGAAGACGTCACCGCGGCATGGTGTGTCTTGTCTCGCCTCTTGGGTGCCTGGGATATGGCTGCCAAAATTCTGGACATGGAGATGACATGGTGTGCTTCTTGTGGGCTCTAAAAACGACGGTCTAAAATACACAATGTGGTGCCTCGCCTCTTGGGGCACCTAGAGAGAAGGTTCAAAAGAAGTTGGAGTTGGAGGAATGGAACTTTTTTCGTGGGTTTCGGAAAAAGTGTGGTGGTAGATATATGGCGTGCTCGCTTGGGGAAAGGATCCAAAAGACAGTGGAGGAAGAGTTATGGTGTTCTCCTCGTGGACTTCAAAATGATGGTGGCAGTGAGTGATGGTCTGGTCTGGTCTGCCTCGCCTCTGGAGGCGCCTGGGGAGAAAGTGTCGAGAAGAGCAATGTCGAGAAGAGCAAGTAGCTGTTCTAAATGGTGTGCTTTTCGTGGGCACCAGAACAACATTGGGCGGGAGATACATGCCGTCCCTTGGCTTGCTTGTCAGCCCTATGGCGAGGTGTTCCAAAAGTGTTGGAAGAAAAGTGTTAAGGTCTTCTCCTGGGCTCTCAAAACAAACCTAGCACCAGACAATGCATGCGGTGTGCCTGGTCCCGCTTGTCCAGGATACGGTGTAGTGTCAAAATGACCAAACAAGAGGTCAATGGTGTCCTTTTTGTGGGCTCAAGGATAAATATTCCTGAGACTATGGAGTCACTCGTCATGTTAGCCGCCTGAGAGAGAAATCTCACAAAACGCCAGGATGGACATACCATGGGCTTGTTTGCGTGCGCTATAAAAACTACCATGGTCTGAGTCAATGGTTCCTGCGTTCCCCCATCTCGCCTGTCCACCGTACGTCAAATTTCAAAACTATGAATCAGAAGTGATATGTCTCTTCTTGTGCTTATGGGTTCGTTCCGGATTGATCTACCCGAGGGCTAAGCGTTACAAATGGACAAAAGCTAAAGCTAATGGTGTTCCTCCCGTGGGCTTCAAAAAAGCGACAGGATCCATGTTATAAATCTCATGTGTTGCTTCTGGTCTGTTCGAAGCGTACTTCCAGAGAATTGATGTTGTTCCTCGTCCTGATGGGTCTACTCTAGATGAGGTGTTAAAAAGTGGTGCAAAGGCATGATGGTTCTTCTCGCGGGCTCTAACAAGGATCTTTCCTTCCATTCCACATGGGTTCGTTCTGGCTCTTTTGAGAACACTGACCATGATGGAATCATGTCGTTCCTCGCCCTGGTCCACCTAACTTCAAGATGCCGGATTCAAAACGATTCCAGGTTTCAGGCTTGCGGTGTTCTGCTGTGCGGCTACCCTACCCAGCGGACGAAGCGACCGAAAGAGCATTCACGACATCCAATGGCGTCCTGCTGCTGTGCCAAAACATCGTCAAACCCAAACCATGGGCCGCCTTTTGCTTTTGCTTTTCGGAGATATCGACCGCAGGCATGATGTCGTTCCTCGCCCCTTTTGGTCTACCTTCAGAGTGGAGAACTCCAAATTCTTTTTGGTTTCCGACATGGGCTCTTCCGCTTTTGTACACCAAGGGTCTTTATCAGCTGCATATGAGCCCCCTCGGAGACGTTCTGAAATTCTGGTCCACAAAGACAATTTCGTCTGTTCTTGCTCGTCGGAAGACACCGATGAGGGTCGAAATGTCGTTCCTCGCCTCTCTCGGACTACAACCGGTGAGCAATGCCCCAAATGGCAGTCGATTCTTGACGTGGAGTCTCCCGCTGCCATGAGATCTGGTATGCACGATGGAAAGAAAACAGCCGTCCAGGCAGCCCATGTGCCTTCTTCCTAGTGTCACCATCTCATTGGCACATCTCCTGCACTGCGGTACCGAAGCAGCAGTATTCCACTACTATTTCCTTTGGACCACTTCAAAGTCGGCCGCGTCACTTTTGTGCTCGCTGGTACTGCTGTTTGTCAAAAACTGGTAACGCAAAAGGCATGGGGTTTCGTAGACTCATAAACGACGTGATGAGTCATGTCTGCTTCTTGCGGGTGCAAAAACTCACGGTATTCAAGCACATGATCTGCCTGTTCTTGCCTCCGACTATCGCTAAGGGAAGTCTGCTGGGCTTTCGAAAGGGAAGTGACCTAGCACAATGTCTTCTTCTCTGGAGACTAAAACAAAAAAGAGGTTCCGGTGATGTCTATATATTCAAAATAAGCAGCAGCTTGACTCAGGTGTCCGGCCGTTCATAAGGCGCCCTTTCAACCACTCCATGGTTTTGTCGGCTTCGCCTTCTCCCGAGGAAGGAACCCATTTGCGATTAAAAACTCATCCGAGAACGGTATATGCGTTGCGCCAGCAAAAAGCCACCTACAGGCAGCACACATGCCCTCTTGGTCTGTCTTGTTCCGGAGCTTGATCTATCGAGGCACATGCGTTCCGTCGACCGAAACGGGTCTCATCGCAACCGATGTCCTCTCCGTCTTCCCTTTCCACATGCATGGCCCTCAGTATATGTAACAAGCAACTCCGAGTGCAAATAAAACCTCTGACGAATGAATGTGTCGGGCGTGCCTAAAAACGGCTTCACAACCTTCGTATGGGCCCTCGTCCCTTTCTCCAAGCACACAATCAGAGGGCGTATAGACTGTGTTGCTCGTCTGGGTTTAAAAGATTAAGACTGTGGTGTCTGGTGTTCAGAAAAAGCTTTCAACAAGATTGATGTGGCTCCCTCCGGTGGCTGCCCGGGAAAAACCTTGAACAAGTGGGGAGTTGTTACTATCCGGATGACCTGTTGCGCGCGATCAAAAGCAGATGGCGAGATACTTATATACTAGTCCCCTCCCTTCTCTTGGACTATGCACCCTTGCGTCAACGAAGACGAATAAGAAAGGAGAAATGGCCGGAGAAACATGCTAGCCTGCCCAAGAAAGCTTAAGAATCTGTTATATATTGGTTCTATTGTTTGTCTGGACTCTTGTTCTTCAAATCAATCAACTACGATGAGTAGCCGTAACTCCAAGTCGAAGAACACGGCCCATATGTGGCCCCTTGATCATACAACGGAACCCTTATATGCTATGTCGTCTCTGTCGTCTCTGTCCTCTCTCGCAAAGCAGTCAACCTAATTTGCTGCAACATTTTTGACAACTCTAAAAGGAGAAAAATTTGGGCAAAATGTGTGTGGAACTAACAGTCTTTATGATGGATCGTATGGGATTCGCGTGTTGTCCACTGTTCAATATGCTTGCATTACGTGTCTCACACCCCCGAAAAAGACCACAAGGAGATTCAATGTGCTCTGAAGGCCGAGAGGCACTGGAAACACCAACCATGACTACACGCCTGCCGTTTGTCTCAAAAATGATAATGGCTTGGTGCATGACGTCCGTGTGTAATGTCCTGCTTCCTGCGTTCGCTCAAAACTCGATTCTCTTCAAACCATAGAAGTTGGGCAGGCAAGAGCTACATGAATCCTCCTTGCTCTCCGCTCTCAAATGCATTTTCTTAAGAAACATGTGTGCGCTCCACGCCTAATCATCCAAAGAAGCCGACAAAGGTGTCACATGTCGCTCTTGGGTCTCTATGTGGGACATACGATACTTCCGGTTCATAGGTCGCATCCTTACAAGCTATGTCCCTCTTTCACTCCACTCTCATAATTTACAACGCGAATTTGCACATGAATGTGATCCGCGGGTGGTCCTGCTCATGACACCAGAAACAAGGATCATAGGCGTATATGTCGCTCCGGGGCCCTGCCTTCTCAACACCAGAGATGAGAGTTCGAGACCCAGCCTGTCTTCTTCTTTCTTCGCTCTCCAAAACTGTCCGATATTGAGGAAATGTCTGACGTCCGCGGGTGCACTTCAAGGATACTAAACACAGATAAGTGGAACGCATGGCGGTGTCTGGTGCTTCCTTCTGGACAGGACGAATTCTGGTTTCGCTGGTTCATATCTCGAATTGAGAGCTTTCCTTTCCATTTCCTTCGGGTCTGGTCCGTTTACAAAGCCAGTATCTGTAGATGCTTGCCATACAAGAGCAGTCCGGAAATATTCAGAACAACTCGATCATATTGCTATGACCGTGGCCTGTGGCTCCTGGGCTTGGACAACAGATCAAATGCTTGTGGGATCATATGAGATGGTGCCCGAGGCTCGCGGGGAACATCCGAAACTCCAGGCCGATCACTTTATGTTTTTGGCAGCGCCTCAACCGACGGAAGTTGGCACTGCAACAACTGGCAGACGTCGACGACGTGGCCGGGTTGAACAAGTTCCCTCCGCCCAAGGCAACGATTTGGTTAGCACCACCTCACCTTGTCTTCCAAACCGCTCACGCACTACATGAGGCCATGGTAGATATTTTGCACGTGGTCGTGGCGAAGTCGCGCTGGAAACAGCTTGGTTCACGCAAGAACGCTCCGAGCACCCTGTATACTGTTATAACGGAAGATATCACGCGCAACAGTGATCTCCTCGATCCACGCAACTAGTTGACAGCGCACGTAGTTCTCATCATGTCCTACAACACAGCATCGGCCCGACATGGCGAACAGGCACAGACCAGGTGGTTGAACGAGCTGCGGCCTGCGACCCCCGAGCTGAACATCAAAGCAAGAAGTGTACCAGCCCATGTCGGTCCCAGGCCTCTCGATCCATGAAAGTCTTGTGGGTTTGACTTCCTGCTCCAACAAAAAATGACCAGTTGCCGTGTCCTTCGCTTGGGTCGTTATAGATGGAGACACTCACCTCGATCACCAACAAGCGGCTACAACCGCAAAACTACATGGAATCCCTTGCGAAATTCAAAGCCGTCAGTCGCTCTATGCCCGTCCCTCCAGGTTGGAACCCGCAAAAACCCCCTACCTGGACCCAGTTCACCGGTGCATTTTGTTTCCTTACCGACATCGAGGCCATCACACGCGCCATGGACGCCTACCGTGCGGAGTTGGCCCAATGGAAGAAAGATACTACATCAGCGGGTATGTTTGCGGCGCTATAAACCTCGCATCCACTAGCAGATACTTGAAAGAACATCCAACGACGCCACGTTGCTCCTGGCCCTTATTCCTGGCGCCGTAACTCATACCGATATTTTTCTCTTCCAAAAGATAACGACTGAGGCCACGTGTGCTCCTGTCACTGTCTGTGCCCAAACAAGAGGTTCCCGAGCGCGATATTCTCGGAGCAGTGGCGCCATGTGGGATCCCGGGGCCGTGGAAGACAACAGCGTCTGCCAGCAAGTACCCGAATGGATATAATAGAAAATGCGATGCCGCTTCTGAATTCCGTTATCGCATCACAATGCTACCAGTGGTTTTATCGAAGATTCATGACCGTGGATTACCATGTGATCTTGTCGTCTTCTGGTTCCAAAGCTCAAAGAACATGCTGCTATGTTTGAGAAGCGCCGGGCTTCTATATCTGATCAAAACATATTTCGTACATGATGTGTCGCTCGCTGGGTCATTTTCTTCTTGAAGATCTAGCTGGTTTCCCACCCCTGACAGCGAAACCCAGATTCGTGTTCCTGTAGTAGAGTTATTCCATCTGTCGCTGATGCCGAGCTTCAGCTAAGTTGCTTAATAATGGTAGGCAACGTTGTCGCATAAAGATCGCCCGAATAGCCCTCGTGCTTCCTCAAGCCTCCTTCTGGGACTTCCACTTCGCCCTTTCCTCACCAGACCACTCAAAAGTGATCCTCTCCGGCACATCCCCCTTCAAGCCCGTCTCACCCTTCGCCTGGCCCTTCAACAGAATCTTCACCAGCCCCGCAGGATTCTTGTCCAACATGCCAATCCCCCGTCCCGTATTCTTATCCATGATCCACCGCTCCGCGCCAATCGATATGTCGTAATCCTCTCTCACAGGATTTCCCATCACATTGCAGATGAAGTCCGGAACATACAGCACATCGCGGAGTACAACTTTGGAATTTTTCGGACCCACATTCCTCTTCGCTGCGTTGCCGATGATCCTGCGTACCTCGATCTCGACTGAGCCTATGCCTTGTACGGCGTATGTGGAGTTGTTGTGGGTGCTGTTGATTTGTGAGGTGAGAGGTGCGAAGGTCGTGAACCAGTCGCGGTGGGTTGCGACGTGGACATTGGAGTCGAAGGACCACACCCAGTCGATGTTGTACGCTGCACCTGAAGGTGACATTGTGTGTCAAGGGTGGACTTTGTGAACTTGTGAGAAGCAAGAAGTTGGGGTAGATGCTATGTTCTGTCCCCACGTGAGGTTGGTCAAATTAGCGAGCAAGCTTTACCACGATTGGTCTAGCGCACGCTGGTGCCTTCCTCCTTCGACTTCGCTCATGATCATAGAATATATAATATCTATTAACCAATCCCATCTCTAACACTTAACCCCTTCGAGGCTCCGGTACGTTTACAAAAAGCAGTAGCACTGAACTTCGTTAGTTGCGGGCACCTTAGCTCCTCCACTATAGGAGTGAATACTGCTGTCAGCTTCTGCACCGCGAGCAACACGTTTCATACCAACACGCTCAAAACATCTCTCCGCCACAGCCTTGGCCTCTCCGCGACCGCGACCTCTCCACCACAACCACGACCGCTCCACCTTCGCCACGACCACTCATGGGAACATGAAGGCTGGATGTAAGCCAAGGACTTTGCAAGTTAGATATAGAATAGTTAACCCTAGAGTAACTTAGCTTACTATACAAGTTTATAATCTTAATCTAATACTGTATCGCCAGTGTTCACCTTCCCTTCCCGTGAGAGCATGACCTCTCTGCTACGCCCGCCGCAACCTCTCCACCGCAACCGCGATCCGCCCACCGCAACCGCGAATTCTCTATTGCGCCCACCTCAACCCCTCTACCTTCGCATTAACCGCCACCTTAAATCAACCAGCTGCGAAGTTAGGATTCCAGCGTCGACAATTACAGAATGCGATAGTCTTGTTTTAACTTTTCGGAATGGCATATACCGAATCTAACAATTTCGAGAATGTCTTTGCAGCTTGGGGACCCTCGGACGGAACCTACGCCATCACACGCCCTCTACCGTGGGCAAAAAAAGACCCTCTAGAAAACGAGCTGAACGTTGATATAACGTTCTAGGACGATCCAGAACCCGCGCTTTCGGAACCAACAGAATCCGATTCCTCTTCACAACCTTCTGATGATAATATCCTTCTTGGCCAGTGTAGGAAGGTTCTTGGGCTTCGTGGGATACACGAAGATGCATTCTACATCAATATCAGCTCTATCATTGTACACGGCAACGCAAAAACATCCAGTCTTGATAAAGCAGATACCGAAGCACTGCTACATCACCACTCTCTTGAATTCGACCTCTCTTCATGGATTATAGAGGACGAGGTTAACAACTCCAAAAAAACTATTTCCGCACACGGTTTCCTTTGCGCAGCTTAGAAGCTACTGTCCATCAGATTATACATGCTGTTACCTTCCCTGAGTTGTTAAGCTAATACGCACAGTGTAGTATGTGCGACGATGAAAGTACCCCAATGTATAACAAAGGGGGTCATTGTTACCAATCAGTGTCTGATCACGCTTTGACACACCGGGTTGATATTAACAGCGTCTTATTCTGTCCGAGTGCGCCCTCCTCCTGTATGATACCGATACTGAGCAACTCCATAAGCATATATCGCACGCACACCAATTTCCAAAGCCAAGGTTCACCATCCTAACAACCAATACATGGGATAGTCAATCTGAGCACAATTTCAGCAATAAAATTAACTTCTTATTCGAGATTTAAGGCGTACTATTCTAAATCTGCGTCCCTATGGACC
The DNA here is from genome assembly GCA_010093485.1 of Karstenula rhodostoma CBS 690.94. Taxonomy (NCBI): domain Eukaryota; kingdom Fungi; phylum Ascomycota; class Dothideomycetes; order Pleosporales; family Didymosphaeriaceae; genus Karstenula; species Karstenula rhodostoma. The sequence goes on from MU001516.1 coordinate 420,895, forward strand.
TCGATTCAGGGGCTATATCTGTCGAAAGATTTCTGTCTCGTTGTGTCTGTACCAATGCTGATCAAAAAAAGAAAGGAAGTAGGGGCTACCAATCACGGCATTACCGATTTTTCGATTCTGGATTCGGTTTGGAACGCTCTAGGTTATCCCAATGGGTCATAGAAAGACGCTTGGGAGCAGCCAGACAAAGTTGAAGAGATTGCAGAACTGCTTGGAATACGCGAAGAGCTTCGAGAACTCATCCAAACTGGAAAGGATATCTAAGCTGGTAGTCTAGCCTAACTAGTATTACAATGTGACGAATGCGGCATGATGCCAATATCAAGAGACAGTAACAAGCGGTTCCTGCCTACGCATCTCAAGGTATCGCACAATATGCACAGGAAAAGGGCTACAGCTTCGTTCCCAGTGGCGACGATCTGGGAGTGTCGCGTTCACCTCACTATTTTTACAGCACAGTCGGTATCTCGAACATATGTCTTTGCATTGATTTACACTGCACTGCCTTCTTAGCTTCATATATGTGCAATTTGATTGCATCTCAAAGGCTAGTATCTCTTTCCGTGTCTTCCAAACACTAACCTCTCACTTCTGGTAAGTTCTGCGTTCTTCTGGGCGCGGCGCTCACTAGTTTCTCACCAATCAACCCCGTGCCAAGCCCTATCTCGGACGGTACAGCAGTCGCACTAAGCGCTGCTTCCGGGTTTCCACCCCACTTCATGCACGGGTTTTATTTTTCATGCCCAACGCACAAATTTTTGTAGTTATATTTCTCAGAATTAAAGAATTTTCATCAATCACATGACAACGGCCGTGTGGCCCAATGGCAAGGCGCTTGACTACGATTCGCATCTGTTATCAAGAGATTCCAGGTTCGACCCCTGGCACGGTCAATGATTCGTTCTTTTTGTCGTTATTTCGCACATAACCACCGGAGATATTTTTGCATCTCAACTCTCATGCAACAACCTCTAAACGATACACATGAATACTGTGTCTATTCTGCTTATCTCCCTATCGAAACGGTCGATAGCCACAACTGCGGACAGAACTCTTTTTCTTGAATCGCAAACGTGAACTTTCTCTCCTCTTCGTATCTCCAGTCCAAAAGCCATTCGAGACAAGCAAATGTGTCACGAGAGTCCAAGAAGTACTATCGGTAGGGGCATGTATTCTCGGTGTCTCCCTGGGACTTGACTTTTTATATGCACGAGTCGCTCAGCCTTTTGTCGAGAATCGCACGCAAGCTGCGTCCGAAATCGAATGACATGAGTTTGATGTGCCTGTTGCTCCTCGTTTGGACACCGCGAAAAAAAAAATTGAGTCGAGAGTTATTCGAAAAGCCATTCTCTGCCTCTGAAAAAATTCAAAACGACCGATCGATAGTCCATATGCCGCGCCGCTGAAAAAAGTCAACAAACAATCCAAACGTGAACTTCTTACTAGCTTCCTTTAGTCCAATCTACCAGCAAACTCTAAAACATACATAAGAGCACACCATGCTTGTCAGCCTCCAAAACACAATTCAGATTCCTTAAATGGAGCTTCTGCATCTGTGCTGGGCACACTTGTACAAGAACAAGAGTGGAATGTCGCCTCTACAGGCGTGAGCACTTGTTCTCCGCGCTTCCTTGGTTTCGAAAAAAGGAGGCCCATTCCGTTGCATGTGCCGCCGCATTCAAAATCAGCAACTATACTCACATGTCTTTATCGCGCCTCTTCTCTTCCAGAAGCACGAAGAACTCTGGTACATGTGCTGTCTAGTTATCTGGGGAGTGCACACGAATACGAGTCGCGGTCATTAGTTCCTAAAACAGGAGTATTACAAACATCATGTGTGCGGGCGTTGGAAATAACAAGAGCACTGTCAAAACGCGGGAGCTCTCTTCACTCCGCATCTTCTTACGCCCACGACCAACGTTCACAGCCATATAGAACGTTTCTCCATGCCCACCAACAACCACACTGCAGGATAACCCTGACCATGTCGAGTGCGCATCCTTTGATGGGTGAGGTAGCTAGCGATGAACCAAAAGCTTTAGAAAACAATCGTGTGGTGCTGGTGCTCTCCTGGGCGCTTAAACGGGTCTAAAAATTGAATTGTCAGAATGTATGTGCGGTCGCATCAAAGGGAATACCAAAAGAGTATATGCGTGCCGTGTCTCTCTTTGCTCGAAGATTGTTCAAACAGTCCACATCATCTACTTTGCTCTCGGAGACGAATGGCAAAAAGCGGTAGAACGAATGGGATTCCGGTGAAATGACGGTCTCCCCGTATATTTGCCTCACACAAAAGAACTCGTACTATTCGAATAATGTCTGGAAGCTTTCGGAAAACTTCACCCTAAATTATTATGTGGACTTCCCTTGGCTGTGAAAAGAATATGCAGATCTACTGAGTTTATGTGCTGCGTTTTGCTACACGTAGCTCGCGCCTCTAAAGCTCGACACAAATTGCTACAAGAGGACTCTTCCTCGCTAACTGTCATGCACTCAAGGCCTATCTCGCCACCTACTTCATTACAAATTTCAAGCGGCATTTCGATGTTTCGCGTCTCCAAAGTTGGCATGAGGTGGACTCCATGTCTCCGCGCCCCTCGACTTCCTACATTTTTTGCACCTAGACAGCACAGCACTATTGTCTATGTGTATCTTACTTTCTCTGTAACCACTTCATGCTTCCCCGGCGCATACTTGAGTCGGAAACCTTTTCCCTGACCTCATGTGACACAAATTCAGGGCATTTGAATCATGTGAGCGTGCCTCCCTTGGTCAAAGGAAAAGCAAGATCTCTATATGGTGTCACGAACAAGGACAATCAAAACGAATTCTGGGAAGGGAAATGTAGATCCTTCTCTCTCTTCTTACCTCAGGAACCTAAAATATGGACTGCGCTGGTGGATGTTTGGGACCTTCCCAAACAATTCCATAACAGCCACAGGTGGATCGCTACGCAAAGCATAACTACAAAAACCCACCTCAAGGGCTTTGCATGAACCCCTTCTCGTCTGCACTCTTCACTTTCCAAAACTCATACTGCGCCGATCAATGTGCGGAACCTCGCAAACCCAATACAGTCACAAATCTATGTGATCCACTCTGCAAGGACGAGTACACCGAAACGAAACCATCAACCCTCATGTGAATCCCGCTCTCAGTCTCTCCCACCTATGTGGAAAAAACACATTCCGCGCAGTCCATGTCCGCTGCCTGTCAAATCCCACTTGACGCGACTACATGTGGGCCGCGCTCTCGCCATCTCTACACACAACGACAACCCAAAAAGTCTCGGTCTCAGCGTGACGTGGATCCCGCTCCCCGCTCCGTCCGCCTAAATACAAAGACGCAGCTTATACGGTTGATGTCTGGTCACTCGAAAAATCTCAAAGCAAATCCCAAATGCCGAGCGTGCCTTCCTGCGCAATAAAGGTACACTGGAAGCCATCTCATGTCCTCCAGCTTCTCTCAGACGCTGAACGCAAGAATAAATGTGGACTGCGCCCCTTTCCTCTCCACAGACCCGAATTTGACGTCTGGAACTTTACATGGTACATCTGATACAAAAAATGCGGCGATCAGCAGCTTCTCTCAAAAAAAGGGAAAAGATTGCAGCCATGGGAACTGCGGCCCTCTTCTCTTTGTAATTCTGGCAACTCCGCTTCTAAAACCCGTCACGAAAAACCATGCACCGCACCCCCGCTCTTCCCAAGCCAATGTCAATGGAACACATGCGGAACGCACCTCCCCGTGTCCAATTAAAAAACAATTGTTCCAGCTGGTCCACAGATCGCGCCAGTACACGTACCGCGCCTCTCCACCTAATCACCGGAACTCCGCTCCAAAAGGACATGGCCTGGAACGCCGCAAACGAACCGCGTCCCTCACCAAGGTCACAATCAACCAGACCATGCAGCCTCCCTGCCCTCCACACCTCAAAACCCTACCCGAAAAGCTTGTGTTGTCCAGCCGGTACCGTTGAAATGCTTACGATGACGCGCTCCGTCCCTGCACAAAACGGGATTTGGCTCTTGCATGGAGACCGTACCTCACTGCCCATGCATCAAAAGTGTACCGAGGAGATTACACATCCAGCACCATTTCCAAACCTCATAAGAGCCGAATGATGTGGACTGCGGACTGTGGCTCGGCTTGGTTTTCAGAAACCCATCTCCATGCGAGAGAGGTAGCGATGCGATGGGACGATGGATATGCATGGGTTTGAACGACGATGGTGCGCACCTTCATCTGAGAAGGTAAACGTCGATAGACGGCAGATAACAACAGCCACAGCCTCCCACACAAACCGAAGTGACAACTTATTTTTTTTTTAAACAGCTGTTGACTAGTACACATACACGCGACTCTTTCGCTCTAAGCTTCATAGCCCCCATTCCATTCTACCAAGACCGATCAGTCTATCGACAGACAGCATGCGATGTCCCATTTTCCAAACCCCAGCCTCCCACCCATCCATCGCCTAGCCCTCAAGCTTCAACTTCTCAAACTGCTCGAGCGTCTTCTGCCAATTCGCGCCATCCACCTCGGCCGCCTTCAGCTTCTCGCGCTCCGCCTCCTTGACCACGTCGTTTGCCTTTTCCTCCCAGTTCTCCACGCCCATGATCTTCTTCTGGCGCTCAACAGTCTCGTTTGCCTTCTTGAGCCGGTCCTGCGCTTTCGTGATCTCCTTGTCGATTTCGATGCGGCCCTTGACGTCGAGGTAGACGGTTGCGGATGAGCCGACGGTATACACGGCGCAGCCCGTGGGTGCGGCGTCGGAGGAGGATAGGATGGTGATGGTGGAGACGGTCTTGCCGGCGAGGGAGCGGAGCGAGGGGAGCGATGTTGGGAGTGAGAGGACGTCGTGGGTGGTTGAGTCGAGGGCTTGGACAAAAGTTGATCCGCCCTCCTTGACGGCGTATTCTGAGGTCAGACTACGAAGACCGCGAGAGGCGCCGACGAGGAGCTCGTATTCCTGGTCCGCGGCCTCATCCTCGAACTCGGGCACGAATTCAGGGTAGGAGGCGACAGTGATGGATGGCGTCTTGTCTCCTTCTCTCCGGGGTAGACGCTGCCAAAGCTCTTCTGTCAAGAAAGGCATATACGGATGGATCAAGAGTAGACCCCCTTCAACAGCGGTATACCTGTGAAAGTCAGTCAAGTCAACAAAGCGGGAACAGATACGGAGTGTCTATGTCTAGGACATAGCGACTCCGTACCGGGGCGTCTCGTACAGAGTCTGCTTTGCGCTCTCCTTCTCGGCATCTGTGCCGTCATCGAATATCGCTTTGCTGTTCTCGATGTAGGTATCGCACAGGAACTCATAGAAGTATCTGTAAGCAACCTGGGTCGAAAGCGAGAATTCCCGCTTTTCGAGATGCTCGTTTATCTTCCTGGCGCTGATAGAAAGTTTGTGCAGAATCCAGCGTTCGGGCAGTCCCTCAGAGCCCCCCTTCGCCGGTGCGGACCGAGGCACGAAGTCGCTGCCTAATCTCCCAAGAGAAAATTTTACGGATTGATAGATCTTGTTGCAAAATCTCCGGTATCTGTAGCAAAAATCAGTATGAGTCAATAGCGTGGGCGAATACTTGGTGTATGTCTCAGCTAGACGAGAAAGAAGTCTTTCTCCTGCAAGAGAAACGCATCCGCATCGTACCCGGGAGTTCACATACCCATGAATAGTCTGTACATCGAAAGCAATGTCACCTCCACCAGTTGTGTAGCCGATGAGTGACATTCGAAGCGCGTCGGCACCGCACTCGGGGATCCCTTGAGGGAACGCGGTCTTCTGGTACTTCTCGGCCGTCTTGAGCTCCCTGGGGTCCAAGTTGCCGAGTTTCAGCTTCTGAGTCAGCTCCTGCAGCGAGATCCCCTCTAGGATGTCAATAGGGTCAACAACGTTTCCAAGAGACTTGGACATCTTCCTGCCCTCGCTGTCTCGGATCAACGAATGACAGTAGACCTCGTTGAAGGGAATCTTTCCGGTTAAATGAAGACTGAACATGATCATCCTGGCGACCCAGAAGAAAAGGATGTCCCATCCAGTCTCCAAGAGCGACGTGGGGAACAGGTTCTTCATGTCGACGGTCTCGTTCGGCCAGCCAAGAGTCGAGAACGGCCAGAGACCAGATGAGAACCACGTGTCAAGCACATCCTCATCGCGTTCGAGAGTGAACTTCTGCCCACCAAACTTCTTCTCGGCCTTTTGCCGGGCCTCTTCCTCGGTACGACCGGTCACCCACAAGTCGTTGTCAGTGTTGTCACCATCTTGGCCCTCGAGCCGAACAAAGTAGGCCGGGATCTGATGACCCCACCAGAGCTGTCTCGACAAGCACCAATCATTGATGTTGTTCAACCAGTGCTTGTAGATCTTCTCCGAGTTAGCCGGTCGGATCTTGATGTCGCCCCGCTCGACAGCTTCCACAGCAGGCTTGGCCAGACCCTCCATCCTCATCCACCATTGAGGCTTCATCAACGGCTCAATGACGTCCTTCGACTTGGAGCAGAGCGGGACCTTCATGGGGTTGTCCTCCTTCTTCACAAAGAGGCCCAGCTTCGTGAGCTCCTCGATGACAGTGTACCGCACGTCGAAACGTTTCTGGCCCGCGAATTTGCCTCCGTTCTTGTTCATCAAACCGTCATCCGTAAATATGTTGATGAACTCGAGCTTGTGGTTGGTGCCCATGTTGAAATCATTGGGATCATGAGCCGGGGTAATCTTGACCGCACCAGTACCGAACTCCTTGTCCACGTACTCATCCGCGAAGATAGGCAACAGACGGTCGACAAATGGATGCTTGGCGTGCTTGCCAATAAGGTGCGTGTACCGCTCATCCTTGGGGTTGACAGCAATACCGGTGTCACCGAGCATAGTCTCCGGACGTGTTGTGGCAACTTCGATGTACTCGTCTGTGCCATCAATGGGGTATTTGAAGTGCACGATGGTGCCGAACTCTACCTTGCCTGGGGAAAGGTCAGTTAAGTCACAAAAGTGGGTTCTGGGAGACTAACGGTCGTATCCCGGGACCTGCAGGAAGTCAGTGTGAATCCATTTAGGATGGGTCAAGATTCACTTACATCGAGAAGTGTTCGGCCCGTGAGCTCTTTATTATCGACTTCCAAGTTGGACAGGGCAGTGTTCAACTGTACACACCAGCTAAAAGTAGGGGCAAAGTCAGCAATGGTCCAAAGTTTGGGTAATTAGGTGGAAGTAGGTGTTTCAGCTCCAGCTAATGTCTGAAAAGTCCAGACAGTAACAACAGCAGACACAACCACTTTGTGCATTGGGGTTTCTTACTTCACAAGGCGATTGCTACGATAAATGAGGCCTTCCTCGTGACATCGGACAAATGTTTCTGTGACCGCTGCGGAGAGGTTCTTGTCCATGGTAAACGCCTATTGGAAGTCAGTCAAGTCAGAAAAATAGGGCTAGAAATGAAGCATCCCTGTCCGAGACATAGCTACTTCGTACAGGAGCATCTCATACCTCTCGGCTCCAATCCATACTGCCACCCAAACGCTTGAGCACGCCAGTGATGGACTGGTGGTATTCCTCCTTCCATTCATGTGTACGCTTGACGAACTCGGTACGTCCCAAATCATGTCGGGTCTTCTTCTCACGTCGCCACAGCATGTTTTCGACAACGCTCTGTGTCGAGATACCCGCATGGTCACAGCCAGGGATGTAGGCGGTCGTATACCCTCTCATACGATGCCATCGAATCAACAGATCCTGTAGCGAAGTCGCGAGCGTATGGCCAACGTGAAGCTTTCCGGTGACGTTCGGGGGAGGAATCGGGATGACGAAAGTGCCCTTTTCATTGACCTTTCCCTCGTTGTAGCCCGGCGTGTTGTACTCTGGCTTGAAGAAGCCCTGCTTCTCCCACCATTCGCCCCATGCGCTCTCGACGACAGCGGGGATGTATGCGGTCCGGTGGGGGTCTTCGAGACTGCCGAGGATCTTCTTCTCGCCAGGGGGGGTCGCTTCGACGTAGGGCGGAAGTTCGGGGGCCTTCTCCTTCTTTTTCTTCTCCTTGGGCGCGGCAGCTTCACCACCCTTGGCCGCAGCAGCTTGAGCTTGCTTTTGCTTAAACTATACGCGCAGGAAAGTCAGCCGAGTCACGAAGATGACTTCATGTACAAAGTGACCATGTCTAGGACATAGCGACCTGATGTAGGAATTGGGCCGTCTCGTACCTTCGCGTCTTTCTCAGCCTTTTTCCTCTCTTTTTCTAGCTCCTTCGCAGTCTTGGGCTTTGCCACGTTTTCTTTCCCTCCCTGCTCAGGTGCGGCCTGTCCAGGCGCCGACTGGCCTGTTCCCTCGGCGCTGGCATGGGCCAGAATGTCCTTCTTGCTCTCTTCTCCCAGCGGCGGCGGCGCGGTAGTATTCGGGCCCGTACTCTCGCCCGTGACGTTGTGGCTCGACGCATTGAGCGCCATGGCGGTGGCAGTGTAGTGTCTGCTCTGGAGAGCAGACGACGATGGAAAAGGAGCGTGCAGTCGCTGCAATGGATGCAGTCGTGTCGTGAGCGTGCGCGACGGGGTAAAAAGGCGTGGAATGGTCCCTCTGAGGATGTGTCGGAGGGTGCGAATTGTGGGAAGGCGCGTGGTGGGGGGGACGCCGCGGGGCATTATATTACATTTTTGACTGGAGCTGCCTGCAGAGCGCGCGCAAGCTCCGAGTCACAGCATCACATGACTCATACCCCGCGCATGCTCGGACGCAGCACGAACAGGCCGGCATCGTGAGTCCTCGAGTCCCACAACACTTTATGTATTGAGGCAACGGAAAATTATTTCTGCAGATGCGTGTGAGATGCATCATGCATGAAGGAAATGACGCGAAAATCATGCGAAAATTTAGTGACATGACTTTCTGTAGTTGCTCACCAGACGAGCCGCCCTGAACATACAAGAAGAAAAGATGAACACAATGGCGTCCCGTAAAGTGATAGACAAAATATGGACTGCGACTGCCGCCCAATAGTAACACAAAAGAAGTGTTGTAAATGGGTAGAATGAAGTTGACGTCATGAAACTGAACGGCTTGCCATCACAATGTTCATGCCAGGACAGATGCCCGCCTTTAGTTGAACAGTCATCCATCTCGCCATACATCTGACCGGGAATTAACCTAAGGGATGAACAAGTAGAGGCGTACTATGGGTGACTGTACCAACATGACCATTGGTCAAGCTCCCCAAGAGTCATACACACATACATATTTTTGTCTATCACTTTACGGGGCACCACTTCGTGGTTCGCGTCCACAAGCAGAAAATCATCACAAGAGCCATACATGAACCTCTGTAGCGGAATTAAATCCAAAATTTTCCAAAGGCGAGATCGCTGAACCACAGAGCGAATCCTCCCACAGGATCGATGAGCTGCATTCCCCTTTCCCTACTTGAAGTTATCCGATGATCACGCACAATAAAAACACCAAGACGACGATGACCATCACCCCTCGATGCCCTCATACAGCAGTCCTTCCAGCCCCTCCACAAACTCCAACCACTTCCCATCCATGAACGGGAAGAAGTTACCAGCCGCAACAACAACAACACCCTTCGCACCATCAATCCAGAACGCAACATTCGCCGCCCCCACCCAATACACACTCCCCTTGCTCCGCCCTCTCCTCCCATCTACGAGGACCCTATCATCCCCCTGTATCGCGCTTCCGAGGCCGAAACATCCCGCGGGGTCTACGTTGGGAGCTTGCAGTTCGTAGGGGAGGAAGACGGGGTTCGCGGCGGGGATGTTGCGGGAATCATTCCTGATCTCGACGGGATGGACTACCTTTGCGAACTCGGCCGCGCTCGCAGCGGATAAGATGCGCGTGCCGGTGACAGGGTCCTATACCACAGTTAGTTAGCCCAACCAACCTCGCACGACTCATCCAGACACACTCACCACCCCCGCGTTCTGCGGTAGCAAAACGCTATAAATCCGCCCCAGATCAGCGACACTTAGCACCAGTCCCGTCGCCACACTCTGCATGTGGTGTTTTCCCGCCGGCCACGCATCACCCCTCTCGACCTTCTTCTCCGCAAACCCAGGTATGCTCATGAACCCCCCATCCCCATCTCCCAGCCTCAAGCTCGCAGGCCAGAAATCCACGCCGGGGGTGCTGGATACAACGCTCCCTCCCATCTCTCCTCGAAACCCTCCATGCGTGATGCCCAACGGGTCGAACACGCCCTCCCTTAGGACGTCCTCGAAGGATTTACCAGCCAGCCGCTCGACAAGCACAGAAATCCAGTCCAGGCCCTGCCCGTAATTCGTCTTCGTGCCGGGCTGGTATAGTAGCGGACTCTTGAGGAGGGTGTCATAATACGCTGTCCCCTCGTTCTCGGTAGCTGCACCCTCACCCAGGAAATCCCTCAGCTCGACGTTGAAGAAGGTGTTGCCCGTGCCGTTGGTGTGGTCGAGTAGCATTCTCGCTGTGATAGCGCCTTTTCTGTCTTCAAAGACGTGTTCTTTCGTACCATCAGCAGCGTCTTTCACCCCGGTTAGGACTTTCTTCGCTGCGAGCTCGGGTAGCCACTTCTCAATTAGCGAGGCATCGTCGAGGGTTGCGAGGCCCGCGTCGACGAGCTGCATGAAGGCGATTGCGCCGATGAGCTTGCTGCAGGAGTGGATGGAGAAGAGCGTCTTTGGCGTGTGCTTGTGGGATGTATGCGTGAAGAGCTCCGTGCCGCGGGCGTCGAGAATTTGGACGATAGCGCCGGGGAGGGTGGGGTTGGGGCCTGATGTCGCATTGTCGATGTGGGCGTGGAGGGTGGATGCTGTTTGGGAGTTGAGTGTGGGGGGCATGGTGGGTGGTGTGAGTGGGTTTGAGGTAGGATGGACAGGGAGAGCAGATTGTAGGGGCGGAAAGATGTTGAATTTATAGGGCTGCGGCGGTTTGAGTGCAGCCTTGTTCCGGGGGTGTATGTTGCGATCGTGGTGGGGGCGGTGTAGCTGATCCAATCCCACCTCCCTGTCTTACAGAAGCAGCATGAGCACGCTGACGGTAATATGGAGAATCCGAATAAGTCGAGAATGGCGAACTGCCCACTGGCTGTAAAAGAATTCTGGGATTAGGCATCCTACGCCATTGTTCAGCTCAAGTAGCATCGGAGGTGGCTAATCGAGAAGCGTTAGTGGCATCTTACGCGACTAACGTCTTAGGTCGGTTTTTCACCAAGATCCGAGTGTCGCTGACAACAGCTCCTACAAGAGGTCTTCGGATAAGACATCAATTGGAGACCAATCTCGATTTTAGGGTGACATGTTCACGTGCGGAGAGGAATCTGATGAGAGCATTCCGACACTTGGATTGAAAGTACAATCTTGCAACCACAATGCTGCCTTGTCCAGTGTGGCAGGACTAGCCTGCCGAGTGGTCCCACGTAGCATTGTGGAGAGGCCGTTTTATCTCAAGCAGACGATTGGGTGCCCCTTTAGACTTCAGCGTCCAGCTTGGTCTTCTTGTTCTTTTTCATCTGCCGCTTGGACACAGTCTTTTCCTCGCCAGATTGAGCCGGCGTGGTATCGAGGCTGTCCTGAGCCTTGCGCTTTTGGTCCTTACTCTGGCCCTTCTTCGCCTTGCCGTCTACGACCTTCTCCTGCACAGGCGGCTTCTCACCTCCGTACACTATGTCGACAATACCCTTGTAGCTCTGGCGTTTGAGCCGCGCGAACTCCACGACGCTACGGGGTTCCTTAGTGAGCGCATCCTTGCCTCTCTCCAGGCCCAGACCCCAAACTGATGCCAGATTCATGACATCGCTGGGCGCCCTCAGTCCCAGCACGCTCTTCGCTTCCGAACTCATGATCAGGCCACGTCCCCGAGTCACACGGATTAGCTGCGTGGCGTTGCTGATGACATTTCTTTTCGCCGTCGAATCAGTGGACAGGATGGCTTGGCCGTAGCAGAGTTCAATCTTGACCCCGCGCGAGATGGCAGTCCCGAGCATGGGGAACTTGAAGTGTTTCTCAAACTTCTGGCTCAGATCGAGGGAGATGATGTCTACATCTAGACTCTGGCATGCTTGCTGGAGCGTCTTTTCGTCAGTGGGCCGTGCTGCGATCAAATCATACTGCTGCTGGAGCTGCGGGATCCGGAAGTTGGAGGCTGCATCGGTGAGGAAGATGTTGCAGCGACGTAGGATACGCAGCCGCGACGGTGTTGGGAACGGCAGTGGATTGGGAACGGGGGACGTCTGTTGAGATTAGCTGGTCCTGCAGTTGAAAGCTGAGGACTAGCTGCTCACCAGGTCTGCGGGCAGGCGCCCTCCGTAAGAATGGGTAAGGGCGACCACATCGTATCCTACTACGCTTTGTAAACTCCCGGTCGACCTCCACGCACGCGACCTCGACAGCAAGCAAGGGCTCCAACACGCTACTTACATTCATCGAGAAACACGACGGCGCGCTGCAGCTCCTTCGCACTCGTCCACGGGACGTTGAGATCGTGGAACATGGCGTCTGTGGAGCAGGACGGCGCAGCGTTGCGCAAGAGAGCGGCAGGTGAGTCGTCTTACATGTGGTGTGGTGGTCGCTGGCCCGGCTCGCCAATACGAGCTCTTCAAAGCTTGTTCGCCGTCACGTGCCCTGCTGATCTCACACAACCGCAGCGACTGTGCACAACAACGGCCCGCACGCTGGAGCTAATCCGGCTGCTCCAACATCAAATTCACCCCCGCCGCGCGCGACTTCTCCCGCCCGAAACCGCAGAGAGGCACCCCTCGCAGGCGTTTTGCGCACAAAGGCAGCTGCGCTCAGGCTCCTGTTCGGGCTTGCAGGCTTTGCCTTCTTCCTCTGGTTCCTCGCCGCACACCTCCGCTCCCCCACCCCGCAACCTCCTCCGCCGACCACCATCGCCTTCGCTGCGAACCAGAGCGACTCCGCCGCACCACCGCAGCAGCCCAGGCACTCGCATCTACAGCCCAGAATGGCGCTCAACAGCACAGCCGGGTCGACGTCGGTCGCCCGCGTGTATGCCGATGTCAATGCCAACATGCCCCGCGCCTACTGGGACTACGACAGCGTCAACATCTCGTGGGGCGTGCTCGAGAACTACGAGGTCGTGCGCAAGATCGGGCGCGGCAAGTACTCGGAGGTCTTCGAGGGCATCAACATCGTCAACTACCAGAAGTGCGTGATCAAGGTGCTCAAGCCTGTTAAGAAGAAGAAGATAAAGCGCGAGATCAAGATTCTCCAGAACCTCTCGGGCGGGCCCAACATTGTGTCGCTGCTGGACGTGGTGCGCGACAACCAGGTTAGTGACGGCTCCGACTGGGTTGGCGATTGGGTACTCCTGCTTGCCTGTCCCCGCGAGCCTGCCGCCTACTAACTGCGAGTCTGTGCAGAGCAAGACCCCCTCATTGATATTCGAATATGTCAACAACACCGACTTCCGCAGCCTATACCCAAAGTTTTCCGACTACGATGTGCGCTTCTACATCTTCGAGCTGCTCAAGGCGCTCGACTACTGCCACAGCAAGGGCATCATGCATCGCGACGTGAAACCACACAACGTTATGATCGACCACGAGAAGCGGAAGGTGCGCATGACATGTCGAATTCTTCACGACAACCAAGACTGACTGTGACAGCTCCGTTTGATTGACTGGGGTCTGGCCGAGTTCTATCACGCGGGCACCGAGTACAACGTCCGCGTCGCCTCTAGATACTTCAAGGGCCCTGAGCTGCTCGTCGACTACCAGGAGTACGACTACTCGCTGGACATGTGGTCGCTGGGCGCCATGTTCGCGTCCATGATCTTCCGCCGCGAGCCCTTCTTCCACGGAAACAGCAATTCCGACCAGCTCGTCAAGATCGCAAAGGTCCTGGGCACCGAGGACCTGTTCGACTACCTCGACAAGTACGACATCGAGCTCGACGCACAGTACGACGACATCCTCTCGAGGTATCCGAAGAAGCCGTGGCACTCGTTTATCAATGCCGATAACCAGCGGTTTGTTAGCAATGACGCCATTGACTTTCTCGATAAGCTCTTGCGATACGACCACCAGGTATGTCTCACGATCCCGCTAAAGAAGAGGACGGGCTAACGTGTCATGTCCAGGAACGGCTCACCGCCAAAGAGGCCATGGCGCACGCGTACTTTGCGCCGGTGCGGAACGCGGCGGCGCAGAACCACAGCGCGAGCTCGTCACATTCATGAAATGAAAGAAAGATACCCATTTCTCGGTAGTTTAGTAATATCACGAGTTATGCAGACAAGGTTAGCGGGCAGGATATGATGAGATGGAGATTTGGGGCGCGGCTATGCTCGTGGCCTGGGCTGGTGGGCAGACGAGTATCCTCAATGAAGTTCTGTTCAATGAGGTGATGAGTGTGTGTGCGATGGATGGTGAAGTGAGTGCATTGTGTTGTGGGAGGGGAAAGGTTCTGTGCATTTTAGGCGTTGAGGGTGGTAGTTGTCGGGTTGAAATTGAACCTCGTTCAAAGAAAGAAAGAAAGCATAATCCGAGACATGGTGATATTGATGCGCTGCGGAACCAGCCTCTCGCCATCTGCTATTATCGGTTAGTCTGAGTTTTTCCTACGCCCACTTCTCATCTCATTAAACGCCCTCGCCAACGAATCGATCCCGTCTCGCAGCTTCCCACATCTGGCTTCTGCAGTCATAGCGCTGGAAATTTTATTAAGCTCCTGCCATGCCGCATCTGGACCTTTTCACGAGGGTGTGGATATGAGAGCTCCGAGGTCTCTCTTTACGTGGCAGAGATAGGACTCGTAGTTGTTAGTTTTAATAGTGAGATCGTATTCGCTGGTGGAGGAGCTTTTTGCAGGTTGCTGCGATGCGTTTGCTGTGGGGGATGGCTTTGCTTTTGGGGGATGTGGTTGTAAGGTATTTCTGGGGGTGAAAAGGAGCTTCAAGGGTTGGAGGGACAGAAAGTGTGTGTGTGAGTTGTAGATGTGTTGGTTGGTGGGGTGGAGGCTTAGAATAGGAGGTGAAGGTGAAGGTGAAGGTGAAGGTGAAGGTGAAGGGCTAATATAACACTGGAGAGGGTTATCTTAGCGTGGTGGTGTGGGATGTGCGATTGTTATTGTTCTTGCTGTAAGGTAGAACAAAGCGCTGGGTCTTGCTTCAAAATTGTTTGTATCCGTTTGCAAGTACTCTAAGCAATCGATGAATAACTCAACATGTCTTACTTAATGTACGAGTGCAACCCGTTTTGAAGCTTGCGTGATGTGAGCCCGTGTCACATTCACAATTGTTCCTTCCCTCACTTATAATTAATGATGTGCACGACCACATGCCCCAGATCCAGCTGTACAGTGCTTAGAATACCATCCTGAAACGAATTCGGTTAGTCTTGCATCGGGTGAGGTGTTGACGTCGGACGGTTGTTAGTGTCCATTGTTTACCGGTTGCTCCTGGCAACGCGTCTACTGGCGCCGATCCAGCATACGCGAACCACAAGTTCTCGTTCCAACCCACCACCGCCGCATCCCTACAACGAACAGCCGCCGGATCGCACCGTGCCTTATGTATGGAAAACTAACACTACAGCCGACAATCGCTATCCCGAGTCATTTCACGCGCCTGCACAACTCGCGGTAGCCCAGAGTGAGAGTGCAGTCACGCTCGCGACAGACGCGCCGCCTCAATTCACCATGGCCACCGCCTCGCCCACCCCAATGGGCTCCTACAGCAGCTTCGGGCGCATGCGCTCGCACTCAAATGTCCGGCCGCGCAGAGACTCGCCGCTCAGCGTGCTGGGTCAGAGCCAGGGCTTCGCGGCGAATGCGCCCATGATGCAAAACATCGACATTGGCGATTCGTCCGATGACGAGATCCCGCAACCCATGAAGCTCAGCGCGCTCACGACCGCGCTGCTGGCACAGAACGAGGCCAATTCGCCTGAAAGGATAGGGAAACCAAAATTGCGCGTCTCGCGCAGTGGGTCCGGCACGCCCGTGCACGATACCGTCACACCTGCGCCGAGTCTGCGCATCAAGAGGGTGCCGCTGCGAGGCGCACCCATGAGGAGGTCACGACGGACGCCGCAGAGCGAAGATGAAAAGCATCCGCCCTCCCAGGACCAGGAAAACCTGTTCCCTATGTCGGTGGTCAAGCCGGATCCCAAGGATGCTGTCGACTCGGTCATGAAGATCCCGGACTCGATTATGAAGACAGCAGACCACGACATGCAGCCACCACGACAGCATCTGTCACCTATCCAGAGACAGGAAAGACCAGTGCCATTACAGACGATAAGCGCGAATACCCCAAGAAGACCGGCGCCCCCACCACCACCAAAGATGTCTGCGCTTGAGACTGCGACCGCGAATGCTGGTGCTGCGACGACCAAGACTAGGGAGCGGAAAAAGAGGAGCATCGTGACGGTCCACAACAAACACTACCAGCTCATGGACCGGATAGGCAAGGGAGGCAGTTCAGTCGTCATGCGCGTCATGGCAGAGAATTACAAGCTGCTTGCACTGAAGAGAGTAAAGCTTGACGATGCCGACGAAGCTGCTGTTATGGGTTACAAGGGGGAAATCGATCTGTTGGAGAAGTTGAAAAACGTGGAGAGGGTGGTGAAACTGTACGACTGGGAGCTCGACAATGATCGACAGATTCTACACGTGGTATGTGGAACACTTGCCATTGACCACGACGCTTCGCGTGGTTGCTCGGGTAGAAGGACTTTGCTAACTCCTCCAGCTTTTGGAATTGGGAGAATCCGACCTTGCCCGTATTATTCGCCTTAAGCTTGACGGCGTAGACGCCCAGCTCGATCTCAGCTTCACGCGCTACTACTGGAAAGAAATGCTCGCCTGCGTCGGCGCCGTCCACGACCACGACATTGTGCATTCGGACCTCAAACCCGCCAACTTCGTCCTTGTCCAAGGCTCCCTCAAGCTCATCGACTTCGGAATCGCAAACGCCATCGAAACCGACCACACCGTCAATGTCCACCGCGACTCCCACATCGGCACTCCTAACTACATGTCCCCAGAAAGTCTCGAAGACAGCGCCGGCGGCGCGCGAGGCAAGCTTGCCAACGGCGAGGGCACCAAGGACATGAAGCTCGGCAAGCCCAGCGACGTCTGGAGTCTCGGCTGCATCCTGTACCAGATGGTCTACGGACAACCCCCCTTCGCCCACATCGCCAACCAGATGGGCCGCGTCCTCGCCATCGTCAATCGCGACTACGAAATCGAGTTCCGCGATTACGGCGTCGGCGACGTACCCGTCCCGCCAGGCCTGAAGCGCACGCTGCGCATGTGCCTCAACCGCGATCCGTGGCGGCGACCCACCATCCAGCAGCTTCTCGACGGCGAGGACACGTTCATCTTCCCCGAGAAGGCGGGGCTGCCTGTCTCGCAGGAACTCCTCGGCCAGATCATCCGCAAGATCGCGGATCGCTGCCTCGACCCGAATAGGCCGCTCGTCACGGAACACGAGATTGGGACACAGTACCCGGAGAGCTTCTACGAGAAGATACGGCAGGTGCTGGAGCAGCCTGGATTCTTTGCGTGACAAGGCTTGGTGTCTGTGCGTCTTGTGTTTTCTAGCGAGCGTTCAAGCGAGCGCAATTTCCTTTCTGCATTGCATTGCATTGCATTGCATGCCCGGCGCGCGATGCGTGACCCTGGTGCATCTTCCTCAACGCGCCAAAAGATCTATTAATGACGGGGTATCACGGCGTTTTTTGTTTTGCGGTTGGTCTGGTCTGGTCCGGTCCGGTCTGGCTTTTTTGTTTTGGATTACCACTATTCCCCACTTCGCGAGGGCATTGTTTGTCTGTTTTGATTGCTTGGCAGCGGTGTGCGGGTTGCCATTACTTTTGCACGGGCGGGTTATGGTGCTGTACTTTACTTTTGTGTAAGGTTTGGTTTGGTTTGGTTTGGTGTGGGCAAGGGTGGTTGTATATATTGGGTTCAAAAGGCGCGGGTTGGGTAGGGGTATAGAGGTGAAGAAGAGAGCACGTTTATACTGTGAACCTGTGCAACCTTGCTTGTAATGGCTATCTTATCTGAAAGATGTAGTGCGAATATATGTCAAATGGCTGGTAGGTATGAACTTACCTCGTTCAGGCTAAGGGGTGCAAGTTTGTCTGCTGGTTTTCGAATAACCATTCAACGGAGACTAGTGAGGAGGGGAGAAGGGATAGCGCGGCTTAGGCGTAGATCGCAATGCGTGGGATAGCTAGCTGAGAAAGGGTTACTTGCTTCTGAGGTACGGACGGGGGCTGACACGGTGGGCAAGTGGAGGATAGCCTGGCCGGCGCTGAGGCTCCTAGGCTGACTTGAATTTGATCTGACGAGAGATGTTGTCGGGGAGACGGGGCTAAGGAGGCGGTTGCTTCGGTGGTAGTAGGAAGGATGAACGCGCACATCAGGTCCACCGGTACGCTGAAGATATAGATACAGAGACCCTCCGAACGCCAGAACGCCGGTGGTTGAATAATAATGATGCTCGTACGTACTGGTGATGTACGTATTATAACCCTTTTAAGGAGTAAAGCGTAATTCACTCTAAAATACCAACGATTCCACCACAATATTATTTTCCTTTTAAAACTAAACTGTATAACAGTAGATGGAGACCGCGGCTTGCCCGAGCCCGCGAAGTATCAAATTTGAACAGTAGATGGAGGTTAAGAAGCGCTAGTAAGATGGCTGATTCTAGGAGGGTAAGAAGATATGGCGTAGCGTGTGTTGATATAGATGAATATGCTCACAACCCCTCTGGAGGGATACACGGGGGGGAAGACTATAAGATTAAGATTCTCCTAGGCTGGAGTTAGGCCGGAGCTGCGTGTGGGTGCGGCTTTAAGCTGCCTTCCTGACGCGCACTCACTTCTGATTGAGCGATTCTTTCTGTTTACTAACCGAAGCCGTAAGTTGAATCTAGGGGATTTAATAATTCCATGGGAGTGAGTGAGGCATGTAAAGCGTTAGTAAGGGGCTCTATTAGGCAATTTCTTGAGGTAAGCAGCGTTAGAAAAAAAGTTAATGCGTTAACAGTTGAGGATTTGTGTGTGGACACGCAAAGATGAAAGATGGTCTACAACCAAAAAAGAGTGAGTGAAGCACCTCTGCAAAGCACCAATATCAGGACATCAATTCAGTATCCACACATGCTACTCCGGTTTCGGCAAGACCCAGGAAGTAGTTTTGGTGTTGTGGTCAATGTAAAACGTCCGTCCCGAGGGCAAAACACGCTTCTCCCATCCCAAAGGTAATTCCCTACGTTCTTTTCTATTCCACTTCGAGTCGTCGAAATCTTTCAGCCGGTACGAAATGTATTTCTTTGACATCGCCAGCAAATCCATCCATGTGGCATCTCGAATGTTCGCGTAGTCTTCCGCTTTCGCTAGCTCGTCCTCGAAGCGGACCTTGAGTCGGATAGTACAGTCCCGCGGGCGTTCGAATTGGTAGTTGTATTGGTTTTTTGGTTCGTTGTTCGACCCATACGTCAATGCTGATAAACCTGTTAGCAGCTGTTGAGATGCACAGACAGGCATGACTACTTGCTCCTGTTCATGAAATCCAATCGATACAGGAGGTTATCCGTACAATCTTGTCCCACTCGTGACAGTTTAAATTGACTGGATACAAATTGCGGCTTTTCGCCTTCGTACCCAATGTGGATTAAAATGGAAGACTCCAAAGAAAGTAATCTGCGTTTGTCAGTCACTATTGATCGACTCTGCGGGGCTTGCTACAAAACCATGTTGCAGATGATATGTTGGGGTTCCGTCGATGATTTCGTGTACTTACTGTCGACAGTCGCGCAACTCCCATAAAAGGGGTTCGGCCCGCTTAAGGTTCGGCGAAGTACTTGCAACTTCTTCTCTCGATTCGCCATCAACAACATATAACTTGATCCAAACTTTCTTGTTTAGATCTGCAGACTTTTGTCAGCCATATTCGTATTTTGATGGTGGTGATGCCGTGCCTAGGAGTTTTCTCCCACGCGAAATCTTCCAGTTTGTTATCTCTACTCTCTGGAAGAGGACAGCCCATTTTGACATCCCGTTTTTAGCCTCCTCTTTTGCGTGCTTCAGTCGATTATGGTACCGAGAAGCTAGGACTTCACAGTTTCGTTGCAGGCTGAACAACGAAGACTGCATGTCCGCACGTCTGTAGTTTTCAATCTTGTACGTTACATGCTCATTCCAGGCAGCAGTTTGCAGGGCCAACTGTTTTGCTAGTTGAGTGACCTGGTAGCCATCCAGCTTTTCGTTGAGTTTGGTGTAGTAATGCGCCTCCACGTGGCTTCCAAGTTCGCGAGATATATTCTCGAGGATGAACACAAAACCTTGGGTCATACATATCACCAGTAAAGCATGGACAAATACTTTTCGTAACTCTACGACGTTGAACGGGAACTCCTGTACTCCTGCATCACTTGTAGACACAAGCTTGTAGTAAAAGAATATCGCATCCAAATCGGATGTCTGTCGTCGGTCTTGTGGGTTCTCGAACGCTTTAAATCTGTATGCCAGTTCACGAGCAATTTCCAAGGGAGCTTGGAAGGCTTCGCGACGCTGGCGTTCCTTTGGGACCATTTTGAGCCATCGTTCCTCAAAACCGTCGATCATCTCGACTGCGATCCTGGCGTCCTCTATTATTGAGGTGAAGCTGAGCTCTGGAAGCGTAGGAGCCGTATCCTCGTACGAACCTGCAATAGTATCTTCGTAGAGATGTTCAGAGCCTTCTGGGGTTCGAGCCCAACCCCACAGCAAATAGTCTGAGCCTTTGGACAATCTTTTCTTCTGCGCTGCCTCCGCTGCTTCATGCCCGTGAACTAAAAGGGTTTCACGGATTGTGTCTTTCTTCAGATCCATGACAGTCGTGATTAGGATCTTCACCAGCGTCATATACTCGGCTTCATCAAACTGCCCATTTCCGTCAATGTCAACAGAATAGACTGTGGTTCTCAGGTTGTTCAACAAGGCAGGTAGATTGAGGGCACTCGCCAGGTCCGCGCACAGTCGCAAGACCTTATGGTCGGCGATTGCACCCCTGCGATCGTAATCCTGTTGATGGAAGGCCCGCTTTATCCTCAGATCCTGATCTGTGTCTGCCGAGTCTAGGAACGGATCTCGATTGAAAAGTGGCAAAAGCATGTCCCGTACCCATGCTGGATTGGGTGTATCATACGGTCGCCAGTCGTCCGGCTTACTTCGATGTGAGCTGATGCTTTCAGTCCGAGACGGAGGTCTCGACATATCGTCGATGCCCAAAGTTTTGACTTCGTCTAAATAGTCGGGCGGGGTAGTTGGCCGTTCCTCAGCGTTTCTTTCCTGTATGTGGGAAGCAGGAACACCATTTGTACTTCTATCAGGCGAAACCGCATCTCCGACGGCCGTTGGACGTTCGTCATGATGCGCTTGGTCGGAGAGACGCTCAAAGTTGGGTTGGCTGGCCCCTTCGACCGCATCGCTTGACTCCTCAAGGCCTCCAGCAGCCAACGTACTTTCAAGCCATTGCTGTATGAAGCTGTCGTTGAGACTGATAGATTTTGGGTGGATGTCTTTATCTTCGAGGTCTGTATGGATCTGCTGGGTCAGTTCAGTGCTCCTGGTCCTCTTCTCGGCATGATTATCCGAGAAAATTGCCTCAGAGACCACTGTCGGTTCTCTAGCGCCGCTTCGATATTCCTGGAGGATCTGCCTGAGCTCTCTTCTTATCTCATGGACGGAATACCTTTAGTGCATTGTCAGTCTGATGAATGTTCGTTACTCGCTAAGAACGCACAGTAAAGTCATGGAAAGTTGTTCGCAGATGGAAGGACTTACATCTGCAGCGATTGTAGGCTTAGCTGTAGTAGTTTTGTGCTGTGGTCTAGTTTGGCCTTGAGACTCTTGACGTCCCTGGCAATGAATTTCGCGAGCTCGAACTTCCGCTTTTGGCTCTCATCGACGAGGCCAGCATGCTTGGTTAGAAAGGAATCTAGTTCCTCCAGGGTAGCCGAACAGTTCTGACGTGCAGCCACTAAAGAGGAGCGCTCATTATGAACCTCGGGAACCTCTCCACCGGAGACGAAAGTGCTAACATCCTTGAGCACGCTGTGGAGAATTCCGACATGCTCATCGAGCGCCTCGTAATCGCCCCGAGCTGACTTGCATCTCTGATACAGCTTCGGGGGCCTAGTTAGCCGGGCCAACAATGGGAAAAGCGAAAAGAAGAGCAACTTACACGCCAGGCCTTGTCTCCAACAGCGATAAAATCGCCTATGGCGAAGCCAAAACTCATGCTGGTTTTCTTGCGAGATCAATCGAACGGTAAGTGAGGAAGAGTCTGCGACCGGCTTCACAGCAGGCTGAAGATGTCGCTCTTGCCCCGCTCGCGCCACCTGCTGCCTTCTCTGCAACTGAAGCCGGGAAGGTTGGATCAGCCGCAACTGCCCAGGTGTGCGACCAATAAGATAACACAAGCCATATCAACAAGAAAAAACTGGGGGATCTATCATATACGATACGCGCTTGCCTGGCGAATAGGCAGCGCACCCCCGAACATCAAGAAGCCAGCCCAGCGCCTCACAACAGCAACATGCCACTACCAAGTAGCTGATATAGATCTATACAGGCACGATTGTAGAGATATCGAGGACGATTCCATCTGTCCCATAGTTACGAAGTCTTCATCCTGAAGCGATTAACTGCGCTCTGTATACCGACGTGCACGCACTGAAGAGGTATATTTGCACCTAGTAGGTATCTCTCCCCTCGCCTCCTCTTCTTTCCCTCCCCATCCCATCTCCTTAGCATAGACCCCTACGCCCCCAACGCAGCCTGCACATCCGCACTCCCCACATCCTCCCTCTGCCTAATATACGCCTTCAACTCGCCCGCCTCGCCCCCCGCCTGACTCAGCTTAAACTTCAGCGCATCCCCCTTGATGATGAACAGCTGCCCGACCTCAACCAGCACATCCATCGCGCCGGGTTCCAGATCCTCGCCCGTAGGCCAGTTACGCACGAGTTCGGCGTACCGCGTCATGTCCTTGGACACGGTGATGCCGCCGAACTGGGAGACGGTGAATTTAAGCAGGTGCGCGAGGACGAGGGCGCGCAGACCCAGCGCGAGTTCCGAGAGGAAGAGGGAGAGGTTGCGGCCGGACAGCGCGCCAGAGGCTTGCGTCGCGACGCGCGTGAGGAACTGCACGACGGCCTGGCATGCGGGTGTTTCCGAGGACGCAGCCATGAGATCCATGTCGTCTTTGGGTCTGAAGTCCGTCTTCTTCTGCTGCGCGAGGCACTTTGCGACCCAGTTTAGGGTCGCGGTGAGGGTGATGTTGAGGACGTTGGAGAGCTTGGATTCGAGCGTGGACATTGTGGCGGTAGAGGACTTTTCGATTTCGCGGCGGATGGTGAGGCTGGGCGTGGCAAGGGGGATGAGGATGGTGCGGATGGTGGTTTGGAGGAGGTGGAGGATGATGGTGAGGGTTTGGATGGAGGGGAGGTGTGTGAGGTCGGGGGGTGTTTTCATGTTTTCTTGGGAGACGGCGTGGTCCGAGGCGCTGGAGTCTGTTAGCACGATGAGGATAAGACTGGAGGAGGTACTTACGCATCCAGAGCGGTTTCAAGGTAATATTCGCCCACGTGAGTGAGCAAGAGGTTCTGCAGATTCTGCACGTCTTTTGGTGTGTCGTTGGTGGGTGAGAGCTCTAGGCCTCTACCTACGCCCTCGGCAAGCCACTTGAGCATCCGCTTTGTTGTCAGTATTGACAGCTTTCCGTCTTCTTCTGTGGTCTCGATGTTCTTCTTGTCGCTCTGGTCTTCCTTGAGACCGGCGATCCTGAGCAACATCGCTTTCTGCGTGGTAGGCAGATCTGCGCTGTCAAGCCGCTCCATGTATGCGTCGCGCGCGGAGGCTGCAAACTCCTTGCCTCGTTGGGCGAGTGAGCCAAAATACGATGTCGGCATTCTTCGCCGTTGTTCGTGGTACGATGTGAATTTGAGGAGTAGCGAGGAGTAGAGCTCTTCCAGATTCCTCTTCTCTCTTTCAATATACGACGACCCGACGAAGTAAGGCACGAATAGCTCTTCTAATTGTTGGTCTAATGTTGCGGCAATCTGCGAGGTCACAGGCTCCGGAGCCTCGGTCAAGCCGTGTGCCTTGAGGTCGTCTACCAACGTGGTGATGTAGCTCCTCGAAGCCTGCAGCGAGCGCAGGAAGGCCAGTGAAGACAGCTCATTTGCCTTCTCGAGCACCATTTCCAGCCGCTGCTGGATGGACTGCTGGAATATCCTCTGCAGAAATCTGATGAGAACCTCTTCGTAGTAGGGGAATGCTCGCTTGATGATAGCAGACTCGTCCTGTACGACAATCTTTACTTCATCGATGAGCGACTGTAGACTGGGCTCCACGCCCGGCGGCTCAGCATCTGGATCTTGGAGGCGGTCCCATGTTTCTGTATCCTCTACCAGCTCATCCGTGACCAGCTGGGTTCGGTCGATAAAGAAAGAGTGCTGGTTAACGTATGTCGCGATGACACTAGAGCCGTCGTTGAAGTCCTTGAGCGTGATTGCGCACTCCCGCATGCCTTCGTAGTTGGCCCGTCTCAGGCAGTCGTCAAACTTGGCCAAGAGATCCTGCTCAAGGTTCTCCAAAAACTTCTCAATGATCTCTTTGGTAGGATACTTTGACCGTTCCGGCCTCTTGACGCCGTTTGACGCATTCCCATTCACGCCCTGGTTGCTGTCCGGGTCAAGTCGGGAGCTGATCTTCAGCAGCTGCCTTGCTATTCGCGCGCACTCGACGATGTCGTTGCGGCGCTTCACGTCTTCCAGCGTCTCGAGGCTGCCCCGCTGGCTGACCTCCTGCCAGCAGAGGATCAGGAACTTGGCATCGTTGGACCGCTTCAGCTGGCGGTCCAGCTCTTCCAGCTTCTCTCCTATCCGCACGGCAACATTCCCGCCAGTGTCGCCGTAGCCGTCCTCTCCGCCGCTTCCATTCAGGGAGCTGTCCAAGCGCGCGAAGCGATCGACGGCCTGGTTGAGCTTCCTCCCCAGCGACTCTGCGTTGGCGTGGTGCTGAGCCTCGGCGCGGCGCACGGCACCCGAGAGCTCGTTCTCGCGCTCCTCGAGATCTTCGGACAGGGTGTTGAGGCGGCCCTGGGCGTGCTCGAAAGCGCGGATCAGCGGCTTGGGGTCGAACTGGGTCTGGCTGCCTCCGGGGGCCGACTTGCGGGAGGCGGGCGTGGCGCTGTCGGAGAGGGCCTCGATGAAGTCCTTGACGATGAAGTCTCTGTTGGAGAAGTTGTCGAGCGAGAAGGTGAAGACGCGACCAGAGCCTTTGATGGAGCCATGGGTCGAGCCCTGGTACGACAGCATCGAGGCATTGTCAGCGCTTGGGCGAGACATGGTGGCGGGCTACCGGGGGAGCATGGGTGGGTGAGTGCAGGCACGCGACGAGCCGCAGCTTTGAGTTTCTTTCTACGTAGGACAATCTGTAGTCACGATGTTGACAGTTGCAGTTGACGCAGCACAAGCTGATGTCGAGTCGCGGTGGGCGTCGTGGCTGGACGCTGTGGCTTGTGCCTCCCCCGCAGTGCGCGCCGCTTTGGGAACCTCTCCTGCTCCAAACCAGCCGCAGACCCTCGAGACGTCACGCCTGGCGCTTGCTTGCACCGCTGGTCATCAGGACACATACACATGCTCCAACACGGCACGCCTCAGCAGTTGCGACGCGCATACGCAATGGCCTCTCCCAGCATGGCTGAGCAGCTTTCGTGCTCTTGGCTTCGGCAGTATCGGCGCTACTTGCACGCACCAGCCTCACTGCACATGCTCCCGAGCGTAAACTTGTACTTGTACCGAACGACCCGCCATACAACATCCCTTCCTCCGCCCGCGCGTTTGCCCACTCTTCCATTCACTCGCGGGCCACGCAAACGCACCCGTTTGACGCGCTAAACACTTGATATCCCGCCGCAATGGCGTCCACAGGCATCACCAAGCGCGAAGAGCTGGCCTTTCGCAGAGGCGTCGTCAACGGAAAGCAATTGACCGTACAAGAGCGCGAAGCCATGCTGAAGCCCTTCCTCCCACCCGCACCCATCGAGACATCCTTGCCCCTCAAATCCACAAAGAGCCCCAGGCTCTCACAACGTACCACTGCCGCTCCCAAACCAAAACCCACGCCTGTCCGCACCGCCGTTCACATCGTCCTCCACGCAATAGTTTCCTTCTTCTTCAGCATCTTCTTCCGCTTCCGCCGCTCCTGGAGACTCTTCTCGTACAAGGTGCGCGGCGTGCTTAGGCATCACCACCACACGCCCGAGTGGATCGTCAACGACGTGAAGAACGTCGAGCAGCTCCCCAAGCACATCAGCGTCGTGCTCGACCACCGCGAAGATGACGAGGACCAGGGCAACGCCGGGCTCGAGGGCCTCGTGCAAGACGCCTGCGAAATCGCCGCCTGGACCGCGAGCGCCGGCATTCCCCTCCTCAGCATCTACGAGCGCACTGGTGCGTCCCCCC